>CAMZMU010000074.1:85906311-86256405 GCA_947311845.1 Poa pratensis | reverse complement strand
GGCTACCCCCTTTCGACGCACGTCTATGGGGTAGACGGAAACGTTAGGGTTTTTCCAGCGGATTCAGGGTTTCGCCGAAGCGGGGCCCCGGAGCGTCGGAACCCCACCCAAACCTAGGTTGTGCCATACCATATGTATACAAGTGTGTTTGTGTGTTTCAAATGTCCAGGAATCTACTCCTAGGTGTGACCGACATCACCGGCTTCACTTTCTCTCTAGTGAGTTTCTGCACTTAGAGGTGAAAACTCCCCTTTCGGGCTAACCGGATGGAATCTTGTGTCGATTTGGGGTAGACTTTGGTTTCTCATGTTCCTATGGCCTAACCTAACCAACCACAAAAAAGTCCACTGGGCTACCCCCTTTCGACGCACGTCTATGGGGGTAGACGGAAACGTCCGGGTTTTTCCAGCGGATTCAGGGTTTCGCCGAAGCGGGGCCCCGGAGCGTCGGAACCCCACCCAAACCTAGGTTGTGCCATACCATATGTATACAAGTGTGTTTGTGTGTTTCAAATGTCCAGGAATCTACTCCTAGGTGTGACCGACATCACCGGCTTCACTTTCTCTCTAGTGAGTTTCTGCACTTAGAGGTGAAAACTCCCCTTTCGGGCTAACCGGATGGAATCTTGTGTCGATTTGGGGTAGACTTTGGTTTCTCATGTTCCTATGGCCTAACCTAACACAACCACGTAAAAAAGTCCACTGGGCTACCCCCTTTCGACGCACGTCTATGGGGGTAGACGGAAACGGGTTTTTCCAGCGGATTCAGGGTTTCGCCGAAGCGGGGCCCCGGAGCGTCGGAACCCCACCCAAACCTAGGTTGTGCCATACCATATGTATACAAGTGTGTTTGTGTGTTTCAAATGTCCAGGAATCTACTCCTAGGTGTGACCGACATCACCGGCTTCACTTTCTCTCTAGTGAGTTTCTGCACTTAGAGGTGAAAACTCCCCTTTCGGGCTAACCGGATGGAATCTTGTGTCGATTTGGGGTAGACTTTGGTTTCTCATGTTCCTATGGCCTAACCTAACACAACCACAAAAAAGTCCACTGGGCTACCCCCTTTCGACGCACGTCTATGGGGGTAGACGGAAACGTCCGGGTTTTTCCAGCGGATTCAGGGTTTCGCCGAAGCGGGGCCCCGGAGCGTCGGAACCCCACCCAAACCTAGGTTGTGCCATACCATATGTATACAAGTGTGTTTGTGTGTTTCAAATGTCCAGGAATCTACTCCTAGGTGTGACCGACATCACCGGCTTCACTTTCTCTCTAGTGAGTTTCTGCACTTAGAGGTGAAAACTCCCCTTTCGGGCTAACCGGATGGAATCTTGTGTCGATTTGGGGTAGACTTTGGTTTCTCATGTTCCTATGGCCTAACCTAACACAACCACGTAAAAAAGTCCACTGGGCTACCCCCTTTCGACGCACGTCTATGGGGGTAGACGGAAACGTTAGGGTTTTTCCAGCGGATTCAGGGTTTCGCCGAAGCGGGGCCCCGGAGCGTCGGAACCCCACCCAAACCTAGGTTGTGCCATACCATATGTATACAAGTGTGTTTGTGTGTTTCAAATGTCCAGGAATCTACTCCTAGTGTGACCGACATCACCGGCTTCACTTTCTCTCTAGTGAGTTTCTGCACTTAGAGGTGAAAACTCCCCTTTCGGCGAACCGGATGGAATCTTGTGTCGATTTGGGGTAGACTTTGGTTTCTCATGTTCCTATGGCCTAACCTAACCCAACCACAAAAAAGTCCACTGGGCTACCCCCTTTCGACGCACGTCTATGGGGGTAGACGGAAACGTTAGGGTTTTTCCAGCGGATTCAGGGTTTCGCCGAAGCGGGGCCCCGGAGCGTCGGAACCCCACCCAAACCTAGGTTGTGCCATACCATATGTATACAGTGTGTTTGTGTTTTCAAATGTCCAGGAATCTACTCCTAGGTGTGACCGACATCACCGGCTTCACTTTCTCTCTAGTGAGTTTCTGCACTTAGAGGTGAAAACTCCCCTTTCGGGCGAACCGGATGGAATCTTGTGTCGATTTGGGGTAGACTTTGGTTTCTCATGTTCCTATGGCCTAACCTAACACAACCACGTAAAAAAGTCCACTGGGCTACCCCCTTTCGACGCACGTCTATGGGGGTAGACGGAAACGTTGGGTTTTTCCAGCGGATTCAGGGTTTCGCCGAAGCGGGGCCCCGGAGCGTCGGAACCCCACCCAAACCTAGGTTGTGCCATACCATATGTATACAAGTGTGTTTGTGTGTTTCAAATGTCCAGGAATCTACTCCTAGGTGTGACCGACATCACCGGCTTCACTTTCTCTCTAGTGAGTTTCTGCACTTAGAGGTGAAAACTCCCCTTTCGGGCTAACCGGATGGAATCTTGTGTCGATTTGGGGTAGACTTTGGTTTCTCATGTTCCTATGGCCTAACCTAACCCAACCAAGCAAAAAAGTCCACTGGGCTACCCCTTTCGACGCACGTCTATGGGGGTAGACGGAAACGTTAGGGTTTTTCCAGCGGATTCAGGGTTTCGCCGAAGCGGGGCCCCGGAGCGTCGGAACCCCACCCAAACCTAGGTTGTGCCATACCATATGTATACAAGTGTGTTTGTGTGTTTCAAATGTCCAGGAATCTACTCCTAGGTGTGACCGACATCACCGGCTTCACTTTCTCTCTAGTGAGTTTCTGCACTTAGAGGTGAAAACTCCCCTTTCGGGCGAACCGGATGGAATCTTGTGTCGATTTGGGGTAGACTTTGGTTTCTCATGTTCCTATGGCCTAACCTAACACAACCACAAAAAAGTCCACTGGGCTACCCCCTTTCGACGCACGTCTATGGGGGTAGACGGAAACGTTAGGGTTTTTCCAGCGGATTCAGGGTTTCGCCGAAGCGGGGCCCCGGAGCGTCGGAACCCCACCCAAACCTAGGTTGTGCCATACCATATGTATACAAGTGTGTTTGTGTGTTTCAAATGTCCAGGAATCTACTCCTAGGTGTGACCGACATCACCGGCTTCACTTTCTCTCTAGTGAGTTTCTGCACTTAGAGGTGAAAACTCCCCTTTCGGGCGAACCGGATGGAATCTTGTGTCGATTTGGGGTAGACTTTGGTTTCTCATGTTCCTATGGCCTAACCTAACCCAACCAAGCAAAAAAGTCCACTGGGCTACCCCCTTTCGACGCACGTCTATGGGGGTAGACGGAAACGTTAGGGTTTTTCCAGCGGATTCAGGGTTTCGCCGAAGCGGGGCCCCGGAGCGTCGGAACCCCACCCAAACCTAGGTTGTGCCATACCATATGTATACAAGTGTGTTTGTGTGTTTCAAATGTCCAGGAATCTACTCCTAGGTGTGACCGACATCACCGGCTTCACTTTCTCTCTAGTGAGTTTCTGCACTTAGAGGTGAAAACTCCCCTTTCGGGCGAACCGGATGGAATCTTGTGTCGATTTGGGGTAGACTTTGGTTTCTCATGTTCCTATGGCCTAACCTAACCCAACCAAGCAAAAAAGTCCACTGGGCTACCCCCTTTCGACGCACGTCTATGGGGGTAGACGGAAACGTTAGGGTTTTTCCAGCGGATTCAGGGTTTCGCCGAAGCGGGGCCCCGGAGCGTCGGAACCCCACCCAAACCTAGGTTGTGCCATACCATATGTATACAAGTGTGTTTGTGTGTTTCAAATGTCCAGGAATCTACTCCTAGGTGTGACCGACATCACCGGCTTCACTTTCTCTCTAGTGAGTTTCTGCACTTAGAGGTGAAAACTCCCCTTTCGGGCTAACCGGATGGAATCTTGTGTCGATTTGGGGTAGACTTTGGTTTCTCATGTTCCTATGGCCTAACCTAACACAACCACGTAAAAAAGTCCACTGGGCTACCCCCTTTCGACGCACGTCTATGGGGGTAGACGGAAACGTCGGGTTTTTCCAGCGGATTCAGGGTTTCGCCGAAGCGGGGCCCCGGAGCGTCGGAACCCCACCCAAACCTAGGTTGTGCCATACCATATGTATACAAGTGTGTTTGTGTGTTTCAAATGTCCAGGAATCTACTCCTAGGTGTGACCGACATCACCGGCTTCACTTTCTCTCTAGTGAGTTTCTGCACTTAGAGGTGAAAACTCCCCTTTCGGGCTAACCGGATGGAATCTTGTGTCGATTTGGGGTAGACTTTGGTTTCTCATGTTCCTATGGCCTAACCTAACACAACCACGTAAAAAAGTCCACTGGGCTACCCCCTTTCGACGCACGTCTATGGGGGTAGACGGAAACGTCCGGGTTTTTCCAGCGGATTCAGGGTTTCGCCGAAGCGGGGCCCCGGAGCGTCGGAACCCCACCCAAACCTAGGTTGTGCCATACCATATGTATACAAGTGTGTTTGTGTGTTTCAAATGTCCAGGAATCTACTCCTAGGTGTGACCGACATCACCGGCTTCACTTTCTCTCTAGTGAGTTTCTGCACTTAGAGGTGAAAACTCCCCTTTCGGGCTAACCGGATGGAATCTTGTGTCGATTTGGGGTAGACTTTGGTTTCTCATGTTCCTATGGCCTAACCTAACCCAACCAAGCAAAAAAGTCCACTGGGCTACCCCCTTTCGACGCACGTCTATGGGGGTAGACGGAAACGTTAGGGTTTTTCCAGCGGATTCAGGGTTTCGCCGAAGCGGGGCCCCGGAGCGTCGGAACCCCACCCAAACCTAGGTTGTGCCATACCATATGTATACAAGTGTGTTTGTGTGTTTCAAATGTCCAGGAATCTACTCCTAGGTGTGACCGACATCACCGGCTTCACTTTCTCTCTAGTGAGTTTCTGCACTTAGAGGTGAAAACTCCCCTTTCGGGCTAACCGGATGGAATCTTGTGTCGATTTGGGGTAGACTTTGGTTTCTCATGTTCCTATGGCCTAACCTAACACAACCACGTAAAAAAGTCCACTGGGCTACCCCCTTTCGACGCACGTCTATGGGGGTAGACGGAAACGTCCGGGTTTTTCCAGCGGATTCAGGGTTTCGCCGAAGCGGGGCCCCGGCGTCGGAACCCCACCCAAACCTAGGTTGTGCCATACCATATGTATACAAGTGTGTTTGTGTGTTTCAAATGTCCAGGAATCTACTCCTAGGTGTGACCGACATCACCGGCTTCACTTTCTCTCTAGTGAGTTTCTGCACTTAGAGG
The DNA here is from genome assembly GCA_947311845.1 of Poa pratensis. Taxonomy (NCBI): domain Eukaryota; kingdom Viridiplantae; phylum Streptophyta; class Magnoliopsida; order Poales; family Poaceae; genus Poa; species Poa pratensis. Next base: position 86,251,232 of record CAMZMU010000074.1, on the reverse strand, counting down.
TGAAAACTCCCCTTTCGGGCGAACAACCGGATGGAATCTTGTGTCGATTTGGGGTAGACTTTGGTTTCTCATGTTCCTATGGCCTAACCTAACACAACCACGTAAAAAAGTCCACTGGGCTACCCCCTTTCGACGCACGTCTATGGGGGTAGACGGAAACGTCCGGGTTTTTCCAGCGGATTCAGGGTTTCGCCGAAGCGGGGCCCCGGAGCGTCGGAACCCCACCCAAACCTAGGTTGTGCCATACCATATGTATACAAGTGTGTTTGTGTGTTTCAAATGTCCAGGAATCTACTCCTAGGTGTGACCGACATCACCGGCTTCACTTTCTCTCTAGTGAGTTTCTGCACTTAGAGGTGAAAACTCCCCTTTCGGGCTAACCGGATGGAATCTTGTGTCGATTTGGGGTAGACTTTGGTTTCTCATGTTCCTATGGCCTAACCTAACCAACCAAGCAAAAAAGTCCACTGGGCTACCCCCTTTCGACGCACGTCTATGGGGGTAGACGGAAACGTTAGGGTTTTTCCAGCGGATTCAGGGTTTCGCCGAAGCGGGGCCCCGGAGCGTCGGAACCCCACCCAAACCTAGGTTGTGCCATACCATATGTATACAAGTGTGTTTGTGTGTTTCAAATGTCCAGGAATCTACTCCTAGGTGTGACCGACATCACCGGCTTCACTTTCTCTCTAGTGAGTTTCTGCACTTAGAGGTGAAAACTCCCCTTTCGGGCGAACCGGATGGAATCTTGTGTCGATTTGGGGTAGACTTTGGTTTCTCATGTTCCTATGGCCTAACCTAACACAACCACAAAAAAGTCCACTGGGCTACCCCCTTTCGACGCACGTCTATGGGGGTAGACGGAAACGGGTTTTTCCAGCGGATTCAGGGTTTCGCCGAAGCGGGGCCCCGGAGCGTCGGAACCCCACCCAAACCTAGGTTGTGCCATACCATATGTATACAAGTGTGTTTGTGTGTTTCAAATGTCCAGGAATCTACTCCTAGGTGTGACCGACATCACCGGCTTCACTTTCTCTCTAGTGAGTTTCTGCACTTAGAGGTGAAAACTCCCCTTTCGGGCTAACCGGATGGAATCTTGTGTCGATTTGGGGTAGACTTTGGTTTCTCATGTTCCTATGGCCTAACCTAACACAACCACGTAAAAAAGTCCACTGGGCTACCCCCTTTCGACGCACGTCTATGGGGGTAGACGGAAACGTTAGGGTTTTTCCAGCGGATTCAGGGTTTCGCCGAAGCGGGGCCCCGGAGCGTCGGAACCCCACCCAAACCTAGGTTGTGCCATACCATATGTATACAAGTGTGTTTGTGTGTTTCAAATGTCCAGGAATCTACTCCTAGGTGTGACCGACATCACCGGCTTCACTTTCTCTCTAGTGAGTTTCTGCACTTAGAGGTGAAAACTCCCCTTTCGGGCGAACCGGATGGAATCTTGTGTCGATTTGGGGTAGACTTTGGTTTCTCATGTTCCTATGGCCTAACCTAACACAAGCAAAAAAGTCCACTGGGCTACCCCCTTTCGACGCACGTCTATGGGGGTAGACGGAAACGTTAGGGTTTTTCCAGCGGATTCAGGGTTTCGCCGAAGCGGGGCCCCGGAGCGTCGGAACCCCACCCAAACCTAGGTTGTGCCATACCATATGTATACAAGTGTGTTTGTGTGTTTCAAATGTCCAGGAATCTACTCCTAGGTGTGACCGACATCACCGGCTTCACTTTCTCTCTAGTGAGTTTCTGCACTTAGAGGTGAAAACTCCCCTTTCGGGCGAACCGGATGGAATCTTGTGTCGATTTGGGGTAGACTTTGGTTTCTCATGTTCCTATGGCCTAACCTAACACAACCACGTAAAAAAGTCCACTGGGCTACCCCCTTTCGACGCACGTCTATGGGGGTAGACGGAAACGTTAGGGTTTTTCCAGCGGATTCAGGGTTTCGCCGAAGCGGGGCCCCGGAGCGTCGGAACCCCACCCAAACCTAGGTTGTGCCATACCATATGTATACAAGTGTGTTTGTGTGTTTCAAATGTCCAGGAATCTACTCCTAGGTGTGACCGACATCACCGGCTTCACTTTCTCTCTAGTGAGTTTCTGCACTTAGAGGTGAAAACTCCCCTTTCGGGCTAACCGGATGGAATCTTGTGTCGATTTGGGGTAGACTTTGGTTTCTCATGTTCCTATGGCCTAACCTAACCCAACCAAGCAAAAAAGTCCACTGGGCTACCCCCTTTCGACGCACGTCTATGGGGGTAGACGGAAACGTTAGGGTTTTTCCAGCGGATTCAGGGTTTCGCCGAAGCGGGGCCCCGGAGCGTCGGAACCCCACCCAAACCTAGGTTGTGCCATACCATATGTATACAAGTGTGTTTGTGTGTTTCAAATGTCCAGGAATCTACTCCTAGGTGTGACCGACATCACCGGCTTCACTTTCTCTCTAGTGAGTTTCTGCACTTAGAGGTGAAAACTCCCCTTTCGGGCTAACCGGATGGAATCTTGTGTCGATTTGGGGTAGACTTTGGTTTCTCATGTTCCTATGGCCTAACCTAACACAACCACGTAAAAAAGTCCACTGGGCTACCCCCTTTCGACGCACGTCTATGGGGGTAGACGGAAACGTCCGGGTTTTTCCAGCGGATTCAGGGTTTCGCCGAAGCGGGGCCCCGGAGCGTCGGAACCCCACCCAAACCTAGGTTGTGCCATACCATATGTATACAAGTGTGTTTGTGTGTTTCAAATGTCCAGGAATCTACTCCTAGGTGTGACCGACATCACCGGCTTCACTTTCTCTCTAGTGAGTTTCTGCACTTAGAGGTGAAAACTCCCCTTTCGGGCTAACCGGATGGAATCTTGTGTCGATTTGGGGTAGACTTTGGTTTCTCATGTTCCTATGGCCTAACCTAACACAACCACGTAAAAAAGTCCACTGGGCTACCCCCTTTCGACGCACGTCTATGGGGGTAGACGGAAACGTTAGGGTTTTTCCAGCGGATTCAGGGTTTCGCCGAAGCGGGGCCCCGGAGCGTCGGAACCCCACCCAAACCTAGGTTGTGCCATACCATATGTATACAAGTGTGTTTGTGTGTTTCAAATGTCCAGGAATCTACTCCTAGGTGTGACCGACATCACCGGCTTCACTTTCTCTCTAGTGAGTTTCTGCACTTAGAGGTGAAAACTCCCCTTTCGGGCTAACCGGATGGAATCTTGTGTCGATTTGGGGTAGACTTTGGTTTCTCATGTTCCTATGGCCTAACCTAACACAACCACGTAAAAAAGTCCACTGGGCTACCCCCTTTCGACGCACGTCTATGGGGGTAGACGGAAACGTTAGGGTTTTTCCAGCGGATTCAGGGTTTCGCCGAAGCGGGGCCCCGGAGCGTCGGAACCCCACCCAAACCTAGGTTGTGCCATACCATATGTATACAAGTGTGTTTGTGTGTTTCAAATGTCCAGGAATCTACTCCTAGGTGTGACCGACATCACCGGCTTCACTTTCTCTCTAGTGAGTTTCTGCACTTAGAGGTGAAAACTCCCCTTTCGGGCTAACCGGATGGAATCTTGTGTCGATTTGGGGTAGACTTTGGTTTCTCATGTTCCTATGGCCTAACCTAACACAACCACGTAAAAAAGTCCACTGGGCTACCCCCTTTCGACGCACGTCTATGGGGGTAGACGGAAACGTTAGGGTTTTTCCAGCGGATTTAGGGTTTCGCCGAAGCGGGCCCCGGAGTAATACTTGTGATAAGAGTAATAAATAAATACATTAAAAAAGATGGTTTCCCATGTGCCTACGGAAAAACTTGTGATAAGAGTAATAAATAAATACATTAAAAAAGATGATGTAAGTGAAAAAAAAAGGAAAAGCCTATGCCGACGGCAAAGCCGTCGGCATAGGTCCCACACCTTATCCTTATCCCGCCACAGCTCCTCGACCACCCATATCCGCATTTCTTCGGCCGGCTACCCGCTCCGCGGCTGCCCCGCTCCCCCGCCGCCCTGCTCCGGCCAGCCACGACCCCGCCGCCACCCGCCCCTACCCAGCCCCGCCGCCACCCCGCCGCCGGCAACCCCGCCCCCTCCACCCCCAGCCGCCATCCCCGCCACCCGCCCCTACCCAGCCCCGCCGCCAGCCCTTACCCACCCCCGCCGCCAACCCCGCCGCCGCCAACCCCGCCCCCTCCACCCGCTAGCCGGCAACCCCGCCCCCTCCACCCGCCAGCCCCTACCCACCCCCGCCGCCAGCCCCTACCCGACCCCCGCCGCCACTCGCCCCGCCTCCGCCGTGCTCCCCTCTGGCCGCACCGGCCCCGCAACCTCGCCGCTCCCCTCGACGTGCTACCCTCCTCGCCGCAGGTACCCTCCGCACCGCCAGGTGCTCCTCGCATCTCCCCTATTTTCTGTGTATTTTAGATTTAGTGATTTTAGGAGTAGGATTTTAGGAAAATTAGTGGTAGAAAAGAGGAAAATAGATGGAAAATTAGTGGTAGAAATTAGAAAATAGCACAATAGAAATTATAGATGGAAATTTAGTGGTAGAAAATAGAAAATAACAAAATGATTTAGGGATAGATGTAGCAAATAAAATGTTGTTGACAATCATAGAAGGAAAATAGGTGTTAGTGTTTTTATATATTCATTTCATATATGACTAACCCGTGTATCAAATGCTTTTACTTAACTAAGTATCATGTCGGAGCCGGAGCGAAAGTTTCGTGGTGTTCATCGGAGACCCACGAAGATCCCGACTTGGGCAGCTCAGATCACAGTGGATCACAGGAAGATCCAGCTTGGTACTTTCAGGTGCCCGTGGCAGGCGGCCCGCGCCTACGACTGCGCGGCGGTCCAGCACTTTGGGGCGAGAGCGATCCTCAACTTTGAGGATGAGCGGAGCGTGGCGCATCTGTTAGCGCCAGATGGCATGAGGATCGCGACGAAGGCCGAGGAGAGGGAGCACCGGCAGGCAGAGAGGCTGCTCAGGGCGCGCCACCAGCGCGAGGAGGATGACCCCTTGGTCAAGGATCTCCTCCTTGATCCCCAGGTGATGGCGGTCCAGTACCAGGTTTTCAGCGAGAGCCGGCAGCAGCGCGGGCAGGGCGAGGCCGGCCCCTCCGGCACGCAGCAGCAGGGCGAGGACTCTAGCAGCAGCCTGTCCTCTTGTTGGGACCGCTTGGACGACGCCACTGACACCGGCGCGAGTCGAGTTTAGGATGTCTATCATCCTACCTGTCGTACTACTAGACTTATCTTGCTACCTGTTGTACTGCTAGACTTATCATACATGCTACCTATGTATTATTGTGCTACTTGTCTATATGTGTTATGTTTAGCTAATATGGTTACATCGTTCTGTGGTTTATTCTGTTTTATGTTTAATTATTAGGTAAAATGGAGGGATATTTGCTTATATATTTCGATTGTTTGTACTTTTTAGATGACGTAGCTTCCCGCCAGCCAGCACCGTCGGTCCCGCGCGTCGTCGCGGCTTCTCCAGCTGAGGAGGGGCCGCCTCGGTGCCCTTTGTTTTGTCGCCCTCTTCCGGAGCACGTCCTCGACCTTCTCCGGCCACCGATCACGCTTCGAGGGTATAAATCTTTCGCCTCTCTTGCTGCATAGGTTTATTTTGGTCTAGATCACCAAGTCAGTCGCGTAACCCGAGTCAGATCCCATCCGGAAGGGTTACAAATTTATAAATATGCAGGATTGTCCATCTTTGCATATTTATAACCGTAACACTTCCGGGTTGTCCTGTTGGACAGTCCGAGTACGTGTAGATCGGGTCGTGTTCCATGTTCTACCCCTTCCTGAGACGTAATTTCGGCAGCACCTCCCTGTTGTTCTTCGGATGCACACCCTCTCGGCTTGACAAGCTCGAGACGTGTATTCTGAAGAACAGCGGGGAGGTGCTGCCGAAATTCCGTCTCGGGTCGGGGTAGAACATGGAACACGGCTTGACAAGCTCGAGACGTGTATTCTGAAGTACTCGATTTCATGAGGTAAATGGTGAACAAATTACTTTGCAACTAGTAACTCAGTTTCGGTCTAATACGTATTTTCTCCTTTTAGGCAATTCCAAGATGAATACTGGTTGGGAACGGTGGATCCCGATCCCGCGGAGCTGGACACTCTTCTGAAAGAGGGTGCTCACGGAGGAAAAAAATTTGTGTCTTGGTTCATGGGAAAAGTAATTTCTAACGTGTCCCTATTACCTTGCAATATGTGACTTGTCCCTCTTATTACACGTAACTAATGCACAAAACAATTTGAACCGTACTTGTAGGGAGCTGATCCCAACGTTGAGATGACAGATGAGCTGAGATGTGTTTCCCAAGGATTTAACCGTACCGTCATGAAGTATGAGAAGTATGATGTGAATGGGTTCCGCTTCCATACAGAGTATCACCAGAATAATCGTCCTGGAGCAAAAACTGTAAATACTGGGGTCTTCACCAAAGGATCCAGAGGAGCCGATGGAGCCAATTACGTAGATTACTACGGAAGGTTACAGAACGTATACGAGCTAACGTTCAATCGTACAAACATAGAACTCAAGCTCGTTGTGTTCAAGTGCCACTGGTTCGACCCATGCACTGGACCACATGGTGGACAGAGAAGTGAGCCTTCCATTGGGTTAGTTGAAGTTAAGCCTTCAACCACCTATACCGGAGCCGATGTCTATATTGTGGCTCACCAAGCCAAGCAAGTTTATTATTTGCCCTACCCATGCCAGAAAGAGAACCTCAAGGGCTGGGAAGTCGTGTTCCGGGTATCCCCACATGGTAAGCTACCCAGGCCCTCCGACGACGATTACAACAACATTGACCCTAAAACATACGAGGGAATTTTCTATCAAGAGCAAGAGGACTTCGGGCACTTTGAATTACAAATAGGTGGTCTCGAGGAACTCGAGAACAATGCACACACTCATGGTGAGTCAGTGGTCGATCTGAAGGACATAGATGTGCTCTCGAAGTTTCATGCGGAAAATGACGACGATGACGAGCCTGGCGATGAGCTTCCGCCCTACTACTCACGTGATAGTGATAGTGATAGTGATAGTGAGAATGAGAACCGACACCCTGATGAGGAGAGTGATGACGATAGGTATTTATTTTTGATATCTACATGTTATTATGTCTTTTATTCTTTAGTATTTATTTTTTGACATGCTTCTTCATTGCATTATGTCTTTATGCTTAGTGTCTACATTTTATTATGTCTCGATGCTTACTTGTTTTCTCTTTCTCAATGCAGTTGATTGAACAATATGAGTCAGGGCAAGGAAAGCGCTTCTGGTGGTCCTTCTCCCGGTGCTACGCCGATCCGACGCTCACCTACTATCAGCCGGGGAGATATGGGGTTCACCCTGTCGCCGTCTCCGCCATAGATGTAGGGTCTTGGGCGTCTAGACATCTAGCTATATATGTATGTATCTATTTGATGATGGTCCTATGTGTGTATCTACCTGATGATATAGCATTTTGTTTGATGATATATGGAGCCATTGTGTGATTTTGTTTGTAGTGAATTTGTCGTGATTTTTGATTATTTTTTCTGCTATTTTTGCCGCAAAAAACGAGCTGCTGGTTCCGAAAATCTGGTAACACCTGTGCCGACGGCAATGCCGTCGGCACAGGGCTCTCCCAGGAGCGCCCAGCTGCCTCCACGTGGCAGATCTGTGCCGACGGTTTTGCCGTCGGCACAGGCTCCTACCCCTGGCCCGGCCTGTGCGGGCCCACACGCCGCTGTGCCGACAACCTAGGTGCCGACGGTGCGTTTCTGGCCGTCGGGAAAAGCTGTGCCGACGGGTTATGTCTGTGCCGACGGCCAGGTGGCCTATGCCTACAGTGCCCTATGCCGACCACCCTGTGCCGACGGTGACCGTCGGCATAGGTGTGTGCCGACGGCATCTGGACCTTTGCCGACGGGCTTCGGCCGTCGGCACAGCTGGTCATTCCTGTAGTGACTCCAAGCATTCATGAGTATACAATGATTGCACCACATCAAACAAAAAATAAACAAAGCATTACTCCAAGCTGCAAGAGTATAAACTGCTAGCCTTATGGAAAAGAAATTAACGAGTGAAACTACTCCAATGTCGCGGGAGTAAAAACTTCTAGCAGCATGTAAATACATCGTTGTTGCAGATCCCTGATCTGCTCCTACATATCTATATGTGAAATCAAGTTCTTCCAACCTCATATAAAAGATCCTTGAGGCTGCAATATCGACATATACAAAAAGGCTACAAAAATCTAAACCGTTGGCCTTAAAAAAAAACTGCAGCACCTCACGAATATAAATTAAAGTAATATGTAAAAAATAATTACTCTAAATATCCATGAATATTAAATCACTCCAAAATCTTATGAGTATAAACTATGATAATATGTATAAGAAATGAATGTAAGGCTGCATACTTATAAAGACCTAGCCTTGTGTAAAAAAAATGAAATCACTCTTATGTCTTCCGAGTATAAGAAGTGACATTGTGTGGCTGCAAAATAATAATAATAAAAACTTTAATGCCATAAGAGTTTGAACTGGAAGACCAATCAATGTGCTCGAAAGCTATATGAGCCTAAACTGTAAGCGTCATGCAAAACTAAACTTACTTAAAATTTCTTCAATGCTATATGAGGGTAAACTAGCAGCAAAGATAATTAAAAGAAAAAGCTGCAATCTTTCAAAAAAAAAAGCTAAAGCCAAATATCAGCATAAATAGTTTCTTAAAAAAAACAGCTCAAATGCTTCACGAGCGAAAGCCGACTGAAACTGAATGCCATATCCCTTTTCAAAAAAAAAAAATCGGATTAACCGAACTCTTCATAAGTCAAAATGTGAATAATATGCAGGGAGATATTGTTCCCAGCACAAAAGAGTAAAGTCCCAACGCCCATGTATTTGAAATATTAAAAAAACATATATTTCACAATAAAATAAAATATTGTTTATGATCAAATGACTATAGGTGGTCTTAAAAAAAATTAACCAATGCAATGCTCTTGAGCTATTAAGTATAAACATATGTTAATCATATATACTCCCTCCGGTCCGAAAAAAGCGTCGGACGCTGTACGTACGATTTGTGCACTCCATGCTATTTTCTTCCGCCTCTTTTAACGGACCGGAGGTAGTATATAACTTCCCCAAAATAGGACTATGTACTTGATGTTGGGTTGCTCATCAAAAAAAAAAAAGGCACATATCAGGTTATGGTCTTGTAAAGTGCCTCTTCCATTTGTATATGGTCATATTACCTTACACCCGATAAAAAGATTTCCTTTAGGGACTATGCATCGTCTTGCCTTCTTACAACGAGAACACAAGCAAATAAATGAATGGTTCCGTTACAGTGGTCACCACTATTATGTGAGCACTATTAAAGAATAACCATGGCAGGATTTCATTTAAAATAAAATATGTCCGCCAAAATTAGAACAAAAGCAGGAAGGTACGTAAGAACTTGGTAAAAAAAATGATGAAAACATATCACATGAATATCTGAACTTATGATTGTACGACGGACCATAAGCTCAGGCCGCATAATTTTGAACTTGCCGGCACGCCAACCATAAGCTCAGGCCGCATAATTTTGAACAAAATATGATCAGTGATTAAAGAAATTGGTGCATGCCATAATTCGTGTATATAAAAAAAAATTATACGTGAGATAGAATCAGATTGCAGCTATATAGAAAGCGGATGCACATCAACCAAATAGAAAGCAGTGTATTAACGGACTGTAATTATCTACTCCGTCGGACAGAAGCAATCAAATACTCACCGGCGTTTGAAGTAAGAACCTATCTGCAGTTTGAAGTAAGAACCAATCTGCAGATATTGGTTTCGAGACATTCGACCAAGACGCCGAAACAAGCTCGGTAGTGGTCGACTGACATTTACTGAGGTGGACGCAGATGGGATTCCTACGGAGCCAAATAAATATGCAAAAGGGTACGGTTTAGCCTTAGAATTTCCAGTTGCTATGGATAAATGGTGCAAAGACATGGCGAAATCCACTGATGCTGATATCACGGAAAAGTTTGCTCTAATCCTGAAGAGGTTTGCCTCAATAATCTTCACGGATGTTTGTCATGCAACGCCACACGGGGTGTTCTACTACCAAGGTGCATGCCCATCTAATGTCGATATACAAAATCGCATAGCACAACAGTGTGACGACAGACCATTCAACTCTCTGAATGGTTCTGAACCGTTCCCGCCGAAGCCAATGTCAAGGCCGACCACGATGAGCCAGAAGTGAAAGGTGTGTTGTCGATTTAGTACTCTTGTTAAATTAAATTGCCTAGCTCTAGTTTACACCATCTCTCTTAAATTGCCTAGCTATAGTCTTCCAATTATACTTCATTCCTTTACAATGCCGATGATTAAAATGATGTGACACTATGTGATCCAGAGGCGACGTCAGTGAAACCTGTGATATGCACGAATACACATTTTCTGCATCCCACTGGATTTCACTGACGCCGTCTCTGAATTTGTGTGTCCGAATCTAAGTATGAGGCATGCATGCTTTTCATTTGTCCCTATACCTCATTTTTTCAATGCCGATGATTAAAATGATGTGGCGCACTACATGAATTCTGATAGTTTGTTGAACCTTGTATCATGCACACATACAAGTTCTGTGCCTCCTACTTAGTTCGACAAGGTTATCAGAATTCCTTGTGTGCTTCCAATAATATTCGAAGTATGAGGCATAATATTTTTTTCAATCTTGTTTTGTCTAAGTCTTCCAATAATACTTCATTCTTTTACACAATGCCGATGATTAAAATGATGTGGCACACTACATGAATTCTGATAGTTTGTTGAACCTTGTATCATGCACACATACAAGTTTTATGCCTCCTACTTGGTTCAACATGGTTATCAGAATTCCTTGTGTGCTTCCCATAATATTCTAAGTATGAGGCATAATATTTTTTTGAATCTTCTTTTGTCTAAGTCTTACAATGTCGATGATTGAAATGAGGTGACACTATGTTATTCAGGGGTGTTGTGAGTGAGCCCTATAATGCAAGAAAACATATCTTCTGCATCATACTGGCTCACTCACACCATCCCTGAATTTGTGTGTCCAATCTATTATATGAGGCATTCTTCCAAGTTTGCTTAGTTTATTTTGTGTATACTTTGTTTATTTCTGCACGACATGTGAACAATTTAGTTGCCTAGCTAACATTTTTATTTGCCTTTTGTGTATACTTACAAATGAAGAAGCTAGTGGGGAAGTTGTCAACGCCAAGAGGACTTGAAGCCACTGAAAGAGAGCAACAACAACCGGATGATCGAAACGTTAACTTCATCGATCGCGCCCTCTCTTAAACATTGTGGTTCTCTATCATTTATGTGATGTATTTGTGTATGACAACTTATGTATTTGTGTATCACATTGTGGTTCTTATTTTGGTACTATACTATGGTTTGTAATGCATGTGATAATGAACTTATGTATTGGTGTATCACAATTTGGTCATCTATATGTGGTATTATTGTCATTTTGGTCGGCTCTACCTGAATATACTGTATTTATATTTGATATATTGTTGTAATACGTTATTTTAAAAAAACAAAAAATACCACGAAAATGTACCGCTGGCGGACAGAGAGGCGTACCACTGGCGGACAACGCTCTCAGAACTCCTACCAGCGAGGCGTACCACTGGCGGCCGAGGTATCTTAGCGCTGCACGCCAGCGCTGCCAAACCTCGCGCTGGCGGGCAGAAGTTGTGCCCGCCAGCGGTAACGATCCTTACCGCTGGCGGACGGCCGCCCGCCAACGGTAAAACGTTACCACTGGCGTAATCACCGCTGGCGGGCGCCCACCCGGCAGCGGTAGACCATTTTCGTCCGCCAGCGGTAGGCCTTTTCCTACTAGTGTTGACACGTCTTTTGACCCCGGGCTTGCTAAGCTCGTGGGTACTGATCCGAGTGGGATCATACTAGCCACTCATATGGCTGATCTTGTGGACTCGGCTTTGGAGGGGGAGAACTCGGCGAGTGATAAAGGTCCTCAGGAGGTCATCGGCTGTCCACCCATCTTTCAAGAGTTGAATGATGATGTCGTGGATCTGGTTGATCTCGGCATTGGACTCTTTGGGTCAAGGGACCAGTTGAGTTGATTTGTGGGGGCTTCGAGGGTGAATGCCGGCAGGTTGAGAAGATCAACGTGATCCGGACTCTTCACATAGAAGAATGTCCGCTGCCACTTTCGGCAGGACTCCAGACCCGGGATGCGGGGAAAGATAGAGTTTTTCCGAGGTATGATGGTCGCCGCTCCACACAGGGTCATCTCCTTGGGAGTACCCTTGTTCTTCAGATCCGGAATGCTCTGCTTCCGAAGCTGGAAATACTTCGCCCAGAGCTCAACGCTGGGCCAGAGTCCGAGGTATCTCTCGGAGAAAGAGACGTATGCCGACAGCGCGGTGATGGCATTCGTTGGAAGGTGATGAGGTTGGAGGCCGAATTTGTTGAGGAAGGCCCGGAAGAATTTGCTGGCGGGGAGCCCGAAGCCGCGCTCGAAACGCGCGACAAAGACTACCCGTTCATCGGATTCCGGATCTGGCTCGGCCTCATTCCCCGGGATCCGGCATATAACCTCGGCAGGGAATCGCCGAGTCCAAACCAGCCAGTCTATCTCGGACGGGGAGACATCCGAGCCTTCCCATCCTCCGCGAGTTCCCTCCTCTACAGGTATGTCGGCAGGATCCGAGGTATGGCTCGATGACATCTCGGAAGGGATCTGAACAGAGGCACAGGCTGAACCGAGATAAGTATCTCGGAATGTTTGAACAACAGAGGAAAATACATAAATGGTGGGAAACACAAATCTGTGACTAAGTGTTTTGCGGAAGGACATACGGAGGAGGAAAAACAGAAGGTAAATGCAAGATCTATGGGTGGAATCTAAGGAGGCTTAGCGATGAACTAATGCAAGAATGCTAAAAAACACAATGAAGAAGATCTAGAAGGGATCTAGAACAGATGAACTTAAAGTAATTACGGAGAGGATGAGCAGATTCATCGAAGAGGATGAACAAGTTCATCGAAGGAGATGAACAAGTTCATCGGGAAGATGAACGCGTTCATCGGAAATGCTAAGGGTAAGGATCTTACCGGAGTCGCGGTGGCGGCGGGGAAAGAGTGGACTCGACGGCGGCGCAAGAATCTCCAGTCGTCGGCGGCGTGAGTGCTCCGGCGTTGTGCGGTGGCGAAGATTGCTGCGCGGCGGAGATCAGCACGGTGGGCGATGCGAGTGAAGGATGCGAGGATGAAGAAAATGAGATTGGTGTGCCCCTATTTATGGGCAAGGAGCGTGCGCGGTTAGCGGAACCGTCCCACATGATCTCCTAGTTAATCGTGGGGATTAATTGTGCGCGGTGCGTGCGGTTGCGGCAAAAGCGGCAGCACGATGGGCCACATCGTGGGTTACAAAGTGGTAACCGCCTGCGGTGAGATCGCGTGCGGTTACTGGCATGGGAATCAAGGAGGCACCTCAGGGTCAAAGCACTTGAGTGCTCTGTGGACTTGACAGCCCATGGGGCCCGCGTGACGTGGGAGACGTGCGTGCAATGGCACGTCTGTCCGCGTGCAAGAACCGAGGCGTCGAGCAGAGATTCGCTGCCATGTGCTCTGTCGAGATCTGGAGGAATATTGAAGGGATCTGTGTGTCGGAAAATCGGCATAGAGTCAAATGTCGGAGTCAGTTGGAGAGGTCATTAGTGGATTTACGGTTGAACCGACATAGTTATGTCGGATGCTTGGTGTGGTTGTTTCGGTTGTTTAAACCTGTTGTGGCCCTTCATCTAAGGCTGCAGGACCGCACCAGCTTCTGGGACTAATGTCGGGGGCTACCCCCGGGTAGGGTCATGATATGGTAAAAGCTATGCCCAGATGTGGGCCTGTTAAAGTAAAAGCCGACATACCTGGACCTCGGAAATGACCGAGGTATGACGTTGGAGCAAACCGACATAAGCAAACCGAGGTAACCCGGGCCGGAAGGGACCGAGATACCATGCTGGTGCAAACCAGCATATGCTAACCGAGATAGGTCGATCGACATGTCTATGTCGGTATCTTCTTGCTTCCTGTTATGTGCAGGAAGAGATAATCACCAATGGAGAGTCCGACATATCCATGTCGGATCAGCCGAGACGAGGTATCGATGTGTCGGAGAGCAGTCAATGCTCCTGTCACATCCCGTCTGACACGGGAGCGTCAGGCACGGAAGCGCCTGACACGGGAGCGTGCAGGAGGAGAGAAGTGACAGGCCTCACCTAACCGCTGACCGCGGGACATCCGGGGAAAAGGCTACGAGATAGGCATGGGCATGCCATGTCATGTCCCTAGCAGAGGGTACATTCTAGCTATACCGTTGTGCTGCAGGGGATGGGCATGTCACGTCCTGTCTCTGACAGGAGTACCATCATGACATACCGTTGGCATGGCTACAGTGCATCATGAGGGGTAATTCCGTAACTCGGTTTAGCCTATAAATAGGGCTTCACCCCCTCCTGCGTGAGGGACGATGCCCTGAGACTCATTTACCCCCGGTAGCTTCATCTTCCACCTCGTGCTCATCCCCATTGTTGGGATCATACAGCTCAAGGAGCAGCTTGTACTTGTGACCGATAGATATATACAGAGAGATAGGCGGGAGTAGGGGTGTTACCTCCTCACGAGGGCCCCAAACCTGGGTAGATCGTGTGTGTTCTTGTGCTTGTGAGTTCATCTGTGTGTGCTCCTTAGCGCGCTAGCCCTCTCCCGGATCCTCCAACGCCCATCGGCCCCGCTCTTTAGCCATCCTATGGCATCTGCCGTGATACCACCACGACACCTACGCTGACTTCTCTCACTCGTATCCCATGACGCGTCTAAACAACCCTCCCTGTCCCCACCGTTTTTTTTAACGAAGGCAAAAGCTTTGCCTTTTATATTAATATAGAAGGAGCAGACATAACAAGGCCGAGGCCAAAGTAAAAACTATAAAGCGGTAAAAATATGAACACCGTATCAGCCTATACCATCTACTCTCTCAGAAAGAAATATTGTCATTTCTTCAAGCAGAGGTTCGCCAGCTTCCTTGCGCCTGCAAGGATCCAGTTCCTTCCCTCGTCTTTGATGCGTTGACAGGGCACCGTTGGCATAGTAAATTTGTTGTTGAAAATACGTGCATTACGCTCCTTCCAAATATCCCAAGTGATGAGGATGATCGCCGTCTTGAGTCCCTTGCGAGAAACCGAAGTCGTCTCGGAGATGGCCTGCCAATATTCACGCAATGTAGCCTTGGTCGTGCCCAAGTCACGCGCAAGGTCTGGACACTGCAACCAAGCCGCGGCGTCGCACGAAATCCGTCTGGAGTAGCGACACTCAAATAGGAGGTGCCTAGCCGTCTCCGGCTGGCACCTGCACAGTTGGCAAGTTGGTTGGTGAGGCCACCCCCTAATAGCGAGGCGATCAGAGGTCCAAAGTTTGTTCTGCACCGCCAGCCAAGCAAAGAAGGTGCACTTGGGAGGGGCCCAAGTTTTCCACACGATGTTCACAAAAGAACATGGGTTGGCGCCAATGAACTGGGCCATATAGGCAGACTTTGTTGTGTAGATCCCATTGCTTGTCAAGGTCCACGTGATACTGTTAGTTGTTCCCGGCGTCAGGGTCACCTCCTGAATTAGGTCCCAGAGGTGGAAATACTGGGCGATATGCTGAGTCGTGAAGTTGTCCACCGATAGGTCAGAAATCCAGTTGAAATTTAGAAGAGCATCATGCACGCGCCTATTCTTACGGCGGGAAGCCGCAAACAGTTCGGGAGCAATGGATTTTGGAGAGAGGCCATCCAACCAAGACGAACCCCAGAAAGAAGCCTTGTGGCCATCCCCCACAGTGATCTTAGTAGCCGCATTGAAGAGACACATGTCCGTATTATCGTTTGGCGTTTCTGAACCCACCCAAGGTTTGTCCTCAGCAGTCCACTCATTCCATAACCAATGAAGCCTGAGCGCCCTTGAGAACTTCTCCAAGTTTGGAATCCCCAGACCGCCAAACTACTTGACTTCATCGACCAAGCCACTGCCGCTTACATTGGGGGTAATCGACTTCGCTCCTTCGCGCATCGACCAGCCACGGGCACCAGAGGAGGGATTCTGCTTCTTTGGGATGATTATTTTGTCTCCATGACAAACATCATTATCGGTACGCACATGATCTCCGCGGATGTCTTCATTAGGGCTAGCGCCACGTCTTTCAAACTCACCAATGTCTACGGCCCTGCTTATGATGCTGAGAAAAGAGCTTTTATGGATGAAGCCATTGCCTCCAATCCTGCGAGCGACACGAAATGGTTGATCTTGGGCGATTTCAACCTCATATACCAAGCGGCAGACAAGAACAACTCTAATCGGGACTTGCGTCTGATGGGCCAATTTCGCCAGGCCATTAACACTTGTCGGCTCAAAGAGATCAAGCTCTAGAACAGAAAAACAGAAAATTCACTTGGAGTAACGAGCGTGACTCCCCAACCTTGGTGAAGCTGGACCATGCTTTCTGCAATGCCAGCTGGGATCTCGCCTCCGGAAACCATGTTCTGAATGCACTGTCATCTAATTTGTCTGACCACTGCCCTCTGATGCTTTCAAACCAGAGCGGTCCGCGCCGCCCTCCTTCTTTTCGGTTTGAAAATTTCTGGACTAAGATGTCGGGGTTTCAAGATACTGTCAAGGCTGCTTGGGAGGAGCCGACATCGCACACCCAACCTGTTCATGTGTTGAATCACAAGCTTAAGCACACCGCCAGAAAGCTACGCGCATGGAGTAGGAGTATGTTCTCTGACCATAAGTTACAGTTCATCATGGCTCTTGAGGTGATCCTCCAATTGGATGTGGCTCAGGAATCCAGGGTCCTTTCAGCTGATGAGAAGGACCTTCGTGATGGTCTTAAAAGGAGGGTAATGGGTCTTACAGTCCTGGAAAGATCTGGCAAGTGACAGGCATCGAGAATCAATAATCCGAGGGAGGGGGACGCCAACACCAAGTTTTTCCATATTCGCGTCAACTCACGCCGCAGGAAGAATCATATCCAGAAGCTCAAGCCTAATGGTGGATGGATCACATCGCATGAGGACAAGGCCAACTTGAGTTTTGAGCATTTCTCCCAGAGTCTGGGACTGCCGCCGCCGCAAAATTTGGATCTCAACTGGGCTGCTATTAACCCACAGATTGCCGAGCTGGAGGACCTTGCTCTTCCTTTCTCATTCGACGAGATCAAGGAGACAATTGAGGATATGCCGGCTGACAAAGCTCCGGGTCCGGACGGTTTCACTACGGCCTTCTTCACGTCTTGCTGGGATGTCATCAGTCATGATCTAAATGGATGCCTTTTCGGAGCTAACGATCAAAAACTTCGATGTCATCAACTCTGAAAATGTGGCTCTTCTACCAAAAAAGGATGGGGTGATGCGTGAATTCTCACGTTCGTTGGGAGACCCCAAGAGGAAGGTTTGAAGCAGTGCAGCAGTAAGTTTCCCTCAGTATGAAACCAAGGTTTATCGAACTAGTAGGAGTAGAAGCTCGTCTGTAGGTTGTCGGTAGCGGAATGTGCACGGTTCAACACCAGGGATTCTGGTGCCAATGTGGAACCTGCACACAAGACAATCAAACTACTTTGTCCCAATGAAACAGTGAGGTTTTCAATCTCACCGACTTGCTGAAAACAAAGGATTAAATGTGTGGTGTGGAAAATAATGTTTAATTGTAGAGAGTAAAAGAGAACAATGATTGCAGTAGGTTGTTTAATCAGATGTAAAAGAATGGACCGGGGTCCATAGTTCACTAGTGGTGTCTCTCCATAAGATAGATAATATGCTGGGTAAACAAATTACAGTTGGGCAATTGATAGAATATTGAGTGCATGACAATGCAAATACATGACATGATGATTACTATGATTTACATGTGGGTATTACGACAAAATACATCGACCGTTATCCAACTTCATCTATGACTAATAATCCACCGCCAGGTTGTCATATGTGTTCCCCGTTGGTATTAAGTTGCAAGCAACAAATAATTGCATTAAGTAAAGTGCATAATCACTACCAAAAATCCGGCGATCCACCACGTTTTTTCTGCGACGTTCTGATAACGTCGAGTGTTTTCGTCACGGTGGGCTAAAAAGTTGATAATGCTCTCGATGTTTTGGTTTTCCCAGTAATGGGCCGGTTGCGTGCGACGGTTCGCGTATTTTACGTCATGGATTTTCGTTCCCGGCCCATTTGGCCAGCTTGAGCCCAGTTTCCTTCGACGAAACTGTCTTTATCACATAGAACGTCGCAGATTTTCGTCTCACTGCCACATTCTGTGCAGATTTTCGTCACGTAGAACGTTGCAGATTTTACATAAAACATCAGTTCAACACGAGCATGCACACATCGCATGCCCATCAGTTAAATTCACACGAATAGAAGCGCGGCCAGGTTGTCCCGATTGACGTCGTATAGGGCATGCAAAAGCACATATATACATAGAGAGGAGTATAGCAATATTAAACCTATAACACGAATCACAGGCACAGACACATATATGTATTATATACAATAAATTCAAAGGCAGTACAGATAGAGAGTAGCAACTAAACATAGGTTTTTAAAATATGGCAAGGTTCGAACTGATATTACACATACCATCCCCTCAGTTCAATGATTCTGCAAAGGGATCTGAGAAGTCATGTATGAGATTAACATTACTCATTAAGTCTATAACTATATCTTCAAAATGAATTTCAGCTTCTGCAGAAGCTTTGTGCCTCAGCTTTAGCTGTTTCCGAATTCTTGTTAACCATCCATCACCTTTGTCTTCATCGATGCCGAGTCTCATTAGCTTGAGCGCCCTTGCATTCAGAACAAAGAACTTGGCGAACTTAACCTCAGGTCCGGTTCCTCCGTAGTCGTTCAAAGTAATTTTGTGAGATGGCGATCAAGGCATTCGATGGGATTGTTCATATCATACTGCAGCGCATTTTAACTTTCGGGCCTTTTGTTGTCTGCGAAAGAAGAAAACATAAGTATATATAGTGCGTACATCGATCCAAAGAAGATGCAGGTGAGTACGTGGGAAACTGTACTACTAATTATTTGTCAATCACAGGAATTTTTCGACTATGTTACTACTGTTCCTAACTGAAAAGATAGCTCACCTCGATGTATAGCTTCTCCGTGCACGGAAAGCATCTAAGGAAGCCTACAACTTCTTCCAGATTGGGGCCGGTAGATCTTAGTGCCAAGATCTTCACTGTGCGCAGAGGTAAGGTCGAGCTTTCGTGAATCACTTTCTGCACAACACCGAACATGGATCAAGAAAATAAGTAAAAATACGGCAGTGGCAAGTTGGGAGAATAGCAAGAACACCGAACATACATCAAGAGGACAATTTACCTTAAGGGTTATGGATCCAATAACAAGTTCGGAGCAGAAACCACCACCAGAGTAACCCAGCAATGTCAATTTCGGAGCGTTAATGACCCGGATTAATGTTCGACATATTGGACAAAATACACTCAACCTCTCAAGTAAAGGGGCGTTCTCAATCACCAGACCGCTAAGCTAGAAAAATGATCTACAATTTGACCAGCAGACGACCCCAATCGTTCGCAGAGTCGTCGAGACGATATGGATGTTACCGTCGAACCCGTGCACCCCTTCGAGCTGTAGTGCCTCGAGCACAGTACAGCCGTCGAGTAGCCGCTCGATGGCCTCCTTACATGTGGCGACGTCATAGAAGACGAGCCGCTTGAGATGAGGGAGAAGAAGCGCGGGCGCGACATCAAACAGGGAATAATGCATTGAGCAAACCTGGCGCGTATCAGGTGGGCAATAGGCGGTTCATAGATTGCGGCAGAGAGAACATCTGTAGCCCACCTTCGACCATCAGCTCCTCGAGGCCATGTAGGGCGGGGGATTGGAACCATTGGTCGACCTTGCCAGTGGCCATGTAGTTGGAATGGAAACCTCGGATGGCAAGGCGTTTGACTGGTCCAGGGTGCGCGGCGAGGATGTTGGAGACTGCGGTGAGTCGTTCATGATCCATGTGGCAGATCCCATCGTCGACGGTGAGGTCGAGGGGGACGGACCGCTAGAGGAAGCGCCACCGCTTGGAGAGGACAGTGGTCTGCACACCAGAATTGGTGGGGAGGAAGCCGATGATGATGCGCAGCATCTCATCGGGAAGGAGGTTGAAGAAGTCGAGGCCTGCCTCGACCGAATCCGCTTGTTCGCCGCCTCGTCCTCCATCTCAGCCGGCGGCAGACAGGGAACCAGCTCGGCAATGGGGTTTTCGGCCGTGCTGCAGTCGGTTTTTTTGGGCATGCATCAATGGCGTTTTGTGGGCGTTGGATCGGATGATGATGAAGGGATCTAGGCTCGCCTCGTCCTCCATTGCAGCCGGCGGAGAGAGAGGAAAAACAAGGAGCTTCCTCGGCGGTGGGGTTTTCTGGGTGTGGGACAGGTGTTTGGAGCGGGATAGGCGAGTGAGGCGGTGGCACTGGCTGGGCGTGAAGGGTGGAGCTAGCACTAATTCAGTAATTTTTAAAAAGAATATACCACGTCCGAATACTCGATGTTAGGGTAGCCGACGGAAGTCGAAACCATCGTGAACGTACCGGCACTATATATCAAACATTACAAACTAAATTAATAGCATAATAAAGGAGCATCACGATAAACATAATTATTAGACACCTAAATTAAATAATACTACTCTCATAAACATTTCGTCAAAATCGCGAGGGCAACGAGCACGGGGTGGCGTTGGGTGGGGAGAGCTCGTCATAACTCCGGGAGGCCCGCGACGTGGCGCGTTCAGGGAGGCCGACGACGGGGAGGGGGAACGCGCTCGAGGAGGGCTGCGGTGCACCGGTGCGCGCTAACAGAGGCTGGTGGCGGGAAGTGGGGCGCGAGCTCGGGGAGGACGCTGGGGTGAATGCGGCGGCGTGGATGCAGCGCGCGCTCATGGAGGCCGACGGCGAGGTTGGTGGGGAGGGGATGATCGGGAGGAAGGCGGGCGGTCAAACGATGTTTGGATTAATGTTCATCTAACCTACCTACCCAACGGGCGGATCCAAAGCTTGCCTCGGGGGTGCACTACAACACACCACATGAAGATTTTTTCTTTGTAAAATATTATTTTCCACCACATATATATGCACCGCCGAAAATACTTTTTAGGTACTATGACACCCTCTAGGCACCCCTGGTTCCAAATGTCGTAGCTCCGCCACTGGTCCAACCCCTATCGAGACCGGTCACGGTTGACTACTTGGTGAATTTCCTAGGGTTTCGATGAAAATGGCGCTACGGTGTGTCGGATATATGCACAAGAGTGTGTTGGTACATTGCAAACGACGACATCAAAATCTTAACATACGACACTTCTCATGTGTGAAGGTTCTGCACTTACACAAGAGATCTCCTTACACAACTAAACGCCCATTTCAGGTGCACTGGATGGAGTCACACATGTGATAACATTGTCTCAAATTAAATGTTCATATGACCTACCCTAACAACGAATGATAAAAGGACATTGTCTATATACCTCCTCCCGAGGTCGGACAAAGGGGGAGATGATGATATGCTGACCACATGTGTGTGTGTGTACGTATAAGAGTGGGTGTTGGTAGGTGGTGTTATCCAAGATCCAATTCATATAGGGTCTAACCCACTTCACGAACAAAACTTACCCGCGCGTGAAGTTTTTGTCCCTCGTAGGGCAAAGCCCCCACTTCGGGTGTACCGGATGGAGTCATGTGATAACATAGGCTCAAAGCAGTTTTTAAACGTTCATAAGTGTGTTGGTACATTGAAAACCCCAATATAAAAGTCCTAGGTGTGGCCCGCTTCACATACTACACTTATCCCGTACGAAGGTTCTGCACTTAATAGTTAATACACAACTTAACTCCCACACTTCCATCTATATATGTAGTGTCAATTCGATCTCTTTTACAAGCAAGTTTTGGTCTAATAATGTCCAAATGGAGTAGAAAAAAACTCATGCAACACATATTCCATCCATACAGTGTTAGGGTTTTGGTGAAGGTTTATATTGAATTAATCTTCATATTATTACATTTTTTCGTGAAAGTACCCGTACATAAAACTTGGCAAGAGGAAGCGATTTGATGTTTCAGATTCGCGTTGCGCGCCAGAAGAGCAGCATTTCCCGCCTAATCATCGACCAAATTTATACCCAAAGTTATTGGCTCCTCCGGACTCTTCGTTCTTGCCTTAATCCCCTCCTAGCTCCATGTCATCCGCATCCGGGAGCGGTGGAGGTTCTCCTTCCGCGAGCGACGACGGAGAAGCTCCGCCTCCGCCACTCGGATGTGGGCCGCAGGCGTGACCGCCGCCGCTTAACGAACTGGAACGGCTTGCGCACCCCTAGGCCCAATTCCCTTGCACCACCGCCGCGACACCACGGTGGAGATGCTGGGTCCTCGCGCGCCGCCTCACCTGCCCCACCGCCACCGATGCCGGCATCCTCTGCCGAGTCCAGCGACGATGAGTCTTACTCAAGCATCGATTCGGTCTCCACCGACGACGGTGACGAGCTCATCGAGATCGTCGACCCCGACGAGCTGGAAGCGCGCGTTCTGGCGAAGTCCGTGCGCTCGCAGCGCCGCGCGGAGAAGCGTCATCATGTGGATGCCGAGTATGAGGAGGTGATGAACGAGGTGCATCTGGAGCAGGGTCTCCGGCAGGACGCCGAGTACACCGCTCCCCCGCGAGAGTGGGAGGAGGTGCGGCGCCGCCAGCGCCTCAACCGGGCCTTCGCCTTCTCCGATAGCGAGTAGTGGCGCCTGTCGGGGGAATACTTTCTGGATTAACCCGCGGCCCAGTGCGGCTTACCTTACTCGCACGGACAAAAGCCCACATGGGATCAAGCCCAACATTGAACCGCCACAAGGAGAAGGATCTAGAAGACATATCGTTGAAGACGTGAGGAG
This sequence comes from Poa pratensis, assembly GCA_947311845.1. Classification (NCBI taxonomy): domain Eukaryota; kingdom Viridiplantae; phylum Streptophyta; class Magnoliopsida; order Poales; family Poaceae; genus Poa; species Poa pratensis. The sequence continues at coordinate 86,228,207 of CAMZMU010000074.1, read as the reverse complement.
GAGTTAGTCTCCGAGTAGGTTCCAGTTGATGTATTCCTTGTGGAGGAAGTTTCCTTTGTAATCTAGCGAACCTCTGTGTATATAAAGAGGACTCACAGGACTTAGACAGGGTCAAGCTATCAAGCCCTAAACCCTAGCTCATACGGCGAGTACCAGATCGGATCGCCTCCATTGTAACACCTCGATTATCATATCAATACCAATCTAGGGTAGGCAGGAAGTAGGTCTTTTACCTCACATTGAGGGGGCCGAACCTGGGTAAATTGTGTTGATCTTTGTTCCTGTGATCCCAAGCTCGGAGATGCTTGACTCGCGTAATCCCACACCTACGAAGTCATCTATGACACCTGACGTGACAAACCCACGACAGTTGGCGCCCACCATGGGGCCTGCGGTCAAGAGCGTCACGTTCCGCGTAGGATCCATGAAGGGAACTGAAGATCTTGTTGTTGGCCGTATCATCACGGTCAATGGCACACCTCTCATCGACGATTCAAACTGGGGGCCGAAAGCTGACTTCCTGGAAACCGGCCACATCATCCCGTTTGGATCTGTCCATGTCTTCGTCGGCTTCATTGGCGGCGAGTCAGAAGATCCATCGCAACATGGCGACTCAGAAGAAGGAGTCGCGGTAACAGTGGACCAAGAAGAAGAATCTATCAACTACGAGTCGCTACCTCTTGAAGACGAAGAAGGACAATCCATTGAGTATGTCCTTGAGGAAAGGCTATGCGGAGGCCCTATGGATGGCGACTCACCCTCTGTAGAAGATCGGCACATGGAAGGGGTCTACAGGACCACAGAAGCGAACGAAGGGCTGGGCATGCCGCCAGGCAGCTTAGCCCCCACGTCGCCAGAAGTAGCAGAACAGGTCGCGCTAGACGCATCAGGAGTCGCGGCATCCGCTGCGATAACGCCAGGAGTCGCGGCCTCAGGAGTCGCAAGTAGAGAGACTCCACCCGGAGTTACGCCCACGGAATCAGGGTCAAGGGTAGCCCCCGACGCAGCGGTCGCGCCGCCACAGGGAAGTGTGTTGCTCACGCCAATATCTGCGGTTAACGCGGCCGCTAGAGTGACGGAATTGGAGGCTACCAGGATCGGGCTATATGATGAAGTCCAGAGAATCGCAGATGAGAGAGCCAGGCTGGCGCGCGAGGAACAGCGCCTCCAACAGGAGCAACTATGACTCATCGAGGAAACCAATACTTTGCAAGGAGTACAGGCAACCTTGCCACACAGACGCCATGCGAGTCGGTTGCAGCCAGGAACAGTAAATCCTATGGAGCTGTTCCAATCGCCTACCGCTGGACCAACAATCGCGGTCCCCGCGGCACCACCCAACGAGATCCCATCAGTCGCCACCAACACAGTGCGCCCGGTCGCATGGTCAGGAGTCACACAACAATCAGTCGCAGTACCCACACATATGGCACCGTCTGCCACGGTTATGCGGACCGTGGCACCATTAGCCGCGCCAGCAGTTCAAGCGATCGTTGTACCATCAGTTGTACCAGCGGTTCCGTCCTTCGCAGCACCAAGAGCAGCGGAAATACCTGAATCAAGGGTCATAATACAATCTAACAATAGGGCCATCATGCCCCCGCCATTACCGCAGCCAACCTTTGTTCAACAGTCGCCACAGCAGCCTCAAAGGTTCCATACGCCGCAAGGACATTATGTTAGCCCAGTGAAGAATCTCTTTGCAGCTACGAACATCTTGGCCAGGTTAGTGCCAGCAGGAAACATACCAATGGACAGAGAGGCGCGGCGCGCCATTGAAATGCTAAGCACAGCAGTAATACAGCAGGCAAACATGTCCGAACACGCGGGACGGCTGCACTCCACCCCCTACAATAGCAGAGCAACGGCGGAGAGAAGCATCCACGCGGAGTCGCCGCACGTTGCGACTTCAAGTTCGGCTAGGCGACATAGGGAAAACCAACATGCGGCTCAAAATCGACCTCAGCAAGTTCAACCCATAGAAGTTGTGCAGCCGCGCGCGGCGGCTAATCCAATAGGGAGGCCAGCTTCATCCAATCTATCATCGCGACTCAAAGGCCCAGTCTGTTTTAGCGAAAGAATCAGGTCTGAACCGTTTCCTGCAGATTTCAAAGGACCTCGAAAGGTCGCCAATTACAATGCAAGCATGGACCCAGTTACATGGCTCAACAATTATGAGATGGGCATGAGCATCCTCAATGCATCCGAAGAAATCTGCGCCCGTTACCTAAACATGATGTTAGAAGGTGCAGCCCACATCTGGTTGCAGAATTTGCCGCCAAACTCAATAAACTCTTGGAATGAGATGAAGGAAGCCTTTGTCAAGAATTTTCAAGGTACATGCAAGCGACTCTCCAGTATAAAAGATCTCGAGCGTTGCGTGCAAAAGGAAGGCGAGTCGAGACGCCACTGGATGAGAAGGGTCACAGAAATCATACATTCCTTAGACAACATACCACCCAGTTCAGCAGTCCTTGTCATGGAGAAAAATTGCAAGTTTGAGCCGCTGGTCCACAAACTAGGTCGCATGAAGGACAAAGTCAAGAGCCTAAGCGAGATAATGGCGGCGGCCAACAAGTATACTAGCTCGGATAAAACCAGGGACGCATCTGATGGGGAGGAAGAGAAAATACTGGCAAGGGAAAGAAGGTCAGTAACAAGCCTCAACAACAGCAAGCTAGCAATGCTAATGCGAGTTATAACAAGCGCAAAAACGAGGAAGGAAACTCGGGGTTAGTAGCGAATACGAACAGTCGGTACAATCAAAGCAGCGGCAGAGGAAGGAATTTTCACCTAGTTAACTTGGAAGAGGTTTTTAACCGCCCCTGCGACATCCATATAGCCACAGTGCTATCATTACAAAAAGTGGAAGGATGGGCAACCACTCAACACAAACAACAATCATCAACACAATGAGGGAGGTAACCATGGCGGAGGCAACAACAACAACAACGTTGTCCCAAATCAACAGCCAGATAGCCACAGTTCCCAAAACAGTTGGGTCAGTATCACACCATTGTGGTCAATACCTCAAGGAGGGAGCAAAAGCTGCGACGACGCAATCAGGTTGTTAACGCCATTGTACCAGCCGTACCACAGTGGCTAAACTGGTCCGAGCAGCCAGTGGTTTGGAGCCGCGAGGACCATCCAGGAGAAATAAATGAAGAGGGCAAACTCGCGCTGGTGGTTGCCCCTCAAGTCGCAGGATACAAGTTGGGCAAAGTGCTGATGGACGGAGGCAGCAGCATCAATATATTATACTATGAAACCTTCAAAAGAATGAACCTCCAAGAAAAGCAGCTACACCCATCAAGAACAACGTTTCACGGTGTCGTGCCAGGCATATCAGCTCAGCCATTGGGTCGAATCAATTTGGAAGTCGCCTTTGGAACACAAAGCAACTTCAGGAGTGAGTACATCTGGTTTGAGGTTGTAGATTTCCAGAGCCCATATCATGCGCTGTTTGGCAGAGAAGCATTCGCAAAGTTTATGGCTAGGCCTTGCTATGTGTACCTGAAGCTTAAAATGCCAGGCCCCAGGGGAGTCATCACCATTAATGGCGACAGAAGAATAGCTCAAGAATGCGAAGAAGGCGACAAGGCCATGGCCAGAGCAGCTTGCATCGCAGAGAGCGCTCCCATGCGCGAGTCGCGGAAAATTTTGATGACATCGTGGAGGCCAAAAGGCACCTACCTGACTTGCGGCTTCAGATTACGGCCGCAAGGGGGGCGAGGAAAGCAAGGGCAACAGCCAATCAACAATGAGGGTATATCCCCAACATCACGAGTCGCTATCAGCAGCCGCAACAAAAACCATTAAGGGTTCGTATCATTAAGCTAGCCACTCAGGGCTAAAGTATCATCTCTGGTCGCCACCAAGGCGCGACCAAACCATTTCTGGTCGCCACTCAGGCGCGACCGACCCATGTAACATCTCTGGTCGCCACCAAGGCGCGACCGACCCATTTCTGGTCGCCACTCAGGCGCGACCGACCCATGTAACATCTCTGGTCGCCACCAAGGCGCGACTGACCCATTTCTGGTCGCCACTCAGGCACGACCGACCCATGTAACATCTCTGGTTGCCACCAAGGCGCGACCGACCCATTTCTGGTCGCCACTCAGGCGCGACCGACCCATGTAACATCTCTGGTTGCCACCTAGGCGCAACCGACCCAAGCATCACTTCCGGTCGCCACCTAGGCACGACCGACCCTATGTATCATATAATGATTCTCAAATAAAGCATCTCAAACTACCAATTGAGTTGTGAGTCTTTTATTTTTTAATCATTGGTTCCTTGGGGGCGCGGCAGCTTTTTAGCGCGGCCTATTCCTTGGGATCGACAAATGAGTGGCATTTATCGTGATTATACTCAACCTCTCTTGGATGCGACTTGCACTATGCGGCCAAAGTACTGGGGGTGCGGCGTCAATCGAGTTTGATTGCCTATCATGGCCGCTCTCGACCCTGAACACGCACTTTTTACCTGGGAAATACTGAGCCGCGCAAGGGCCTAAGTGAGGGAAAACCGAGACAAATCATAAGGACCAGCCTATTGGTCGAAACATGTATTGCTGAGAGTACTTAAGCAAAACCGTAACATTGTCTTATGACACATAAATTCTAACAATTATTACAGGCCGCTAAGGGCCAAGATCATCAAACCATTGTTTCTCTTCTTCATTTGTGCGCAGCTTTTGGCCTGTGGGAATGAGGAACAGGCGGCTTACCAAGCTTGCCAGAAGGAGCAGTCGCAGGCTCGCTGGACGGCTTCTCCGTCGTGGGCTTGGGGGCTGCAGAGCTGGAAACACCCGGTGAAGGGTTCTTTTCCTGCGGGATCACCGCACTGGATGATGGAGCGGGTAACTTTTCCCATCTTCTTCCATCTGCATTATACTTGCCCACATAGGTCGCAAGATCTATCCCCTCTACCAGCTCAGTCGCATGGCCGCGCATGTCCTTCCAACTCGCCGCATATTCTGAGGCCGTCAGCTCGGTCCCATCCACCTTCTTCGAGGGCCTACCTTGTGCCACCTTGGCAGCATCAAAAGAAGGATAGTATGTCTTGGCCAAAGCAAGAACATGAGCCGCACCGGTGCGAGCTGAGGACTCCTTCCAGTCCAAAAAGAATTGAGGCGCCTTGAACAGTCTCTTCAATAGTCCCTCAGCATCAGCAGGAGCAGGCTTTTTTGGCAGAAGACAGGCGGACAGCGATCTCATGGCATCGCAAGCTTTCCGCGAAAACTCACGGATATAATCCAGCTGTTCTTGAGTACTGCCGCGCTGCAGTGCGGCATTTTCACCTACATCAAGGCATTTCTCAGTCAGCTCAACAATATACAAGTAAAGATAGTGGGGAAAACAGATGCAGACACGAGTCGCAACACTTACCAGCCAACTCCTGAGTCATGATACAGACTTTGGCGTGAACAAGGTTGTGGGTGTCTGATAACTTGGTCAATTTTTTCTCCAGACTGCCAATTTCAATAGCATTTAACCTTGTATCCTCATTAGCTTGAGCAAGGGCGTCCTTTTGGGCATTGACTTGCTGATCCAGCTGCTGGACCCTCTCTTGGAATTTCTCTTCAACCTTTTTAAGCCGCAGCTCGGTGGCTTTGGCTTGCTCAGTCATTTTAAAGCTCTCATCAGACAGCTCGCCCATCCTGGCTTCCCTCTTCTTCAGCTCAGCGTCATGCTGGCCAAGAAATTCGCGCAGCTTCTCCAGCTCAGAAGGAGTCTCCCCCAACTGTTTTCCCAAGGCAAGTCTTGCGGCTGTTACGGAACGTAGTTCCTCCTACAAAGAGTACGTCGGTTAGTATATACATATCAACAGCTAAAGAGAAGTATCAAGTCTCCCTTCACAGTCAAAAAAGAAACTTGATCCTTGGGGCTAGAGACAGATAAGTGAAGACAGAAGTTTACCTTGTAAGCCGCAGACAGATCAGACAGCGCCTTGCGGAGCTCCGCGGCTTGCTGGTCATTTGAGGCAATGATGGCCTCTGCAAGTTTCTCCGCGCGGCTCATGGAGGAGGAGGAAGCAACCTCAACATGCAGAGCTGGCGACTCAATCAACAGCGCATCAGCATCCTTGGTCATTGCAACTACGGAGGAAGGGTTGACCTTCTCCACGTCTTGGACCGTAAGGAGATCCGTTCCATCCTCCATAGCCACCTCTTGGGCAGCTGTGTCAGGAACAGAGGCCGTAGCCAAGTCATCAGTGGTGGCCACGCCCTCCACCATGGCGGTATGAGCCGCAGGTGATAAGCGCGGCTCAACCGCGGTTTCAGAAATGACTCCAGGCTCAGTCGCGGATTTAACCGCGCTTCTGCAAAAAACAAGGGTATTGAGTGAAGAAGAAGCACATAAACCAGAATAAAAGTGTTATAAGTGCAAGGAAAGTCACTAACTCTGGAGCCATCTTCACAGAGGCCATAAGGTCGTCACTTGACGATGATGACAGGCCTTGGGTCCCAGAATCTACGAGCAGAAGTTTGCGTGTCAGTAGAGGAAAAAGAATAAGCAGTCAAGATGTCAAGACAGCAGAAAATACCAGAATGGGGACCCATGTCTTCTTCAGCTGAGGCGGTGGCTTTGTACACATGCCCGACAGCGGAGGAGGTCGCGCCCATAACAGGCTTGCGACGCTTCGCGGCCTCAGGATTTTCCAGAGCATCAAGCTCTGGCTCCTCACGGATAGCCTCTTGGAGGCTCTGCGGGGAGTTGGGCCAGCCACGGCAGCAGAACTCGTGGCTGGCACTGGACTGTCATCCTCGTCCAGCTCAGTATCTTCACCTTCTGAGGCTGCAGTGGCGACAGAGGGGATGCCAGCAATTTCGCTGCCCTCTAGAGCAGGCAGCAACTTCTTTCTTGTGGCACGTTTGGGAGCAGCAGCGCTGGCATCGGTCGCAGGCAGCGACCAGTAGTTCTCATCAGCCTGGATCAGGAAAATATAAGTCGCAGTATTAAGAAAGGAATGCTACTCAACTACGAAGGCAAAAAGACAGGGAAGAGAAATTACCTCAAAAGGCTTATTGTTAACACTAAAAGGGGCGAGCCCCACCTTGTCAAAGGAGATATTCCTCTCCTCCGTCACACGGGAGACGAACTCCACCCAGTCTTCAGGTTCCCAGTCAGCGGCCTTGACGCGATCAACGTCAACAGAAGTGCCAGAGCACTCGAGGAACGACAGCTGACGGGGACTCACTGGTTGGATACGCCACTTTGTCCAGCAAGCAAGAAGATCAAGGCCAGTAAGGCCATGGTTGATCAAGGCACGGACCTTGATCAGCGACTCATTGATAAAGGACATAGAGGAGTCTCAAGGTTTGGATTTCAATGCCTCAGTGGGCACGAAAAGGGTGTTAGACCAGGAGGGGAGGCGAGTTTCGCCCTCCAGTGAAGTGTCTTGGCAATAGAAGAAAGATTTTTGCCAAGCCCTGGGTCGATTCGCCAGGGCCAGCTTGGGAAGAACAGAGTTTCAATGACGTTGCAGAGAAATGGCGCCAACCTGAACATAGGCCCCGCCTTTGGAGACAAGTTGGTTGTTGCAGGTGAAAGAGGCCAGCCACAGATCGATGTTGGGGGCTATACCAAGATAATCCTCGCACAACACATGAAAATTGCTCACCTGGAGCATTGAGTTGGGCCCGATGTCGTGAAGACGGAGGCCTAGGCATTGCAGCAGATTGCGGAAGAAGGGAGAACCTGGCGGCGTGAATCCACGCTCCACGTGCTCCACAAACATCACCAGTTCGTTTGGCTTAGGGCGCGGCTCGATCTCATCGCCTGGCGCCCGCCAGATGTTGTCCTCCTTCGGCGGCAAGAAACCAGCTTCGGCAAGATTTGCAAGTGTCTCTTCCGTCGCCCAAAATCCCTCCCAGTTGTAGGAAATCGTGCGCTTATCAGTGGATGGCTTTGCCTTGGGCGCCATTGCGAAGAAGAGATTGGATCGGGGAATTAAGCTTGGATTGAGGAAGAAGACGACGCGGCTAGGAATGAGGAAATCGTGAGGGCAAGTGGATAATGACCTAGGCGGCCGCAGCTTATAACTGGAGGGGCCCGCAACTAACAGCACAATTTGCGCTCGCAACCAACGGCACAATTTGCGCCCGCAAAACGAGCAACGGTCCGCAATTAAAGGGAACAGAATATCTCCAGAAGCGGAGATGAGTCGCACAGATAAGTTGCGGCTCTGAATCACATCAGTCAGAGATTAGTCAGAACGCTCACAGTGCGGCCCAACAACTACCTCAAGTAACCAGAGGATCCTCACCGTGAATTCCTAACCAATCTTGGGGGCTAATGTCGGGGGAATACTTTCTGGATTAACCCGCGGCCCAGTGCGGCTTACCTTACTCGCACGGACAAAAGCCCACATGGGATCAGGCCCAACATTGAACCGCCACAAGGAGAAGGATCTAGAAGACATATCCTGGAAGACGTGAGGAGGAGTTAGTCTCCGAGTAGGTTCCAGTTGATGTATTCCTTGTGGTGGAAGTTTCCTTTGTAACCTAGCGAACCACTGTGTATATAAAGAGGACTCCCAGGACTTAGACAGGGTCAAGCTATCAAGCCCTAAACCCTAACTCATACGGCGAGTACCAGATCGGATCGCCTCCATTGTAACACCTCGATTATCATATCAATAACAATCTAGGGTAGGCAGGAAGTAGGTCTTTTACCTCACATTGAGGGGGACCGAACCTGGGTAAATTTGTGTTGATCTTTGTTCCTGCGATCCCAAGCTCGGAGATTCTTGACTCGCGTAATCCCACACCTATGAAGTCATCTATGACACCTGACGTGACAAACCCACGATAGCGCCACCGCGGCAGATGACCCGGTGGCCGTTTTTTTGTTGTTGTTGTTGTTGTTGAAATTAGTGTTGGATGCGGCGACGACGATGAGGCGTGCTCGGGGAGGGCACGCGCTCAATCGATGTTGTGTCAAATTCAAGCTAGCTTTTGCCCATTTTCAAAAGATTCAAGCTTGAATCTTAACTACCATATATATATTTATGTTGTGTCAAATGCCCTAAATTTTTTAAAAGATTTCTGCTGTGATAAACCTGGGCACAAATTAAGTCGTTGGTTTTAAATATTCATCTGACCTAATTACCCTAAAACAACCAAGGAGAAAAGCATGTGTGCATTCGGGTGTTTTGACTAAACGCCAGAATCCCACCAAATCCTAAGTGTATTCCTAATATATGCATAAAAGAATGTGTTGGTAATTGGAAAATCAACATCAGAATCCTAGGTATGCATGGCCAGCTTCAGAAACCACAGTTATCTCGTACGAAGGTGGAGCAATTGTAAATTCACACAAGTAAACTCCCACTTTGATAAACCTGGGCTCAAATTAGTTAAGTCGTTGGTTTTAAATGTTCATCTGACATAATTATCCTAACACAACCAAGGAGAAAATCATGTGTGCATTCGGGTGTTTCGACTAAATGCCAGAATCCCACCAAATCCTAAGTGTATTCCTAATATATGCATAAAAGAGTGTGTTGGTAATTGGAAAACCAACATCAGAATTCTAGGTATGCGTGGCCAGCTTCAGAAACCACAGTTATCTCGTACGAAGGTGGAGCAATTGTAAATTCACACAAGTAAACTCCCACTTTGATAAACCTGGGCTCAAATTAGTTAAGTCGTTGGTTTTAAATGTTCATCTGACCTAATTACCCTAACACAACCAAGGAGAAAATCATGTGTGCATTTGGATGTTTCGACTAAACACCAGAATCCAACCAAATCCTAAGTGTATTCCTAATATATGCATAAAAGAGTATGTTGGTAATTGGAAAACCAATATCAGAATCCTATAGGTATGCATGGCCAGCTTCAGAAACCACAGTTATCTCGTACGAAGGTGGAGCAACTGTAAATTCACACAAGTAAACTCCCACTTTGATAAACCTGGGCTCAAATTAATTAAGTCGTTGGTTTTAAATGTTCATCTGACCTAATTACCCTAACACAACCAAGGAGAAAAGCATGTGTGCATTCGGGTGTTTCGACTAAACGCCAGAATCCCACCAAATCCTAAGTGTATTCCTAATATATGCATAAAAGAGTGTGTTGGTAATTGGAAAACCAACATCAGAATCCTAGGTATGCATGGCCAGCTTCAGAAACCACAGTTATCTCGTACGAAGGTGGAGTAACTGTAAATTCACACAAGTAAACTCCCACTTTGATAAACCTAGGCTCAAATTAATTAAGTCGTTGGTTTTAAATGTTCATCTGACATATTACCCTAACACAACCAAGGAGAAAAGCATGTGTGCATTCGGGTGTTTCGACTAAACGCCAGAATCCCACCAAATCCTAAGTGTATTCCTAATATATGCATAAAAGAGTGTGTTGGTAATTGGAAAACCAACATCAGAATCCTAGGTATGCATGGCCAGCTTCAGAAACCACAGTTATCTCATACGAAGGTGGAGCAACTGTAAATTCGCACAAGTAAACTCCCACTTTGATAAACCTGGGCTCAAATTAATTAAGTCGTTGGTTTTAAATATTCATCTGACCTAATTACCCTAACACAACCAAGGAGAAAAGCATGTGTGCATTTGGGTGTTTCGACTAAACGCCAGAATCCCACAAATCCTAAGTGTATTCCTAATATATGCATAAAAGAGTGTGTTGGTAATTGGAAAACCAACATCAGAATCCTAGGTATGCATGGCCAGCTTCAGAAACCACACTTAGGGTTTTCGACAAAAATGGCGCTACGGTGCGTTGGAATCCCACCTATAATCCTACCCTAACACATGGCTCCATCATGCATCCGACGGTCAGCAATGTTTCCCGCACAACCACAAAATTTCGCGCCGCCCACCCAAATTATCCACCAAAATTTGCCGCCTTTAGCGCGCGCGCACAAAATTTTGAACTTGTCGCTGCCTATACCCCCTTCGCCAAATTTCCCCATCTCCCGTATCGACATATCCCTTTCTTCCTATCCTCGTCCAAAATCTCCACTCCTCCCCCCAAACCCTAGCACGCGCCGTCCCGGCCTTCCACCTCGCCGTGTACCTCGCCTTACCAGCTCGCCACCAAGATCTGCCACCTCGTCATCCAACTCGCCGCCAAGATCTGCACCGCCAAGACCTGCCACCTCGCCGTCCAGGTCGCCGCCAAGATCTGCCACCTCGTCGTCCAGTTCGCCGTCAAGATCTGTGCCACCAAGATATGCGACCTCGCCGTCCAGGTAGCCACCAAGATCTTCTCCTCGCCGTCCAGGTCGTTGTCAAGATCTGCCACCTCGCTTCCAGGATCTGCCACCTCGCTGTCAAGATCTGCCACATCGTTGTCCAGCTCCTCACTAACCTCGCGACAACTTCATTGTCAATGTCTCCCACTTTGAGGCCATGATGGGGGGATGCCCAACCGGGTAGGCCCAGGACCCCGAGTCGGCCTCAAGGGCGGGTGGCCCAAAGCCCACCCGGTGTACATCTTCCAGGATACCGGGTCCCCGAGGATCCCGGTATGACGGCTCGGGGAGGCGGCAGCAGATATCTCCGAATCAGTCTGCGATTGTGTATCCCAAGAGTGCGCTCCACGAAGCCGCACTTGTAGGCAGGATAGCTAGCGCCGCCAGCGGAACCCGTCATTCCCTGTAAACCCTAGCCGGCTCCCTATATAAAGCCGGCAAGGAGCAACCCTAGGGGAGACTCATCTCATTCCATAGCCTCCGGAGCACCCGCAAGCTCTGGTGCGCACACCATTGTACACCCCATTCAGATCCAAATACATACAAGCAGGAGTAGGTCTTTACCTCATACAGAGGGGCCGAACCTGGGTAAACTCTGCGTGTGCAACCTCTCTGTGAATCCTACGTCGCCTGGCTCACACCCGAGTTAAGCCACCCCGTATGGCATCTGCCGTGATTACCCCACGACAGTTGGCGCCCACCGTGGGGCCAGCGATCGCTGGAATTTACTTCATGGAGAGTCCTGAACCCGGCACTGGCGTCTACTTCAGCCCTCAAGCCATGTCGGGTCGCGGTGACATCGTCACCGGCAGCTACTTCGAGCACGGAGGGATCGGCTACGTCGCCGATCCACACACTTGGGGCAGGCCCAACTACGCCCCGATCACTCGCGCGATGGCTATCCCGTTCGGGACCGCCGTCACCGCCTACGTCGGCTTCTGCGGCTCGGATGAGGAAGGAGTCGCCAACAACTACGATGGTACTTCCTCCCCCGTCGACCCGCTTGACGAAGCCGCTGTCGACACCGCGGCTGCAAACCACTTTGCACCCGCCCCATCCCCGAGACCGTCCAGATCTCGAACGACGACACCGGGTCGATCTTGCCCGTTCTCGACTACGAGTCGGAGGGCTCGACCGATCTGGCCTCGGACGGCACGGCAACACCCGCCCACATCTACATGACGGGCGAGGCGGCAAACTCTGCCGCCATGCCAACGCCGCCAAACCTGCGGCAACAAACGCCGCCACAGCAGAGGCCAACGCGCAGAAGCAGCGCGACCAGGCACGGCGCGAGCAGGAGGCTCGCGAAAAGCAGCAACGCGACGAATCTCTCGCCGCCCTGCGAGGACAAGCAGGTCGGGCGGCTGACCCCTCAGCACCCCGATCACGCCGGCGAACGTCGTCGACCAGGCGACACAGCTCGAGCAGCTGCGCCGGAAGATGGCCCTCCAGCAGGAGGAGATCCGCCAGAAGGAGCTGGAGGTCGATGCTCAGTCGACCGCTCTCTCCGCGGTCACTCGGCATCACAAAAACCGCAAGTCGCGGCTTAATCCTGATGCACCAACTCGCGCGCTCGACAACGCCTTCGCGCGCGAGACAGAGCTGGAAAGGCAGCGCGACGAGTGCCGCAGGGCCCAGCCCGGCGGCTCGAGTCAAGTTCCGCCTCAACCTCGCCCGACGATGCCGCCTCCGGCGCCGCGGCCTCCTCCGAACCCGGCTCGTCCTCAACCCCAGCCGCGGAACGACGACGACGCCGACCTCGCGATTTTCGGCACCCCAGTCGATTGCATGACTGCAGCCGCCTCTCTCTTCAAGAGGATCCGGGTCAAGGACAACCCCTATTGGAGCAAGGGGTGCAAGCTGGTGGACAAGGCGCTGGAGCTGCAGGAGAACATGTCGCAATCTGACGGCAAGCTCTACTCCAGATCGCCACCCAGCGAGAAAACGGCCTCGGCACCACACCGAAGCCAGGGAAACAAGGGTTCCCCCAGGCGTGACGCTGCCCCACAGCCGCCACGCAGTCGGCACGAGGAGCCGGCAGTGTCGAGCAACGCGAGGGCTGGAGGCAACCCGCCTCGGCTCGCCCGCAACGACGCCCGGCACACCATCAACAACAACCAGGCGCAGGCGCGCTCCAATCACTCCGCTCCGGATCTGCCACCACCTCAACGACAAGCGCGCCGAGGCGACGCGCAACAACAACGACGACGACGACGTCGGCCCTAGATGCTTTGGACCCGCCATCAGAGGCGAGCGTTTCCCTAGCAGCTTCAAAGGACCGAGAGAGGCGCCCAAGTACAACGCTGCCATGAACCCGGAAACTTGGGTCCAGGACTACTTGGCCGCCATGAGCATCCAGAACGCGTCTTCGCTCTGTTGTGCGCGCTATTTTCCTCTCATGCTTGAGGGAACGGCTCGCACTTGGCTCAACAACCTCCCCAGGAACAGCGTCAACTCCTGGGGCGAGTTGAAGAGGCTCTTCATCACCAACTTCGAGGGGACCTGCAAGCGCCCGGCCACGGTCGAGGACCTCAAGCGCTGCGTCCAGAAGGAGGGCGAGTCCACTAGAAAGTGGTATCGCCGAGTCGCCGACCTCATCAACTCGGCAGAACACCTCAGCGTCGACACGGTGCACTCCCACCTTGAGGACAACACCACCTTCGAGTCGCTCAAGCAGAAGCTGCGGCGCTCGCACAAGGGTGACATGACGATGGGCCAGCTACTCGCCATCGTGCACAAGTACGCCGAGTCCGACGTCACCAAGGACGACTCCGAGGAGGACGACGACGAGAAGAAAGGCGGCAAAAACAAGAGCAAGGCCAAGCACTCCAGCGCTCATAAACGCAAGGGTGACGGCGGCTCCGAGCTTGTAGCCGCCACGGCTGCGGGGGGCCGCGGCTTCAAGAGCCAACGCGGCAACTTCCCGCGAAAGAAGCTCACCGCCACGGAGATTCTGGCCATGCCGTGTAGGTATCATAGCCTACCCGGCAAGCCAGCCGGCCACACCACTGACGAGTGCAGCTGGACTGCAGAAATCGTCAAGGCCAAGACCGGTGCCAAGAAGCGGGCACCCGACGGAGACGACGACGGTGAGCAGCAGCAGGGCATGCCTCCCACTGCCGGCTTCATGGGCCACACCTTCGTCGGCCTCGATTCCAGGCGGGAGGAGAAGGTCATACGGCGCGCCGTCCACGCGACTCTGCCAGACGTGCCCCAGTGGCTCGACTGGTCAGAGCAGCCGATCACATGGAGCCGTCAAGACCACCCGCCCCGCGTCGATTACCCGGGCAAATTCGCTCTGGTGGTCGCGCCCCAGGTCAAGGGCTACATCTTGACCAAGACATTGATGGACGGGGGTTCGAGCATCAACATCCTCTACTACGAGACGTTCCAACGCATGAAATTGCGTGACGAACAGCTAGTCCCCACCATCACCACCTTCCACGGCATCGTCCCGGGAAAGAAGGCCTACCCGCTAGGCAAAATCGCACTCGACGTCGTCTTCGGCACCGCCAAGAACTTCCGGCTCGAGAAGATCTGGTTCGAGGTGGTGAACTTCCGTAGTTCCTACCATGCGATCCTCGGGCGACCCGCCTTTGCCAAATTCATGGCAAGGCCCTGCTACGCCTACCTGAAGATGAAACTGCCGGGTCCGAACGGCATCATCACTGTACACGGCGACGTCGACCGCGCCATCGAGTGCGAAAAGGGCAACGCCGTCTTTGCCGAGTCCGTCATCGCCACGGAGCAGCTGGAGCAACTCAAGCTGCAAGTCGACCCCAACGACATGACCATCGTCAAGAAGCCGACTCTGGACTCACGCGACAAGTTCCAGTCGGCACAGGAGACCAAGCGCATCCCGCTGGTCGAGGGCGACTCCTCCAAGACGGCGGTGATCGGCTCGCACATGGACGTCGCATAGGAAAGCGCGCTCTGCGACTTCCTCCGTGAGAATCGGGACATCTTCGCATGGAAACCATCTGACATGCCAGGCGTCCCGAGGGAGCTCGCAGAGCACAAGCTCAACGTTGACCCCAAGCTGAAGCCAGTGAAGCAGTTCCTGCGTCGCTTCACTGGTGAGAGACAGAAGGCTATTGGCGAAGAAATAGCCCGGCTCCTAGCTGCCGGGTTCATCGCCGAAGTCATACACCCGGAATGGCTTGCCAACCCGGTGCTCGTTCTGAAGAAGAACGGAACATGGCGGATGTGCATCGACTACACCGGCTTGAACAAAGCCTGTCCCAAGGATCCATTCGCATTGCCACGCATCGATCAGCTGATCGACTCGACGGCAGGGTGCGAGGCGCTATGCTTCCTCGACGCCTACTCCGGGTACCACCAGATCAAGATGGCGCCCGAAGATCAGGAGAAGACGTCTTTCATCACGCCCTATGGCGCGTTTTGTTACGTCTCCATGCCCTTCGGCTTGAAAAATGCCGGAGCGACTTACCAGCGGTGCATACAGAACTGTTTGCACGAGCAGATCGGCCGCAACGTCCACGCATATGTGGACGACATCGTCGTCAAGTCCAAGCTGAAGACAGACCTGATTGCCGACCTCACGGAGACATTCACCAACCTCCGCAAGTACAGGATAAAGCTCAACCCGGAAAATGCGTCTTCGGCGTACCCGCGGGCAAGCTCCTGGGCTTCATCGTCTCCGAGCGAGGCATTGAGGCCAACCCAGAGAAGATCAAGGCGATCGAAGCTCTGAAGAAGCCGGAAAACCTCCGGGACGTGCAGCGGCTCACAGGCTGTGTCGCTGCCCTCAGCCGTTTCATCTCACGACTCGGCGAGAAGGCCATGCCCTTGTACCGGCTCCTCAAGAAGTCGGACACGTTCACCTGGAACGACGAGGCAGACGCCGCCTTGACGGCACTCAAGAAGACGTTGGCCGAGGCGCCGATCCTCGCATCTCCACTAGAAAAGGAGCCGATGCTCCTCTACATCGCTGCGACCAACCGAGTCGTCAGCGCGGTGGTCGTCGTCGAGCGCAAGGAGGAAGGCCACGAGCAACTGGTCCAGCGGCCAGTTTACTACGTCAGCGAAGTCCTGACGGATTCGAAGCAACGTTACCCGCACTACCAAAAACTTGTATATGGTGTTTTCTTTGCTTCAAGAAAATTGCGACATTACTTCATGGGCCACCCGATGACGGTGGTCAGCTCATCTCCCTTAGCTGAAATAATCCGCAATAGAGAGGCAACTGGGCGCGTCGCCAAATGGGCCTCTGAGCTGCAGCCTTTCGGCCTCAGCTACGCAGCCCGCACTGCGATCAAGTCGCAGTCACTATCCGACTTCCTCGTCGACTGGATGGAGACACAGTTGCCGGCTCCAACCTATGAAGCCGGCAGATGGACCTTGTTCTTTGACGGGTCAAGATGTATGAGGGCTCGGGGGCTGGAGTCGTCCTCACTTCTCCCCAAGGCGACAAGATGCGATATGTGCTGCAGATACACTTCACGTGCACTAACAACGTCGCCGAGTACGAAGCCCTCCTACATGGCCTACGCGTGGCCAAGGAGATGGGAGTTAGCCGTATCAAATGTTACGGCGATTCCGACCTCGTCGTTCAGCAAACGATGGGGACCTGGGATGCAAATGATCCCAACATGGCGGCTTACCGCCGGCTCGTCGATCAAGTCGGCGGCCACTTCGCCGGCATGGAGCTGGAGCACGTCGACCGAAGGAAGAACGAGGCGGCTGACGCACTCTCTCGCTTCGGGTCTAAGCGGGACCGAGTCCCACCCGGCGTCTTCCTCGACCACCTGCACAACCCGTCGGTACGCCCCCGGCCGAAGTCGACATCGCCAACCCGCCATCATCAGATGCAATTCTGGTGGCGGTAACCCAAGAAACAAACGACTGGAGGGAACCCTACATCGAGTTCCTCACCACCAAAAAGCTGCCAGCCGACGAGGTCCTAGCACGGCGAGTCGTGCGCCGGGCCTCAGCTTACGCCATCATCAACAGCGAGCTCTACAAACGCAGCACATCGGGAGTTTTCCTCCGCTGCGTCGAGCCGGAAGAGGGAAGGCGCATCCTTCATGAGATCCACTCGGGAGATTGCGGCCACCACGTCGGCGCCCGCAAGGCACGGTTTTTTCTGGCTCTCTGCTCATCAGGATGCAGTCGACATCGTCCGTCGGTGCATCGGGTGCCAGAAGTACGCCCGGCAGGATCACCTACCCGCCGCGGCTCTGAAGACCATCCCTCTGACATGGCCATTCGCAGTCTGGGGAATAGACATGGTGGGCAAGTTCAAGACAGCTCGCGGTGGCATGACACATTTGCTCGTCGCAGTCGACAAGTTCACCAAATGGGTCGAAGTTGAACCTATCAAGAAACTCGACGGCAAGACCGCAACCAAGTTCCTCCAGAAGCTCATCTTCCGATTCGGCTACCCGCACAGCATCATCACTGACAACGGTACAAATTTTGCCGAAGGAGAGATGAAGGCCTTCTGCAAACAAAAAGGCATCCGTCTCGACTTGGCGTCCGTCGCCCACCCGCAATCAAACGGGCAGGCGGAAAGAATGAACCAGACAGTGCTAGCCGGGATCAAGCCGCGACTTCAAGTTCCACTGGAGCGAACACCGGGTTGCTGGCTGGACGAGCTACCAGCCGTACTCTGGGGCATCAGAACGACTCCAAACCGTTCCACCGGCTACACGCCATTCTTCATGGTGTACGGGGCGGAAGCCGTCATGCCGACCGACCTCGAGCACGACTCGCCTCGGGTCGCCCTCTACAACGAGGAAGAAAATGAAGAAGCCCGCCTGTCGGCGTCGACCTCCTGGAAGAAGCTCGCGAACTCGCACTCTCCAGGACGGCGATATATCAGCAAAGCCTGCGCCGCTACCACAGCCGCCGGGTTAGAAGTCGCTCTTTCCAGGAAGGCGACTTGGTTCTTCGGCTCATCCAAAAGTCGAAAGGGATGCACAAGCTCTCGGCACCATGGGAAGGACCGTTCGTCGTTAGCAAAGCGATGGGCAACGGCTCCTACCACCTCGTCGACTTGCGTGAGCCGAACAAAAGCTCCAAGTCGGAAGAGGAGACCAAGCGTCCATGGAACATCAGCCTGCTTCGCCCCTATTATACATAGTATCCATTGTAATACTGTGTAATCAATCAAGGAAATAAAGTCGATACACACCCGGCACGCTCGGGGGCTATCGTTTCGATTCAATTATGCTTTCGAGTCTTTATTCTTCCTACTCACACGTTATATGATTGATGGGTTGTCAAAGAGAGCCGGATGCCACGATGCGCGGCTCACCACTGGACCCCCTGCTCACGAAGCAAAATCACAAAAATTGTTGTTTTCTCCCAAGTCGTCAGCTACCCGCACAAAGTGAAGAAGTAGTGCAGCCGGTTCAAACCTAACTTGACAATGAAGCCGCACTCGGACTTTGTCACCATGGGTACCGCGCGCGTCACGAAAAAATCACGCGAAGCACACTTGGCGAGGTCGCACGATCGACTAGCTTACAAAACAAGCGAAAAACAAACAAAGTGACGGAAAGCGCACAAAAAACAAGCATGGGAGTGCCAAAACAAACATTAATAAGCCGCAGAGGCGCACGCTGAAACGCGACCCGGCACATATCATACTTGTTTCATTACATAATATTTTTCGCCCGCAGGCGACAAACCCTAACTACTTCAAAATAACCCCTCTTTTGAAAGCAGGGGAGCAAACTTCAAGACGGAGGAGCCGCCCGAGCAGAAGACGTCGACGCCTCGTTCGTCGCAGCCGGCGGTGGCAGAGCTGAAGCCCTTTCGAAAAGGTACTCCGACGCCGGCTCCCTGTCCGCCACCTCGCCAAGGTCGTTGCCCTCAGGCACCACGTCGAAGACGAAGTCGTCGTGGTCGACCATCTTGGCAGCCCGGCAGGCGTAAGGGGCGCAGTACTGGAGCACCGGCTGCAGATCGATCTCCCGGCCGCTGCTATCGGTGGGGATGCTGGCCGTGATCTTGTCCACGTTCGTCTGCCTATACCGGCCTCGCACAAGCCCGAGGGCAATGCACGCGCCGGCTCGGGCCGACGACTCCCGCACCCAGGTGATCACCTGGGGCATCAGCTCCAGAACCCGCAACACCTTGCAGACGGGTGCGGGGACGCCTTCCTTGGGCGACAGCATCTGGACGACCTTGCTGGCCCGGCCGTGAACGTCACGGGCGAAGACTCCGAGCCGGTGGACATGCTCCGAAGCCGTCAGGCCAGCCGTCTCCTCGCCTGTTCAACAAAACAAAAATCAACAACAAGGCCACAAGTCAACTAGGCACAAACTGCAAAGGGTCGCATGAAATCTTTACCCCAGATGCCAACGGCGAGGGTGGCAAGTCGCTCGGTCAGCTCCTTCATCTCGCGCTCAGCCTCGCCGGATTTGCGCTCGAGCTTCTCGAGGTCCTCGCCGTACCCCTTGGTCGCCTGGGTGAGGGCGGCGTCCGCCTCCTCCTTCTGCTTGCTGAGCCGCTCGCAGGATTCCTGCACCGCGGCAAACGCCTGCGTGTGCCGGCTCTCCTGCGCGGCCAGCAGTTGCTGGTGCTCAGCGACGGAGATGAAGCCGTCGCGCGCCTTCTTCAGCTCCTCCTGCAGGCGGCGGGTCTCCTGCTGTTCGGCTTCGAGGAGCCAGGACAGCTCCTGCAGTTCACAAGACAATAAACAATCAAGAAGAGGCATGGGGGCTACGCCACGGGTTACCTCTACAACAACATTTGCTAACCCGGGGGCTAGCCCCAACAAAAAAAAATTAATAATACGCCGGGTCAAGAACCCGGGGGATACGTTCCGAGTGGCATACACACCCGCCACCGGCCGGCCTCTACATCGACATTGGCAAACCAAGGACTACACTACTCGCCAAACTTTGCATCCAGCAAACTATGAAGACCCAAGCCGCTTTCTACGAACGCGACTTGGGCCTTGGGGTCTGTCCACAAATGTTGCCAAGAGCTCCATCTCCCCGATTTGTTGCTCAAAGCTAAACCTCCAGGAGATCCTCTCTGATTTCCCTGCCGCGGTCACGCAGTTTCCCATCAAGTACTTGGGACTGCCGCTATCCCTGGGTAGACTTCGCCGCGCTGATCTGCAACCGTACATCGACAAGATCGCCTCCCGCCTTCAGCCTTGGAAAGGAAAGTTCTTTAACAGAGCGGGTTGCTCGGCGTTAGTCAAATCCGTCATGTCTTCGCTCCCTATTTTCCTGCTGATGGCCATCCGGGCTGACAAGCGCACGCTCAAGGCTTTTGATAAGCTATGTCGAGGCATGCTCTGGAACAACAGTGAAACCCTGTCCCCACCGTTAGTGGATATCATCTAGGGTCGATTTACCCAGTACTCATGCTAGATCAAATTCATTAGAACACCGGATGAATCCTATCCATCGGATAACATCATTCATAGTTGTGCTTCACTCCTGGATTCATATGCTTCACAAAAGAACGGTTAGACACAATGGCTATCTTAGAGCCGCATATAGTTTTATGTTAGGCTCGATATCAGGAGGGAACTGCAAATCTGAACTACATCTACAAATGAAATTGTAATGCATGAGAAGGGCCTTCTTATTTGAACTTGTCAAAAAAAAGATAGATTGTTGGAAGCTGGAATCCACATATCTGCGTAAGAGCAAGTTTCTATGTTTGTTGATTTTGTAGTTCATAACCAGATGTTTAAAGTGATCCATAGCGTGTTCAGGAGATCCATAGAGATTTTCTCCCGCTATTTACAAACAAGTCTTCTTTGTAATTGGAGAGCTCAGTTAAGAAATGATCAATGCACCAATAGGTCAAACACATCCCAAGATGCGAAAATAGATTCAGATGGTACCCATATTTTAAGCTGACAAGATACAAAACAGGTTTAAACGATATCTATATTTTAAGTTGAAAATCACACGATTGTATTGGTCAGAATTATGACAGTTTGTTCTTCTTTGAACCTTTTAGTCTGCACCCTTTCCTAGCTTGCATTCCACAAAGTCCTGAGCGACATTGAACCTTTTAGTCTGGGGCTATGTCTGGAACATCTCATTAAGCGCTGCGATTATAGCGTACACTTCATGGTCCTAAACCGTTGTTCTAACTGTGGAATTAAGGGATTAATTATGATACTCAAATAAGTTATAGTTCAATCACGTTATGTAGCAATGATCATATACCATATTTGCCAACATGAAAACTTGGTCGAGATAGAAAAAGGGATATTCTTTAGCATTTGTTAAACAGATCAAATCGCTTAGAATAAATAATTATAAAATCTAGAACCAATTTTTAAATGATATTTCACTATTTAAGAAGATTCAAACTTTCAAACAACTAGAAATTTTGATATGTCACAAAACATGTAACTTCAAAAAATTCGCAACAGGTAGTGTGCACGTAGCATGGCCTCGGTCACTCACCGAGTCACCGAGAAGCAACTACGGTTATGAGGTATAACTCATAACCCGAGTGCGGTGATATGGAGACGGAGCTCTATGGAACTCGGTATTTTGAAAGTTAAAATTTGCATCTCAAGTTTCAGAAAAAAAATCTACTTGTACATAATAATATAATACACAAGCGTACAAAATTTAATCCGAAATTCGTTTATATTGTGGGTTGAGAAAAATGAAAACTTAGTGGAGCTAAATCTATGAACAGTATACCTAAAATTTTGGGTTCGATTTTTTCGAAAACATAAGAAATGTTGACTTCGTATTTTTAAAATACAGAGCTCCGGGTATAACTCTCCTAATAAGCTAGGAGCAGCCCAAAAATGCTACTGGCGAGGAACCTGGAAATATACCATGTGGGTTGTCTACACTAGTGGAAACCGGACCTTTGGTGGAGAGGGGTGTTGGGATCTAGTCCCGGGCGTGGTTCGAACCCGGACTAGCGGAGGGAACTAGTACCGGGCCGGCGGCTCTGACGCTGCGCAGGTCCGGTCCTGGGTCGTAGGGCACCTCTAGTTCCGGGCCGTGATACCACTCGGGACCGAGGCAGTCAGCGGCAGGGTGCAGACTGGAGAGTGGGCCTTTCGTCCCGGGCCGTGGTACAACCCGGGACTAGAGGTCCCGCTATATCATCTCCCACCCCGGGCCGGCCACCATTTTTGAACTCTCAAGTTCATCTCCATTGTTTTCTCTCTCAAGTTCAAGTGTAGCTCCATTTTTTTTCCAAGATTTGTCAAGATAGACGGCACCCATCTCTCCAAGGGTTAGCAACACTTGATCCTTTCACCCGGCGGCCGATTTTTTGCCATTTCCATACAAGTTTAGCTCATTTCATTTTTGTAGTGCTACCTAGGTGTTTGATGAAATGCCTAAGCTAGGTAGTTCATATTTTTATATTTTTTTGAGCTCAAATTAATTTATGATTTGTGGATTTTAGTGTCATCTCGGTCCTCACCGCCGTCGATAGCCCCCGCCGTCCCGTGACAGGCACCACCTCGATGAGCCTCTTTTTTAATCTTTTATTTTAAAAAAATTACTTGTATGATTTGAATGCATAATTATTTTTTCTTGTATAATTTTCTTATGTTTTTTGTATGTATAGTGTCATGGTTTTGATATCCGTCCCCGTCGGCCCTCGTCCGGTCTATGATTCGGATGTGGTATATTTGTATCACTATTTATTTTGTTTTGTGTTTATAACAATCATGCCGACCAACTTGACATAGATATATTTTTATTTAGAAGGTAGTTGAACCGGAAATCCAGCCGACCCTATTGTCGAGTTTTTAAAAAAAGAAAACAACGATTTGAAAGCAAAATTGAAGATAAGTGAAGATCTTCATCTCCAATGCCTAGAAAAGAAGATGGAATTGGACTTGAAGATTGCCGACATCGTTGATGCTCACGGGTCGAGCTTGCCGACGTCGTCGCTGCCTACGAGATGCAGATGGATGCAATGCGCGTCAAGCTTAAAAAGTTTAGAAATTATGTCATTAGTCAAGAGGCTTGGTATCATTATGCTGTTGGTTCAATAGTTACCTTAGTTGCGATTCTGATCGCATTTGTTGTTGGATTTAAATTCTTTAGATAGTTGTATTCTAGCTAGTTTCAATTAATTTATTTTTTATGAGAACTATGTATTACATTTGGTCACTACTCTACTTTGGTTTTAATGTGATGAACTTGTATTAATGAATATGGTCCGTTTCCTATTATGTTGGTTTATCGTAATGAGTTTTAGCGGTGATTTGCAGATGAGTCATCCATGGATGTACGCTGACCGATGCTCTAAAGAGTACATGGATGGCGTGCAATCTTTTCTCAATGTGGCTAAGGATAACAAGGGGCCGAATGGTTTTATGTGTTGTCCATGCAGTAAATGTCGGAATGAGAAGGATTACTCTAACACAGACAGAATTCACCTCCACCTGATAACTTCTGGTTTTATGCCCGGCTATAATTGTTGGACCAAGCACGGAGAAAAAGGAGTTATGATGGAAGACAACGAAGAAGAAGAGAACGATGACAACTACATGTACCCTAAATACGATGGTAACCCAACAGGGGAAGCTGATGATGTAGAGGTACCAGATGATCCCATCATACATGATGATTTACGTGGGGTCATCGTTGATGAGACAAGTTACCCCGCGGATTATATCACGGAGAAAACAACTTGTGAGCTGCATGTCCCTGTCTTTAACTTATCCATGAAGGCGGCGGACGGCTATGCTTTAACTGTTGACTCTACAGCATCGTGGCTTGGCAATGCCATTCCAGATGGATTTGCTCGTGTCGGCGTGGATCAAGTTGTACAAGGATATGAGTCACTGAACCTTGAGTTCCCAAGAGCTGATGATGAGTCGGTGCTAGGGGACGTTGTGGGTGGTCTAATTCTATGGCGAAAGAAATACATCAAGTTTGCAGGCTGGGCGCCAAGGCCACCATCGCCTCCGCCAATTCACGATTCACCACCTGATGACGATGAAGGGGACGACAACCATCAGTCGTCTCCGCCGCCGCGTGCGCCGACTCCGCCGCCGAGTCAGCCGACTCCGCCGCCGCGTCAGCCCACTCCGCATGAGCCGACTCCGCCGCCGCATGAGCCAACTCTTGAGCCCCGACATAGGAAGGGCACCACTTCGTCGTCCATGGGATTCCGGCGAGACCCCTGACGTTCGCCCCTCCCAAAAGTACCCAAAAGCCCTCCCGTCAGAGCTTACGACAGGACGCCTGAGGAAAGGGACGCGATCGTGGATGCCGAACTGAAGGTGCATTTTGCACGGAAAAAGCCCGAGGAAAAGCAAACATTTACTGCAAAGGAAAAAAAAGTGGGCTGCTGGATTCCTCACGGAACCATCGCAATATGAGAAAAATAAGCCAGATAACTATTTACGAGCTCTGAGTAAAAGTAGTAGCTCTCCCGAGACAGGAACTAGTAGTGCCAGAGGGAAAAGAGACGTTGCCCAGCTCGGACAACAGGAAACAAGTCGATAGCCCCGCTCGTAGTTATACCCACTGGTCATGGCTCCGCGACGGACCTAATTCCTAGTTTATTCTTCAAGAAGGACTTTGCTGCAGATGCTGGTATTACTCTTGCTCAATTGGACAACGAAAATCTCCTTCCGTCGGATGTAGATGATTCATGGAAATGGAAATAGGGGAGGTCCCTGCTGCGAGGTGATCAGATAAAGTTTCTACCGACATGTCTGCGACAACTCCATAGTTGGTACATGAAAACCACAAAGGAATTTGATGAATTTTTGATCTCTGTGAAAGTTACAAAAAATCATTTCACGGGTGAAGACATGCTCACAATTGAGCTCAAAGAACTCTGGTACTTATACAACCTTGACGCCCTCGACTTGGCTCTCGTCGGTACCTATTGTATGTAAGTGATTCAATTCATTTATTTACAAAAAAGATAAAGTCTTTAGCTCTCAGCACGGTCATTGCCATCGCTAACTATGCTCACTACGGTATTATGCAGAATGAAGAGTGATGAATGTGACAGAAAGGGCATCTATGGCTTTGGGTTCGTTAACCCAGTACGAGTTAATGCAAGGACACTAAAAAACCACGTGAAGGACACGGAGAAAAACATGCTAAATGCCCTAATGAAGCAACATTTCAAGGTGCAGATAATGTTTCCTTACTACTTCAAGTAAGAGAGTGTTACTCGCTTGTACAAATTAAGTGTGACTGATGAGTTACTGGCGTGTATATAATCATGTGCAGCGATCATTACATTATGCTAGTCATTGAAGTTGATAGATCAAGAGTTCAAGTCTACGACTCATTGGACTGGCCTGAGGCGAGCTACCAAAGCATTCTAGATACGCTTCAAAGGTAATTTCAAATATTATCGCACTATATCAGTCTCTCTTATTGATTTCAGAGATATCAAGTAACTAAAACCTCATTTATTCTTTTTTTTGGCCGGGCAGGGTTTGGAAACAATTCAAAGCGAGGACAAAGGGTTCAGATTCATTTGAAGAAGAGCTGACTTTTATTCACCCACAGGTAGGTAGTACGGTCTAGCTAGGTTCGCGCATCTCTTTATTTATAGTTTTCAATACCACTATATGTTGATTATGATTTGATTGAATTCTATTCTCGTAAAGCACATCGAGAGGCAACCACAGGGGACCAATTTCTGTGGATATTTCGTTTGCGAGTGGATTCGTCGTGCGGTCACTGAGCGAAACGCAAATACGTCGGCACATGTGGACGTACGTGAACAAATATATTCATAATTTTATTTTATTACGAACAATTGTCTTCAGTGTCATTCATATTTTTTGTTACTCGTGATTGATATTCGTATTGATCTCCTTCTTATACGTGAAGGATTCAATGCGGAGGAAACTACCACTAAAGAAGCGCTTTCAAGCACTAGCAGAGGAACTTGCGGGGTTTCTGCTCAGCGATGTCATACCTACAAAAGGAACATACAATGGAGAATAGCGGTGAAGTCCCGGTTATGATCTCCCGTGTAACCGAATAGACGGGATCTAGTCCCGGTTATGATCTCCGTACGTGTAATTGAATAGAAGGGCTCTAGTCCCGGTTATGATCTTCACACACGTGTAATCGAATAGACGGGCTCTAGTCCCGGTTATGAGCACCTCCATGTAACCGGATAGACGTGAACATATTTTTATTTATGAACATTTTGATATGTTATATGTAGTTTATGTTTTTTAATTAAGTAAACGCATATTTTTTGCACCATTTCAATATTAAATTGGGAGGAAAAACAAAAAATTACAGGCTGCCACATGTGAGGTCCTTGTCCCGGGTCGTATGACCAATCGGGACTAGAGGTCCTCCACCACGTCCGCGCCCCCGCGGCCACGTGGGAGCCTGTTGTTCCGGGTCGTAACGGACCCGGTACTAGAGGGGGCTCTAGTGTCGCCTTGCTAGTCCCGGGTGGACACCCGGTACTAGAGGCCCTTACGACCCAAGACCAGTGGCCCTGTTTCCACTAGTGCTAGCTTAGATACGCATGTGGATCTTAACAAATGCGCCAACAGTTAGAACTTTAGATATTTTAAAAAAGTACTTTAGATATTTCAATTTGTTCAAAATCTCAGAAAATGAAGCATGCGCAACAGGTAGCGTGTGTGTAGGGTGGGCTCGGTTGCCCGCCCAGGGAAAATAATTTCGTCGAAATTTCGAACGAAATTCGCGAAATTAACGATTCTCGCTAAAGGGCGAGATAATATGATCTCGGACGAAATTTTCGTTTGAATTTGAATAAACCCAACGGGTTACACTACAAAAGGATGTGTACCATTTTAAAAACAAATACTAGCCTTTGTCCTGCTGGTTGAGGACGTATGTAGTTGATTGTGAGGTCCTGGGTTCGATTCCTACAACCCCTTTTTTATTTTTTGGAAATAATTTGAACGTCAGACTATAAATCTGTCCGAGATTTTTGAAATATTTCTTCGAAATTTCGTTGATTTCTCGAAATTTGCGAATCTCTGTGAGGTGCGAAAGAAATTAGGAAAACGAAATGTTAAACCCTGTGCCCGCCCAGAAACAACTGCCGTAGAATTTACCAGCTGCCAACGATATACCTTGAGCTGCAACCTGGAAATATAAATTTCATGCCTGGGTGGTCTAGCTTAGAGCCTTAGATACGCATGTGCATCTTAACGAACGCACAGACGGTCGTCGTACGTTTGCTATTTGTTGACAAGAAACATGGTGGTACTAAGGCTGGAAGCTAATTATTTAGTGGGTCGCATGCAGGTAGGTAGCGAGATGAGCGGGGACTCCATGGAAATTATTAGCTACCTTGCATGCATGAGACTGTGTTTATCCAATAACTAGATCCAGTTGGGCGGTTGGGCCACACGCGGGATGGAATTCTACCTTGTCCATCCTAACATTCCATATGGATCCTAACATGCAATCTCCCTGGCAGAAACATTGGAAAGTACATGGCATGTTCCTCCAATCTATTCCCTCTACATTTCATCATCTTCCCCTTCATCTGCATGCTCGTTATAAATTCAAGTTCCATTGTCGTATGGAAGCATCATCGAAGGAAAGGAGGAAGAGGAAAAGAGAGATACCAGAATCTTGAACGTTCCTGTTTTTCTGCTAATTGAGTCAATTAGCCATGGCGTCGTCCCCATCTTCTTGTTTGCATTCGTTGCTGTTGCTATCCATGCTGCTGGTAGCCATGGATCAGATGGCCATGGCATCCCTGTACGATGACGTAGAGGTGGATTGGGGCCAGGACCAAAGTTTCTTCTACATGAATGGCCCCGACGAGAACCAGACCCTCGCGCTCTGTCTCGACAAGAACCAGGGCTCGGGTTTCCACACAAAGGAAGCATACCTCTACGCCCGCTTCGACGTCGACCTCATGCTCGTCCCCAACAACTCCGCCGGCACGGTCACCACGATCTATGTAAGTCCCCGTTGCCTCCATGTCCATGCGCTGCGTTGGCCTCCTGCGATTCCATGATTTGGTGAATTCATCTGCAAATTCATGCATGCAGCTGATGCCAGAGGATGCGCCGTGGGAGTACCACGACGAGGTCGACCTGGAGTTCCTCGGCAATGTCACCGGCGAGCCCTACACGCTGCACACCAACATCTTCGCCAACGGCGTCGGCCGACGCGAGCAGCAGTTCCGCCTCTGGTTCGACCCCACCGCTGACTTCCACACATACTCCATCGACTGGAATCCCAAGCGCATCACGTAAGCAAATTAATCCATCATACAGCCTCATTATTCCCAGTACATGTTGTATCAAATCCTCGTAAATTTTGGGGTGATCAGGATCCTGGTGGACGGCGTGCCTATCAGGGAATTCAAGAACAAGGAGAAGCACGGGGTGCCGTTCCCCACATGGCAAAAGATGAGGCTGCATGGGAGCCTGTGGAACGCCGACGACTGGGCGACTCAGGGCGGCCGCATCAAGACCGACTGGTCGGGGGCGCCTTTCTTTGCGAACTACCGCAACCTCCGTGTTTCCTACTGTCAGCCGTCGCCCGGCGTGGCGTGGTGCGGCGACGAGCCGCCGGAGTCGACATGGTTCGAGCAGGGACTTGACGCGGCGGCCCTGCAGAACGCACGCGATACGCACATGATCTACGATTACTGCAACGATTTCAAGCGGTACAAGGGGAAGGAGATCCCCAAGGAATGCACCGTGGATTAGTGTAGTGCATTCATATGCCCTTGATTCTGTACATTTTGTTCGTATTCATTCTATATATAAAAAAGATTTATGCTAAACAACAGTTAGCTGTTTTGTGATTCGTACAAGCTCTTTTTTCACCTTTCGTCTGTCTCTGACATTCGCGTTAGAGAGGAATGACATGTGATTGCGTTTTCAGTTTCGGCGGCAGGTATAAGTTCTTGGAATGACATTCGCGTTAGAG
Organism: Poa pratensis; assembly: GCA_947311845.1. Taxonomy (NCBI): domain Eukaryota; kingdom Viridiplantae; phylum Streptophyta; class Magnoliopsida; order Poales; family Poaceae; genus Poa; species Poa pratensis. The sequence continues at coordinate 86,199,130 of CAMZMU010000074.1, read as the reverse complement.
AGGAACTAGAAGGAAATGGCGCGCTTTGCCGCGCCCGACGATCATAATACGATTTCATATGTTGGCTAGGTAAGATGAAGCCAATTACACTAAGAACAAAGGAACAACATATAATGAACTTAATTCCCCTCACCATGCTGCATCAGGAATCTCATCAAGGTCTGTCAAGAATTTGATATTATTCTATAGATAAAATTATCCTACCCATATAAAGAACTTTTAAAACTCGCTCCACTACAATTATAAAACTCAAATCATCAGTGATAATCATGTGAGCAAGAGCTTTACTTATAACCACTTGATCAAAATCCCAAATACATATTGTGTCCATTCCCACATTATCATTACGTGGCCCAAACTTCTTAACTTTCTTCGTTGTTTTCATCATTACCCTTGACATGATCTTTCTCAGTAATGTATGATAGATCGGGAAGATGTTCATTTGTTTTTGTACACCGCAGAAAAACTCCAATTGAGATAGAACTAACAAAATTCCCGCTCGCCTTCCTCAATACAATTCTATAAGCTCCAAACTTCATGTAGAACTCACCACACGTCAAGACATCTGGCGATCATAAATAAATCACTATGACATATATAATTGTTTCAAATTCAGTCAAACAGGAATACAAAACAATAACATAGATAAGTGCCATGGTAACTTCAAAGATCAATTGCAAATAGATAGGACACCTTCCATATGTCATGCTTCTTCATTTCTAATATGTGTATCAAACCTAAACTGGACTAATGCATTCAAATTCAAAATGAAAACAACCTTGTCTATAGTTAAATAAGTTCTATAATGTAAATGCCCGGAAGGCAGTGATCAGTGGCTATACGTCCAAGCTTGCTGACCTTTTCTCAAGATATAAAAACTTAAACTTAAACGGGACAGTTTACAAATCACACCAGCTGAAGGGTGCCTAGATATGGTTTTCAAACATGGATAGTTACCTCGTTCTTCATACACCTACAAAGAAATTTTCATGCTAGAATTTTTCAATCAAAACATATAGGAGTATATATATAGACACAATGTTTTGATAAATTGAGCATCATAGGTTTTCAGAATCAAAAGCCTCAACTAAAATGAAACCAACATAAATTTGATATGACCAACATATAGTTCTTAGTGATTTGATTCGACTCCAAGATTAGCAACAACAGGCCCTAACAGGCTTGAATTAGGAAATATCTATGAGTTAGGATTTCTATGGAAGAAGCAAATTGACCAAGTTGAGTACTCAGATTCGGCACTTGCTCGACGTCTCTATTTGAAGCTGAAATCTAACATGACCATTGATTCCATCTCCATTACTGGAAAGGATGGATCTTTAGCTAACTCGTAGGTCGTGGAGGGTGATCCACCCGTGAAATTGTCCGTAGAAATCTATTTATTTTTTCTACTATTTATATATAGGCTACATGGAAATCATAGGGTGGTCCATGGACCACAATGATCTGTTTGCTAAAACAAATCATTAGGGCATACTGATAGGACTAACTTTATTTTCAAGTAAACACCGGCGACTAATTAATACATTAGCAATCAATTCTTTTCTTCGAAGCGCCTCCAATCAGTGAGGAGAATTACCACTAAAGGGATCATTTGTCCAGTATTCCATGTATAGTCCATGGATAAGAAAAATATGACAACTAATTGCATCCTACTACTTAATACAAAATTCTGTTACCTGTAGCATATATCGTGTACCTAAGAAAGAAAAATCATTGAAATCCAATGCAAGAGAATATATTTGTGCATTGCATCATACGTATTTGTCGGGTTCACCACACCATGGGTTGCAGTATACCCTTCTCATCCTGAAGCAAACAATTAAATCTCTGATTATAGTGTTATACTATTCACAAATAAACATTGCGATTCATTTATCTCAGCCTATTTCTTGTATAGTCCATGGAGCAGAAAATAGGACAACTAACTTGTATAGTCCATGGAGAAGAAAATAGCATAACTAACTTATGTCACCTGTAGCATAGATCGTGTACCTAAAAGGGTAACAACATTGATGTCCATTGCAACTTTGCAAGACAATATATTTGGTAAATGCATCATATATATTCGTCGTGTTCCCTGCACCCATGGGTTGCAGTATACCCTTCTCATCTTGAAGCAATCGAGCACTTAAATACCTGTAGTACTATGTACAAAAAATAATTGCGATTCATTTAACTCAGCGGTTTGTCATATACCAATTATTTTTTTTAAGTATCAAACTCATCCCATCTATCTCCATGGTGAAGCATTAGAACTACAAGTTAAACCTGTGATAGCTAGACCTTCTCACTACGAAGTAGTCATAAGGCCACACTGCAATGTTCAAGCAAATGGGCATGGATACATACTCATAAAATTGAACAAACATAAGCCTCCGTTTTCAAAAGCAGCAATTAGTTCGTTTTTAGTCACTGGAAACACAAACTTACTCAACCGAACTCTATGCTAAATCGTAACAGGCGACCACTAAGAGTGTTGCCAAACCAAAACTAAGAAATGAACTCAATCCGAGATTTTTAGGTGGGCATCCCTCACTACTCAAGTCTCTGCAAGAATCGGTGCAAGAAAGAACACACATCTAAGAAATGGATAGAATCCTATTGACACATCTATGAAATAGATAGAACATTACAATTACTACACATTTCGAAAATGGTTTATGTTCAGTCATATATTGCAAGCTGGAGAAATATGATGTATTCAGTTCAAGGTTACATATTGAATAAGTTTTTTTTGCAAGCAAGCGAAAACTAAATTGGCTGATAACGCACATGAAGAAAATCCGTGAGACGACAGCTAAAATGAATTCATTGTTACTTTAAAAGAAAATGTACTACTTGTTCGAAGATAATTTTTTGCACAATGCTAACACTGCAAGTAATTCACTTTATAAATTGCTGAAAGGAAAAAAGGACGTGCCTGAATCTATATGTACCTATGATATTGGAGTCATTTCCATCCATATATTTTTCTCCGATCAGATCTATTTACAACAATCCTATGAGAATGGGAGGCGCAAACTGTTTTAGAGCTGAATGGTAGCAAAGCTACAAAGTTATAAGATAAATTTAATGGATAAAATAGTGAGATGACCGGAGATAAAGGCCATTTAAGACTCAACTTTCTATCATAACAGATGGTTGATGTAATGTATACCGGTTGACAATAGTTCCACTAAACGAGATGAACATTTGTAAAATGGAACGATAGACCACGCCTTTTTTGGCTCAAAAAATGAACATAAGGTAGCTACCCTATGGAAACTCCCCTGTGCTGGATGCACAATCCTGCTCCCGTCATACTCAGAGTAAATTAAACATACTTGTTCTGACATGCACATATAACAAAAATCAGAGCATCTAACAAAATCAGCCACATTGTCAATTTATTAAATGAAATAACATGCATTTCTAGATCTGATTGATCGAAGATGCTAAATTACAATGTCAAAACAATAGCGTACCAGTGGCTTGAGGTAGCAAACCCGAAGCGAAGCAAATAAGAGCATTGGAGGTGTAGCGGCAGATTGGATAGCGAATTAGCCAGGAAGGTGATGTGGGAGTGAAAGGAGTCGTGTACACAGGGCCTCAACTGGCTCATTGACACCCCAGATGACGTGCGTCTTGTATTTGGGTATTGCTCCTTGATTTATTATATGCAATCTTTCTCATCAGGCATTCATACAAATACTTGGCGTGCACATCTAAACCTGCAACGTGATGGCAAAAACAAAAAAGTCCCACTACACAGATAAGCACTCATGTAAGCTAGCAACAAAAATCATGGAGATTCACCGACTGATGTACCAAACTGAAACTGACCATGATTTGGAGGAGGCACCAGCTCCTACAGACATCATAAGATACAGCACGCGGCAACCAGAGGTGGGAAGGCGAGGCCAACCACCATCAGACGAGGAACAGAACAACTCGGGGGAGGCAGTGTGGCCGGTGGGTGCTGATCGTTGGAGCAATGGATCCATCAAAAGAGATGTGAGGGAGTGAACCCAAGATGAAATAGGAAGTACGGGTGTCGTAGGAACAACCTTTATCCAATTCCCGCCGGCCGCGCGGCGTAAGGCGAGTGGGTTGGCGGCCTCGTGCAGCTCGTGCACGGCCTGCTCCTTCAGGTCCGCGCGCCGTCGTCCCCACCCATTGAATCGTCGCGTGGGCGCCCAGCTCGCCGCCTCTCTCTTCGCCATCGGGCCCATCACCGTCAACAAGCGCCTCGACCTGGCAGCCCCCACACCGGCCGGCGCCGCGGCGGCGAAGTCGTATTCACTCATTGACACAGAACGTAGGCGCCCAGCTCGCCGCCTCCCTCGTCGCCATCATCGGCGAGGCCGCCCTACCGACCGGAGACGCGCGCGGCGGCGCGGCGGTGGACAAAAACGACAGCGTCGGGCCGCGCGGGTGGCTGATATTGGTGACCACGACGCCGTTTGAAACATGGAAGCACAGGCTGCGCCGCTGCGGCGACCGGAGGAATCGGATGACGGCTGCGGTCTGGGGTTTGGGAAGAGGAATGGAGAAGCAAAACCGAGGTTGGGCTCGTGTGTCGTGAGTCATGAGAGTGAAGACTGCACAGCATGTCTATTCTAAGGATGACACGCGTACGCCATAGGTCGGTTGAAGGGTGCTGCCCACAGATGGTTGTGATGGTTCTATTCTTTAGTCAAAGCATCACGATCGTCTAAACTGGTGGATCAACCACAGCTCTTTATCTTTACTATTAAATGGGAGTTCGTACGTTGGTACGTCAGACAGAAATTCTGCCTCGCTCGATCGATCGTCACCCGCACTCAGTCCAACTAGCATTGCCCGTTGGCCCGGCCCAGCAGAATAACTCCTCGCTCCTCTCTTTTCTCTCCCGTGATGACGACCTAGGACTAGGAGAGCCGCCAGCGTTCTCCCCCCCCCCCCCCCCCCCCCCCCGCTCGTCCCTACCGACGCACCGCCCCCTCAAGCACCGCGTGCCGGCGCCGCCTCAAGCGCTGGCACTGCTATCATCGTGGATCCCATCTCGGAGAAGCGCGCGGAGCACTTCCTCCTTCAGCCAGTGGTGGCAGGAGCTCGTCGCGCTGCCCTTCATCCGCAGTTGGTCTCTCTGCGCGGGGTCGCCGCGGCTTCCCGGCTTGCACCCTCCCTCTGCAGGAAAAGAATGTGGATCAAGAGCGCTGCATGGTCTAATTCCCCATTACAAAAATCACGTGGAAGAGAACGGGGTAAGGTACTCAGCTTCTGCTGCAAAATTGGTTCTGTGGTCATTTATCCGACCATAGTTGTCTATCAAATACATACTCGCGCGGAGCACTTCCTCCTCTTCAGCCGGTGGTGGCAGGAGCTCGTCGCGCTGCCCTTCATCCACAGTTGGTCTCTCTGCGCGGGGTCGCCGCGGCTTCCCGGCTTGCACCCTCCCTGCCGCTGCAGGAAAAGAATGTGGATCAAGAGCGCTGCATGGTCTAATTCCCCATTACAAAAATCACGTGGAAGAGAACGGGGTAAGGTACTCAGCTTCTGCTGCAAAATTGGTTCTGTGGTCATTTATCCGACCATAGTTGTCTATCAAATACATACTTTTGTTAGACGTCGTCTTTACACGTTTGATCACCTTATCATTAGCTCCATTTCATGTGTTCTGAATTCCATGTAAGGCCAAATCTTTGCAACATTTTATTGATCTTTAAACATTTGCAAATTGCAATGCTGAGATTTTGTAACCTGCCAAAAAAGCGGAGCAGACAAGATGCAGAGAGGGCTTTCACCAACGACGAGAGGAAGGCTGGTATCAGTTTTGATTACTGGTTGCATGATTTCTTACATGTTGGCTCTCACATTCTTGGTTAGCCTGGTTCTGAAATTTAATATTTTCATAGTTGGTCTGCACGGCAATCCTGTGGCATACATGAAGTGATTGGATTTTCCCTATCCTTGGGTTATGCTAACCTGAGCATACTTTTCAGCAACTATAAGTATTAACACAGTAATGTTTAAAGTTTAAACCCAATTCGGAAATCCTAAGAAAAATATTTTTTCATTTCATTGGACCAACATGGTATGCATGTAAAAGTGATCTTATAAAGATACAATCCAGTGCAGGTAATTACATTTTGCTACAACTGATTTTCCTTTAGTTTTCTTCTCTGTTTCAAGCTTGTGTAAATAGATGATCCGTATGCTAGAGCTATATCTATTTCTTCTTAAGCTATATAGGAAAACTTAGGGCACTAAATCTTCAATTTTACTAAAAGACTCCATGGCATCATATTTTACTAAGAGACGGACATAACCGTCTCCATCTTAGCCTCTCCCTTCTTCGAGGAGAAGCATCCACAACATGCAGTGGACATCACGGATAGGCACAACTAGATGAAAAACAAGAAGAAGGCGCATGTTGTGGTGGGTATGTTCTTGACCGCGGACATGGTGGAACTCGCTGTCGTCGTGTACCAGAAGCAGCAAGCCAACATCCGGGCCGATCCTGCTGATTTAGGTGAGTACGCAGCTACCTGTCCAGTTTATTTTCCATTGAAAAATGTCGCTTAACAAAATGTTTGTGATGCAGATTACTCTCATGATGCAGACCCTGACCCGTTTTTCTGATGAAATTGTTTCCAAATGGATAATCAATTTGTGGGCTTGATAAGGTCTGTGCGAATTTGTGGGCTCGATAAGGTCTCTGCCCATGACTGGTTTCAGTGTAGGGAATGCTTTTTAAAAAAAAACTGGTGACAATCCAGAGAAGAATCCGTACACTTGAGCATGCAAGCTTTCCGTGACCATGGTGACTATTTTACTTTCATATGTCAAAGGGGTTGGGGCTATTTAATCATGGAGTCAGTTTTCAAGTTAGTGGGTTGAAAGCAAGAAGGTAGAATGAGTGAGTAGTTGCCTTGCAGAGTGGGTTCTAGAATTGCAGTCCATTTCTGTGCAACATATGTATCGGCAGCGCGCAGTAAGCGAACACACCAGACTGTAGATCATAGAAGGGTATTTTAACTGTCCCAATTTTTTTATCATGATTCTCTTTTGCTGTTGAGATCTAAGTAAAGTACTACTGTCCATACATTTCACATAGAGCCAATTTACATTTTTTTTTTATTCTTCTTGTGAGGGAACCAAATAGCTTTGCGTGTGAACTTTCTGAGACAAGAATATGTCTGTTTGGAGAATCTTAACAAGTAATGTAATCCTGATGGCTTGCCACTGTCACAGGTACAGGTCGATGGATGGATTTTTTTTCAAGCAAACATGCAAAATTTTGAAGGGCATGCAATTGCAAATGGCGCAATGGTGAGGACATATGAATATTGGTTTCTTGTGTAATTTTAGTTTGGGGGTAGGCCTAAGCTGCCTAGGTTCAGTGGCGTTGCTAGGCTAGCTGTTCTTTTGTATTTCTTCGTAAGGTTTTACTGTAAGAATGAATGCCTAAGACTATACTAATTTAATTGAGCTACACGTAGTTTTTCTCCTGGAAATATTATCTGCTATGTCTAACTGAGGTGTTGTATCTTTCATGGTGTTAACAGTTTGCTGGTTCTGTATCCAGGAAGTAACAGTCAGGTGGTGATTGAGATTTGGCAAACACTGTGAACATATATTTGCAGTATCAAAGATATATGGGTTGGAGGTTTAGATCTAAAATAGGTTATATACGTTAATGATCAATACATCTCACACATCGATTACATCTTTGTTTGCCTTCTATTGTTCCCCGTTCATACTGTAAGATTGTTCTTGCTCTAGGTCCCTCAAATACTGCATCGTTGAGCTATACCAATTTCTGCTAATACACACTCTTCACATGTGAAATATGAAATAATATACTGTAGTGTATGGGTCTGGATTCTTGGTTTATGCATGAAATTTGGATTTGGATTGTTGATAATTGTTCTGCAAAATATGAAAATAGAAGATTTTCAGACATTGTTGTATCATATCACAATTCTGGTGGCCTACTATATATAACTTGGTGTTCATACCCATTCTAAATTTGTCTCACTGGTTGCTTTAGACATTGCTGCATCATATCATAATTCTAGGGCCCTACTATGTATGACTTGATTTTGCATACTCATTCCAAAGTAAGTTTGTCTCACTGTTTCTGCAATGCTTATAGTTATATTTTTTAATATCAGGTAATTTTCTGCTAATATAGTAAGAATACTTGTGGTTAGAGCAATTGCATATTATGAGGTAGCTTTACCAACATTAGTTTTTTGCAGGGATCGATTGATTCTTTGTTGACACTCATTTCTAAGGGTACACATCGGGTATAATTCAGCTCATCGAGTGACTCCCATAGGTATTGTTTCTAGAATTGTTTGACACTCATTTCTAATTAATTCATCTCCTGATTGACCGTTAGCTACTAGATTTAAGTTAGTATATACTTGTCATATTAATGACATTGTTGCTCGTGTATTTTTGTTTCGAGGCTTTAGCGTAGTTTAAAGGAGAGTGATGCATAATTAATTTGTATTTCATAGGCGAGGGTCATCCATGTAGTCTAAGTGCTTTTCGATAGGAAATACAATCAGTTTATCTTGTAATCCGTACTTTATATATTCAGTTGGCTATAGGCATGAATTGTGTGTCCTTCAGATTGCTGTGGTCAAGATGATCAAGAGCAAGACCTGTGGTTTGAGTGCCCCAGACTGCATGTTGTTGTCGTTGAAAGAATCTTGATCAAAAAGATGTCTAATATTTATGTGCATTATGTTTACATGTACGACCGTGGGAACACAAATGGTGGGTGGAAAGGAATGGAATATCACAATGGCCGAGGAAGTACACGAATAGTGAATATTTTGAATGACTTATTTTGAACGATGTTTCATCTATCATGACTTGCTTCAGTTCACAAAAATCCGTCACGCCACACATGTTTTCAGAAAAGGTGAATATAGACGACAATGACATCGCTATTTGACTGCGGGTAACTACAAAACACTCGATACCCCGTAGCAACGCACGGGCATTTAACTAGTTTCTGGTAGGATTGAAGTTGTAGAGATGACCAATGTTGGCGACCATTCCCTGTTATCGTTTTGGGCTGGTCAGGAGACCAACACTCTTGGGCTTGGCCTGCTCCAGAACTACACAAGCAACTGCTACAAGTCCCACAGAGACAACAACGGGATGGTTTAGCTTGGCCCTGGACGGCTTCGACCTCCTTCGCTTCTGTGTCCTCCTTCGTCTCACCGCCTCATGTTCTCTTCTTCTTTGTAATCCCTAATCCTGTGATTCTGTAGCTTGTAAACAAAACTGATGAGCATGGATCCTCTTTTTTTTGCGAAACACAGTACAACGTAAGCGCTCATATACACGCGCACACACTCACCCCTATGAACGCACGCACGCACACCCTACCCCTATGAGCACCTCCGAGAGACTGAGCCGGCGGGTCGAGTCTTGAGATTGACGAAGTCACCACGGGCGCCTCGCTGTCGACGGGAACGTCGCCTCCCACTGAAGAATATTCCGCCTTAAATGAGAAACACCAGCGTCAAACCTGGGGTTTGAACTCTGGTGGGCTGGGGATACAACCATCCACCTAACCATCTTGCCACAGGCAAGTTCTCGATGAGCATGGATCCTCTGGACTGGTGTGTTGTCAAAAAAAAAAACGGGAGCAAAAAGTAGGGGAAGGTCCCTATACACTCTGCGGTACAGCCCATTAACATATTTATTTATTTATTCTTTTTTATTTTACGTTTTCAGTTTCTTTTTTTTCTATATATTTTCTTTTCTTTTCCATGCATTTTTCCTTTTTATTTTCGTTGCTCTTTTTTTGCTTACTTTTTCCATTTTTATTTTCCATTTCAGTTTATACACAAAATAAAAATGTTCATTTTGTTGAAAAAATCTTCATAGTTAAAAAATAAATTGTGTCGGGTTCACCAAAATGTTTAGTTAAATTTTGAATGCAAAATGAACATAACTTGAATTCGTGAATAAATTTTTGAATACCAGAATGTATGTTTTGAATCTGTTATCCAATTTTTGTAAGCCATGAATAATTTTGTTGACCTTGTGAAAACAATTACCTTGTGAACATTTTTTTAATTCCTTAACCTAATTTTAGAATCCATACGAGTTTGTTTTACCTCATGATTTTTTTTGAATGCGCTCATTTTTTTTGAATACGTGATTTAAACCTCATGAACATTCTTTTTAACCATAAACCAATTTTGGAATACATGAACAATTTTTAAAAATCTCATGATTTTTTTTAATTTTTTTTGTTAAACTACTTTTGAAATCCCTGAATGTTTTTAAAGATCGTGAACGTTCTTTTCAAATCTGTTAACAGATTTTGAAATGCCAGAAAATTTACGTAAACCTCATGAACATTATTTTCAAATACATTAACCTATTTTTAGAATCCGTTAACATTTTCAACCATAAATCATGCATAAAAATGCATAAGATTTACACGCATCATCCATGCATGATAGAGGAGGAGATAAGTACCCATAATCGGTGTGACTTGCCAAATGCATCAATTTGGTGTTGACATTGGGTCAAATCGAAAGTTCACGTGTCCCCAATAAAAGATGCATATGTAGTTTGATATATCTCAATTTCGTTCGGCACTACCGAGTTTTGTATAGTATCGGGCATCAATCATGACTAGGAATCCATTGTGTAGGTTGGCACCTCCGAGCAAAATCTACCTGGTACCTCCGAGCAAGGACTTACCGGAACCTTTGTTCCTATTGGCCTTCATCTCGTTGTAAAATCCAATTTTTGAGGTCTTCTTTTTTACATGGTACTTCCAAGATACATTTTTCTGCTCTGACAATTAAAATTTTGTACACACCCATTACCTTCCGGCTTTACCATCCGGTACATCCATGCCAATTACTCTTGCTAGTAATGTGCAAATATTTTCTTTTGCCTATAAATAAATCAAGATCAAAGGAAAAACATGAGGTTTTTTAGCAGTTTTATTTAGATTGACCATACATTTGCTCCATCTCTCTTACACCTAGATCTAAATCTATACTACAATTTTGAAAGATCTAAGATGTTTTGTAAAGACAAATATATGTGACATCTTTGTGAGGGAATCAAAAGTTAATACACATGTGCTAGTCAAGTTTTGTTCCCTTTTAGAGGGTGTGCGCATCCTAGCCGTCTCGAGAGTATCACTTGGAAACCTTAGTGATGATTTAGCGAAGATTTTGTGAAGGCCAGTGATCGCCTACTTCCTGTGAAGATTTGTACATGAACTAAGTGTCTTATCTCAAAACGAAGTACGTTGTTCTCTATGTTGTTCTTTGTGACCAAGGACTTGGTGCCTTTGGAATCCGTGCCATAGCCTTCTCCAACGATGACCTAGGATAGCGCAAACTATGCAAACCTTGGAATGAGTCCATGTGTTTGCGTTCATTTTCCCTAGATCCTTTACATGTTTGAAATCCACTTCTATTTTGATATTTAAATGTTTAGGGTGTTTTAGGAAACCGTAATGAACAAGTACTAAAACGGAACTCCCATTTTGATATTTAAATGTTGCCAATTCAGATCCTCTAGTCGATAAAGCCGGGTTTTGAACTGTAATGAACAAGATATATATTTGTAGAATTAAATGTTTAGGGTGTTTAGGAAACCGTAATGAACAAGTGCTAAAACGGAACTTCCATTTTGATATTTAAAAGTTCTCAATTCAGATCCTCTAGTCGATAAAGCTGGGTTTTGAATTGTCAACCAAATAAGCAAGGAGGGAAATTGAGTGGCCTGTAAGTTCAGACGCAGTTACCTTGTTCGATTTGATGGGGCTCACGGTTGAGCGTCAGAGACCAATTTTGCTTCAAACAAGCAGACATAAGGTGGTGCGCATGAGGGAGTCTACATGACCACCGCCTCTCCCAAAACTTAACCCATATGTTCATTCAACAGTTGCGGATAAAAATCAGCCCCAAAAGGAACCGCACACTCCTCCCCTCATTACTGCTTTACGGACGAGGTGTGGGAACTATATCCACGCCCCTCCCCATTTCTCCAAATTTCATAAAGTTGGTGTGATGCCCTGACTTCTTCGCCTCCATGCAAACAATTGTCCGACCACCACAAGACAGTGAAACAAAGTCCACATGTGCAATCTCTCTCTCTCTCCTCTCTATCTCCTCTCTATCCCTGCTCTTTCTCATTCACAACACCAACACCACTGTAAGAGCATCTCCACTCGCGGCGACCAAATGGCCGCCCAAAGGCCTTCGCCTTTGGGCGCCGTCCGGAAGGCCTAGCGCATTTGGGCGCCGTCGATCCCCACTCGCGCCGCCAAAAAAAAAATTCAACCCTGCCGCCAAGGTTTTTCGAATTCAAATCACAAATGGCTAGAAATTTAGAGTTTTAGCCACATTTGGCTTCAAATGCAAGTGTTTTTGCCGCCAAATTACAGATCGCCAAAATAAGCCGCCCGCCAAAATATGCCGCCAAAACACGCCTTCTTCTTCGCGAACTTCCCCTTCTTCTTGGGCATGGCCGGCAGCGCCATGGAATCCGAGCCGGCGCGGCGGCATGGTTTTTCTTTTGGCGGGAGATCTGGCGCGAGATTTGGGATTTTGGGGGAAAATGGGGGGGGAGGCCGACATTTATTGCGAGCGCCGTCTCACTGTCAGGCGTGGCCCGCGTGTCGGAGGCGGCCGTTTCGTTCTGTCCGGGGCCGCTCCAAGCCTGCCCAAATTAAGGGCGTGGGTTGGGCGTGCCCGACACAAAATTGGGCCACGCCGGACCGAAAACGAATTTGGGCGGCGCGAGTGGGGGCAAAAACATGTCAGACACGCTCCAAAGGCCTTTGGGCGGCCGTTTGGGCGCCCTGACTGGAGATGCTCTAAGTTCAGCCATGCCGGCGCAGGCGGCTCTTGTAGTCTAGTTCCTCTCACTCTCCAATGTCTGACCTCTCTCTACGGACTACTTCCTACCCTGGCTCCTCCTTTTTCGGTCACCCTCGTGCTCCTTGGTTTTGAACGTTTGCATGCTGGGTCTAACACCCTCGTCACTGTGGACTCGTCCCAAGACGGTGGTGGTTGCTTCTTCTCCGCCCGATGTCGGCACCGATTTCTCCACTTCCCCGGTGTGCCACCTTAGCGTATGCCTACCTTTATGAATTGTAAATAGTTTGCTTGTTTTGTAGCGCTGAAAGATTTGAATTGTGTGCAGTTCGGACGATAATTGCGACAATAATGGGAGTTGAATTTTGTGTGTATTTTTAGATGTTGAATTGACTATTTACAATGTTGTACTTGTATGAAATTTAAATTCGAACTACAATCTTTTGATAAATTAATGTGTAACATTTTTATCTTGCAAAAAACATTTTTATGGTGATGTGGCGAAACTTGTTTCCAAGGATTGAGAGTTCACAAGGTTCATGGTCCTTCCTTCCTACCGAGTACCTACCGCCGACCACCGAGAGAGGTAGATCGGACAGTGGGCGCCGCTCGAACATGGCACCCAGCGCACACTACCGAGGAGCGGAACAGCGCCGCAGACAGTTGTCACTTGTCTGCTTCCACCAGCAATCATGTTTCGGCTTGCAAGAATATATCGGAAACGCGTCCACCATTATCTGCAAGTAAAAGTCTGGTAACGCACCATCGATCATTATCTTTTACAAAGTCGAGAAACGCATCCATACAAAGTTCCTGAAGAGAACATGTGCCAAAGCGACAGATTTTACGACAAAATGTCAACATTTAACTATACGTTCGTCTGAGGCAGATTTAGTTAGAGACAATTGCCACAATACCACTAAGAAAAACCGAGAGTTCCAAAATAGCACCGGAAAAACTGAACTTGCCAAAATACCATCACAGTTTTGGTTTTTCTTGACAGAATACCACTATGCATTAACAGACACTAACATACACACGAAAAGACTTCTATGCCCTTACCTTACCTGTTCGTGACATTCAGATTCAGAACACTTTGACAACAGCATTAACAACATTTCAGTAGCACTTCGACAACAGCATTAACAGCATTTCAGCAACAGTTTTTTACAACAATTTAACAACACTTTTTGACAGCACTTTGACAGCAGCATTTCATCATCATTTCAGCAACATTACAAGTTGCATACCAAAATAACATCATAGTTCCAGGTTGCAAAGTTCACCAAAAGTATGACACTAAGAGTTCAACATGTAACAAAATATCACATACTATTTATCACAAACAAGCTAACTAAACTTGTTTGAGAGGGCTATTAGTAGTACTTTTGCTCCTTGTAGATGCACTAGGAGGCGACGAAGCATTTGCTAAGGCTGCTGCCCTCATCCTTGTCATCGGGCTTGAAGTTGCAATAGAAGGTTGAGAAACTTGCTTAGTTGGTGTGCATGGAGGAGTAGAAGTAGTGGCCGCTCCAGGTTTGCTTGTCTGTTGCCTACATTAAAAGTTAAGATTAGCATGCAAGACATGTTGAATAACAAGCTATGTATGTAAGCAAAATTACCGTTTTGGAAGAGGAGTCGCATCTCGATCGGCATCGCTGTCTGGTTCTGGTTCTTTGCATGTCTTCTTAAGATGGCATGTTACTCCACATCTTTTACACACATGTTTCCTACCACCCTCATTGCTGCTCTTGAACCGCCTAGTTCTTGGACGTCCGGCACTTCTTGACAGCTTGGGAGGAACCATTTCAAAATCTGGTTGTGCCTTAGGCCATTGAGATTGGCCCCTAATTGGCATCTGTATGGACTGTGAGCCCTCTTGGATCACCAATACACAACTTAAGTTGTTGCATAAACCACACCCAATTTTCAGTGTTCTCCTTCTCAAAGATCCCAAATGCCACAGGAAACATCCAGCTATGACCATCAACACCAATAGCTGCAGCTAGCTGCCCGTGTACTTCCCTGTAAGAAAGGTAGAATCGACACCCAAATATGGTCTACAACCTGCTAGAAAACCATCAATGCATGGCTTGAAGGCAATGAACAACCGATTGAAGTAATGCACGATGCCACCTTTCTTACGAACCATCTTGACGTCTATTTCACATACACTTCCTGGGTTGGCTGCCAATAATTCTGCCTTGAAGTTCCACAACAGCTGAAAAAAGAACGGAGCATGAACCGGCTCATCACTCTCCTTATCAGCCGTAACATGATCAGATCCATTGTTTTTACTCTCAATGGTCACACCAAACCTTAAAGTCCTTGATTCAGTGCATTTGTCAAATTGTTCCGCTATCTCTGACTCAGAAATTAATGGAACCGTGCCAGCATCACCGGCTCCATACCAAATGGTCATTCTCTGATCAGAAGACCACTGAAACTGCTCCTCCACAACTGCTGTTAATTGCGCGACGGACAAGTCCCGACCAGCTGCAAAATCCCATGTTTTGCCCCTTCGGTACACTCTTCTGCCATCTACAAATGTCAAGTAGGACTGCACATCTATTTCTACTCGAAAGTTGTCCATCGATCAACACTGAAATACACAAACACAGCAAACTCAAAATTGCAAGCATGGGAAATTTCCTGCACATCTACAGCAAAGTATGTAGGAGCTTGGGTCACGTATTGTCTCAGCAAAGAAGTAGTGGCCGCTCCAGCATAAGCAAAGCAAAGTAGTAGTACTATGCCGAGCATTGCAAGCCTGGGAAATTTGCTGCACATCTACAGCAAAGTATGTAGGAGCTTGGGTCGCGTATTGTCTCAGCAAAGAAGTAGTGGCCGCTCCAGCATAAGCAAAGCAAAGCAAAGTAGTAGTACTATGCCGAGCATTGCAAGCCTGGGAAGAAGAAGCATACCTGACAGGCGGCGGCGTGCAGGAGCTTGGGTCGCCGGCAGGTCGAGGCGGACGGCGCGTCCCCGGGCGTCGCAGGGCAGGTCGCGGCGGGCGGCGTGCAGGAGCTTGGGTCGCCGGCAGGTCGAGGCGGACGGCGCGTCCCCGGGCGTCGCGGCGGACGGCGCGTCTCCGGGCGTCGCGGGCAGGTCGCGGCGGGCGGCGTGCAGGAGCTTGGGTCGCTGGCAGGTCGCGGCGGATGGCGCGTCCCCGGGCGTCGCGGGCAGGTCGCGGCGACGGCGTATCCCCTCTCGCCGGATTGAAGTGGAGGGACGGATTCACGGGGGAGAGGGCAACAGCCGGCACGGCGATGCGGCCGCCGCCATGGTCGCTGGAGAGAAGAGCAGGGAGTCAGTGGAGGTCTCGATTTCTTTTTCTTTTCCTAGTTATTTAGGCTAGGTCTAGTTGAGGGTAGTTTTGGGATTTTTGAAGAAACTGACAAGCACCACACCTGTTGACTAACGTGAAAACTTTGAGAACTCACGGCAGTGGTATTCTGGCAAGAAAAACCAAAACGGTGGTGGTATTTTGGCAAGTTCAGTTTTTTCAGTGCTATTTTGGAACTCTTGGTTTTTCTTAGTGGTATTGTGGCAATTGTCTCATTTAGTTACATCCTTCACACGCCTACACTTTCATCCTTCACTTTCTTCTCAGTTCAGCTCGGCATGAAACAGATAGTAGTGCCAAATCAGGAACGACGATGCTAAAAATCTACACGGGAAATGGCACTGGGCTACATACATGTCCGCGGAATCGAATGAACAAATTGCAGGAAACAAATCAACTAATCAAATCTTGGTGCCAATGGGAAGGATGCATCACTTGCGGCCACATTCCCCGGGGAATCCCTTGGGGAACCGCCAGCCGTCAGCGCAGTAGTTGTAGGACAAGCAGTTGCGCTCGGCCCAGGCGACGGTGGCGAGGTCCTCCTCGCCGAGCTCCTTATGCATCCAGGCGTCGGAGCCGTCGGGGCACCGCGAGGAGTTCTTGTTGTGGACGCAGCCGTTGGCGTGGTAGGCGCGGTAGGAGACGACGAAGGGCTCGTGCCTCCAGTGGATCTTGACGTTGCCGTGCTGCGTCGCCCAGTAGCTGCCGTCCCATAGCGTCGCGTGCACCGTCATGGGCCGGCTTGTCGGGAACGGCAGGTCGTCGTAGTTCTTGAACGTCCTCACCGGCACGTCGTCCACGAAGAATCTGGCAAGCAGTTCTTGTCAATTAGTTGGAATTCGTCTAGGTTCAATTGGACGGGGATAGGTCGATTCGTACATGATGTTCTTGGGGTTCCAGATGATTTTGTAGGTGTGGAAGTCGGCGGAGGGGTCGAACCAGAGGTAGAACTGGTGCTCCTTCTTGCCGTCGCCGCTGGCCCAGACGTTGGTGTTCATCACATACGGTTGGCCGCTCGAGTTCCCCATGAACTCGATGTCAATCTCGTCGTGGGTGCTGCTTTCCCCCGACGTCAGCTGAACACATCAAAAGGTGTCAGTTTTATTAGCAAACAAAGGGGAAAGGAAAATGGACGAAATTAATGGGTGGCTGGCTTACGTAGAAGGAGGTGACGGTGCCGGCGGAGTTGCCGTCGACGAGCTTCATCTTGACGGTGAACTCGCCGAAGAGGTACTTGTCCTTGGATTTGAAGCCGGAGCCAGATTCTTGGTCGAGCTCGAGAGAGAACTCCTGGCCGCCGCTGCCGTCGTCCTTGTACCCGATGTGGTCGCGGTCGCCGATGACCTCGAACTGGTCGTCGAAGTCGGCCTTCGCCATGGGGACGACGACGAGGGCCAGAAGGACAAGGAGGGACGACAGGCGTGCAGCCGCCATGTTCGATAGCTCGCTGCTGCTCTGCTTCCTCTGTGCTGGTACAGTAGTACTGCAATGGTGTCAGTGTGTGGTTTCGCAACGGGGCTTCGCTTTTAATTGATGCTATCATCACTATGCACCGCTGGTGGTGAACTGGTGTGGGCCGGCGTCACGGAAGGTTTTGCTAATGCGGGCGGCACACGCACATGCTTCTGTCGGCTAGGACCAAAGTTTCGGAACGTTTCTTCACCAAAATCTGCGGTGGGATGTTGTTGGTGCGCTGCTTTTGACCACGGTTTTTATTTTATTTTATTTTAACTTCACGATATGGTGTTTTGGCTCAAAGAGTATGTGCACCCTTTATTTAAAATTCATGTTTAACGTATTTTGAAATGTCAAAAAAATCGAAAAATGTTCGCGCAAAGATCTTGACATACTATGTGTTCACAAAGTCGTTGATGAAAAACCGACACTTTTTGTGGCTTGTATAAAAAAGACATTTTTTATGCTAAATAAGATTTTCATAGGACATTTTTTGTCTTTGTACACACATCGCAAAGTTATCGATTTTCGGTAAAAGGACTTTGTGCACACATAGAATGTGAAGATGTATCGGTGAACTTTTATTACAATGTTTTTCGACAATTTAAAATATGTTTTATAAATACCGGGTGCATATGCACCCAAGTGTCAAAGTGAATTTCTACATCATTACATGTCTCTCAACGGTCTCAACAGTATAGTAATAAAGGTAGGTGCTTACCTGCACACACTAGTACGAAAAGGTTTATAGCCACTACCATATCGTTGGCTGACGTCATTTCCGTATGCCAGCGCTTCTACCGCTGGCGGGCGGTTTTTCGATTCCGCCACTGGTTCTGAACGTACCGCTGGCGGACGCCAACTCTGCCCGCCAGCGGTAGTAGCAGGAATTTGGGAAGAGGTGGGGCAAACTACCGCTGGCGGGCAGAATACGTGCTCGTCAGCGGTACTAAATGTACCGCTGACGGACGCTAATTAGGAACCGCCAGCGGTAGTTGCCTCGGCTGGGCCCAGTTATGTAAAAGAAGGTGAGATTACCGCTGGCGGACACACTAAAGCGTCCGCCAGCGGTTTGGTTTGTACCGCTGGCGGGCAGACATGGGCGTACTTTGGCACACTAAAGTGTCAAAGTGAATTTCTGCATCATTACATGGCTCTCAACAGTCTCGATAGTATAGTAATAAAGGTAGGTGCTTACCTGCACAATACAGCAAGAGGTCGATCTAAACCGGTGAAGATGTCGAAAATCACAAGTGGAACCACCGAGTTCGACCATACTTCGACAACATATATATGAAATTACCCGGCCCTTGATAGAGGTGTGATCCAGTCAATTTCTCACGCTTGGTTCTCCCGACAGGCTATCTGGAATATGCACACGAGGTATCGTGTTAAGGTGTAGATATTGAATAGTCTTGACCAAGCTCAAATTTTGGGCGTCCCTCCCGTTAAGCTGGGTATAAACCACAAGGATTTGTCATACACCACCAGTGACACATCCTGAGCAATTTAGAGATACCATCTTCAACGTGGTTATCTGAGCAGTTTAAAGACAACATGCTCAAATTGTGCGGCTGTAGTTTGTAAGAAAATCCTGCTCAATTGAGCGTATAATACTGCCACTGAGTTGCATTGAGGCCATATGACAATACAGAGCACTCGCCTGAATGGCGCCACTCGAAATCTTCCAACATGCCAATACAAGCTCCACATCACCACCATGATGGTAACACAACAAGGAATATTAACATGCATTAATGTGGTGGCCACATATTGTTTATCAACATCCAAAACCTCATCATCTTGGAAGCAAAATTAGAAGTTGACCTCTCAAAGTTTTGAGAACTTGTCTCAGTTGTACCTCCCAGCAGGATGTGTTGATGAGGCACGTCGTCTTTCTGATTAAAATGATAATCTTCTTCAACCATCCCACATAGATGAACAACAAACCGAGCGCAAAGAGGAGGTTCCAACCCGCATGTAGAACCTAGAACTGCTTAGTTGTTGGACTTCAAATGTAGAGAACTTGAAGATAAAGTGGGCGCCATCAGTTTCGAACACTCAGTCGAGGTCCTGAAATCACATCTGGTTGGAGGCCCTCGATCCTCAACGCACCCTGGACCAACCCTAGCTCCATCTTCTTGCAACCCGGGCAAATATTGCGGAGGACTCGCTGACCAAGGCCCGTCTCAACGACAAATCCCGTTGGAACCCGAACCTGAGGAAACAGGAAAGAACGTCACTTTCTAGAACAGGATATCACGAGAGGGGGAGTAACAAACATGAGCTTTGTCTCCTACCGGCGTGGCCACCGTGGACACCAAAGGGAAGAAAAAAGATAACCAAAAGAACTAGATCTCCTTTACTGTAGCTAAACATATAATTCAATGAAAGGTAAAGGAGCCGCATCTCTCTCGCCCTCGCCATTGGCCACCAGGGCCGCCGACAACGGATAGAGGCCAGAGGGTTTGCCGAAGATGGGATTCAAGCAGTGAAGCACAAGACGTGGTGTATCGCCACACATGGTAGTCTCCACGGGGGAAAAGTCTCAGCCCGAACGCTAACATCGGTTTTCTATACTTTATAGAGGACATGCGAAATACACAACAAACATAATTTATAAACAAGAAGAGAATTTGGTAGACGTAATCTGGCTGATGTGTGTGTGTGGGGGGGGGGGGGGGCGGAGTCAGCCGACTGATTACATATAAGACAACAACAATTTCACTCAAGTAAGATGAGATCTGTCAATATGTTGCAAAGGCACTCGAATGTTTAACCATATTATATGATGATTCCCAACTTTTATGAGTTCTCGTACAGAGCTACCATGCATGAAGATTTATAACTTTGAATCCCCATGACCACGGTCATGACATAACTATATAATAGTTTCTGAAAATTTGTCCAAACTGTGCATTTTGAAATGGTAAACAATGTTGGCAAAGTGCTAAACACGAGATTTTTATGATGTAGTTACTAAAATAGGATGTAAAATGACACCGCTCAAACTTTACTCAAAGTAGAGCACTCCAGTTTTGCAAGCTGTGACAAGCCGTTTAATGACAAGCAAGAAGCGTCGACAATTAAAATTTGTGTTCATACGCTTACCCATATTGTAAGTTTGTGTACGAATTTTTGGGTCTTTTCTAACGCTTTATTTTCTACATTGTTCAATTGCTCACAAGATTTTTCCCATAAAGAAAAATAGTGTATTTGTCTACTTCCGTCATGGACTGAATTCATATTGGGTCTTCAAATGTAAGCATACCAGTGTTTGATTTCGTGTGACGGCCAAGGCCCATGCCGGCAAGCAGCCCATCCCAAGAAAAAGCCCAAGCAGCCGCGTCGCCACGTATAGAACCTTTCTATTTTGACCCCAACATTAACAGCAAACAATTTATATAGCCTGTTGGTTAGGGGCGTAGTATTATTGGCAGTTGTTCTTCGTTTCGATTGTGGCATTATGTTTTGCCCTCTAGTATAGCTCACGCTAGGATATTTTCCACCTTTACGCGCGATAATTGTATGTTCTTACAAATTTTGAAAAGGATGCATGTTCGACCTATCCCACAAGCATGAAAAATCTCAGTTTGAAATACCTTTTAGTTAGAGCTACATAAAAATGACAGATGTATGGATTTGAGTATATTGAACAAGGCACATTTTCAAATGTACGGATCCATTTTAATGAAACCAAAGAATTCCACTTTTTGATTTTGCAAGCTTGTAATATACTCTGACTACATGTAGATTCCGAACCATGCACGCCGCCTGAGCGCGATTGCTTCCTCGCTGAGCTCCGCTCCTTTGCTCCTAGCTGCGACTTGCCGTGGATGATCGTGGGCGACTTCAACCTGGTTCGTGGACCGGAGGACAAGAACACTGACTCCTTCGACGCGTCGGCCGCGGACGCCTTCAACACCTTCATCGACGACCTCGTCCTACAGGAGCTCCCACTCCTCGATCGGATGTACACGTGGTCGAATAATCGTTCGGTTCCCACCCTTGTACGTCTGGATCGTGCCCTCATCAACCCGCAATGGGGTGGAACCTTGTTCAACTCCACGCTTCGGTCGCTGGTTCGGACAACCTCGGATCACGTGCCTCTGTTGGTTGAGGCCACTTCGCGAGCGCCGTCGTCCCAGGTCTTCAGGTTCGAAAAATACTGGGCCCAGTCTGCGGAGTATCGAGCCTTGATCGGTGAGGTTTGGACCAGGCCGAGTAACCAGGTGGCGGGTGCGGCGCGACGTCTCTCTCGCAAGCTTAAATGGGCCCGTGCTGAATCGAAGAAATGGGCCCGTGCGAGGCTTAGGCCCAATGACGTGGTGGTTAACTGTCGGGCCGTCATCTCTTTGCTCGATTTGTTTGAGGAGTTTCGTGCCTTGACGACGGCGGAATCGCGACTCCGAGGCCATGTCCGTGCCCACCTCTCGCTGGAGTGCAAGAAGCTTGATGCATACTGGAAGCAGAGATACTCCTACCGTCTCTGTAAGCTGGGTGACGAGAACACGTCGTTCTTCCATGCGAGTGCATCAGCTCGGCTTAGGCGGAATCAGATCAAAACTCTCCATGAGGGCGGGCATGTCTTCTCAAACCATGAAGACAAGGCGCGCATACTGCGAGATTTCTACACGGGCCTGCTGGGCACGGTCCATGGCGTGGCATGGGACCCCGGGTTGGCGGCGCTGCTCCCTCACGTTCCCGGCCTCGCCGCGGTCGAGGCACCTTTCACAGAGAGTGAGTTGAAGAAGGCAATTTTCTCTATGCGTTCTGATTGCAGCCCTGGTCCAGATGGTTTTGGTCCTGCTTTCTTCAAGATTTTCTGGGAGGTGGTCAAGGGGGATCTCATGGCCTTCTTGGAGGAGTTCTACCTTGGTCGTGCTCATCTTGCTGGGATCAACCAAGCCTTCATCACGTTACTGCCCAAATCCGAGCTGGTGACAACTGCGGATGGTTTCCGCCCTATCTCGCTGCAAAATTGCGTCATGAAGGTCGTCACCAAGATCCTCACCTCGCGCCTCCAGCGTTTCATCGAGCAGCTTGTTGGGTTCGAGCAATCTGGGTTCATTGCAGGGCGCTGTATCACGGATAATTTCCTTTATGCGGCAGAGTTGATCCAATGTTGTCGACTTCGAAGTCTCCAACGATCGCACTGAAGCTGGACTTTAGGAAAGCGTTCGACTCGGTTGATTGGAGGTCCCTTGACGCGATCCTGGACGCGCGTGGCTTTGGCAGCCTTTTTCGTTCATGGATTAGGGAGATCCTGCGCACCGGCAAGGCCGCGGTGCTCCTTAATGGCGTCCCGGGGCGGTGGATCGAGTGCAAGAATGGGTTGCGCCAAGGCGACCCGTTGTCACCATACTTGTTCCTGATCGTTGCCGGCCTCCTTCGCCAGCGGGTTGTGGGGAGCTCGCCCGACGGCACGCTACTCCACCCCCTCGTGGACGACCTACCATGCCCGGTGCTCCAGTACGCGGACGACACGCTGATCCTTGTCCGTGCCGACCCCCAGCAGCTCACCCTCCTAAGGCATGCACTCGATGATTTCTCGGCGGCAACCGGACTCGCCATCAACTACCATAAGAGCTCCTTCATGCCGATCTGTGTCCCTCCTGATGAAGCTGCGTCTCTTGCCGCAATCCTTGGGTGCCCCGTCTCCGTGTTCCCCCAAACTTATTTGGGGTTGCCGTTGTCTGACCGCAAGCTCCCTGCTAGTGCGCTTGATTTCCTGGCGGACAATATCGCGAGAAGGATCCCTAGTTGGAAGGTGCGCACTCTCGACCCTGGCAGTCGGTTGACTCTGACGTCGGCCGTTTTGTCTGCGATCCCGTCATTTGCCATGTCAGTACTGCCAATCCCCAAAGGCACGCTGGTGAAGATGGATCGCCCTCGTCGCGCTATGTTCTGGAAGGCCTCTGAATCCTGCTCTGGAGGTGACTGCCTAGTGTCATGGGACACGGCATGCCGTCTGAAATCGGAAGGGGGGCTTGGCATGATCGACCTAGGCGTGCAAAACACGTGCCTCCTCCTCAAGATCGTTCACAAGCTGATGACGGGTGTGAGCAATCCATGGACAGAGTGGGTGCGCCGGTGGTACTTAGGGGACGGCGCGTCCCCTCCCTCGACGCCAACGTGGCAATGCCTCAGCTCCTTTGTTCCCCTCCTTCGCCAGTTAACTACTGTAAAGGTGGGAGACGGGGCGAACACCTCCTTCTGGCACGATAACTGGACCTCTCTCGGTTCGCTTGCCGCCGCTCTGCCTGCACTGTATTCGCACTGCCTTGCTCCAGACGTGGGGGTTGGGGCCGTGTTGCGCCTAGGCGCTGGTGCACTTTGCATGAGAGCACGCCTCTCCCCTGCTGCTACGACGGAGCTCGACATCGTCATGGACGCCATCGCGCACTTCGTCCCCAGGACCGCCCAGACTGCCGGACTCTGCTGTGCTCCGCCACCCAGCGTTTCAAGACCCGTGACGTCTACAGCCTCCTCCGCTCGTCGGGGTGTGGGCCGCCACTGCATGACCTCAACTGGGAAAACTTTTGCCCGGTCAAGGTCAGGGTCTTCGTGTGGATTCTGCGGCATCGGCGAACCAGGACGCGTGCTCGCCTGCATCGCCTGGGTATTTTGAGGGCCCCTGACTGCCCGTTCTGCCCCGGCGTCGCGGAAGATATACGACACCTCTTCGTCGCGTGTCCGCGGATGCAGGAGATCTGGCGTGTGTGTGCGCCCGGTGCCGCCGCCCCCGTTTTGGAGAGCGTGGTCGACGCTTTCTCTGCTGAGCACCCCGCCTGGGCCCTCCCCCTCCGCATGACTGCGACTGCTTTGCTGCTCTGGATCGGCTGGAAGACAGGAACCGTCGTGTGTTCGATGGCCTTGCTACGTCTGTCCCCGAGTTTTTCGATGCCGTCCGCGACCACCTTCGTCTCTGGGTTGTTAGGGCGCCCCGCCGTCTGGATTGTGGGCCGCTTTTGGCGTGGTGTGCGTCGCTTCCCTCCTAAACCTCTATGTAAAAACCTGCTCGTCCTAGCTTGTTTTGAGGATTAGTATGTAAAACGGTTTTTTGAAGTACTAATATAAAAAAATTCAGGTGGGCTTTTCGCCCTCCGTTGCTTGCTTCAAAAAAAAAAGATTTTTCAATTTTTAAAATAAAAGGAGCATCGAAACTTGGTTGCCAAGTGACACGTAGCTTCCATCAGGGTCACGCGTAAGTGTCCCTATGGCCGCCAACAGGCTTTTCGTGACGAACGGTGCTATTCGTACGACGTTCAGTCGTCCGACGCTTGTACGACACAGTCTGCCGGTCGTCCGTTTAATTACATGCATCAACGCCAACGGACGGATTGCAACTGAATCGTATGCATAATCGTCGTACGTAAAGCAGTTTCGTTTCGTGACGATGTGAGTTACCTATGGCGAGGGGGAGGACTATGGAGGGGTGCATGGCAGGCAGCAGATCAGGAATCAGGTCGCCTCTCGGTGAACATCCGATTAGCTACCGAATACAACTGTTTCTTATAAGAATCGCATCCTACGGTTTATACATTTCTTACGCAAGTGGTAGAGAAGCTTTATGTCATTCTTCTACCATCCAGTACAGCAAATGGCCCATCAACACAGCTTTCTTGGATCTTTCCAAGGCCATCTTGATAAGCCATTCTGGAGGCTGTGCTGAAAGATAAGCATTATTCTATCCTCCACTAGCTCAAGTCATTGCTACTTTTGTTTAGGAACAAAATGCTTGTATCCGTGTCCAATCATTCGCATCGACCCACTGCCACTAAAGAAAAGAGCACTACAGACCACTGTTTTGTTGGATAATTGTTTGTATGCCTTGAGCAGGTGGAAACTCTTTTCAGATGGTGCTCTCCAAAATTCGCTGTTAGAGAGTATTGCGGGGTTGAGATGTCCTCTAATATGTAATCCCCGCCTCTTGGTTTGGTCAAGGAATTCAGCATCCCTGCTTTTCACCCTTTTGTAATGTATTTTCATTCAAATTCACCCTTTTTCGAGAAGGAGAGTAGCCCCTATGTTTTGATGGATGGGCGCAAACTGTATTTATTGTACCGAGTTTGAGTTCGAATTGCCTCACGTTGGCAAGCTAATCATGCAAATTTACCAACTTGCCAACTATAACGTGCCAACAGCCATCTTGATTCTTGAACATCAGAACATGGCAGAGCAGCGTAAATTAAGCCGTTGAATGTGTACGGCTCAACACCAGAACAGCGAAGCACGCAGCTGTTACTTGTCCGGTTGCGTCACACACTGACAATTCAAACTTGATAAAATCTAGCCAAACAGACAGCTCTGAAAACAAACATGTGCATGGATTCCAAAACAAGCAACGTCTCAAGAGATGCAAGGAATACTAGTGGTATAATTTATGGTTTATTAACCGTTTACGCATAGTCACAGTGTACACTCTCACTTTCTTGAGCAGCAGCCCAAGACTGTGGATCAAACAAATCGAGAAAAATCCATGGCGAAATGTACATGCCGAAATGGGCCAGTGGCACTAGTATGGTAAGGTATGTCCGTGATAAGAACAGCAATTACAAGAAAGAACTTGATGACCCATCACTTGCGTGAGCACTCGGCGGGGAAGCCCTGCGGGAATCGCCAGCCGTCGTTACAGTAGTTGTAGGACATGTAGTTGCGCTCGGCCCACGCGACGGTGCCGAGTTGCTTGCTGTTTAGCTCCTGGTTCATCCAGGCGTCGCTACCGGTGGGGCACGCCGACGAGCCGCCGTTATTGACGCAGCCGTGGGAGGAGTAGCTGCGGTAGTTGACGACGAAGGGCGCCTGGTTCCAGTCGATCTTGACGGCGCCGTTGCGGGTCGCCCAGTAGCTGCCGTCCCACAGCGTCGCGTGCAGAGTCATGGGCTTGCTGCTCGGGAATGGCAGGTCGTCGTACTTCTTGAACGTCCTCACCGGCACATCGTCGACCTGGAATCTGATGAATCCACCGTAGTTATTTCGTTAGGATCCATCGATGGATTGAAGATGAAACGTCGATTACGGGAGAGGCATGCAAGATGAAATAATTACATGATGTTCTTGGGGTTCCAGACGATCTTGTAGGTGTGGAAGTCGGCGGAGGGGTCAAACCAGAGGTTAAACTGGTGCTCCTTCTTGCCATCGCCGCTGGCCCAGACGTTGGTGTTCATCACGTAGGGGTCGCCGGTCGAGTTCCCCATGAACTCGATGTCGATCTCGTCATGGCCATCACCTTCCCGGACGTCAGCTATACAGCATAAGTCAGACAGTGTCAGCTCAAAACAGATGCAAGTTGACTAATTAAGAAGTGGTTGATCGGCTAATCAAGCTTACATAGAAGGAGGTGACGGTGCCGGCGGAGTTGCCACCGATGAGCTTCATCTGGACGCTGAACTCGCCGTAGAGGTACTTGTCCTTGGAGTTGAAGCCAGCGCCGCCGGAGCCGCGGTCCATAATGAGCGCGACGTCCTCGGTGTTGCCGTCTTCCTTCACTTGCACGTTCCCGCCGGAGCCGACCAGGTCGAACTTGTCGGCGAACCTGGCCTCCGAGACGACGGCGACGAGGGCTAGGACGGCCAAGCACAGGTGCATCCGAGACCTTGCCATGTTGGCAATTCGTACGTTTTGCTCCTCTGCTTCCTCTGTAACAGTGCTTTGATGGTGGTGTAGTGCTGTTTCGGTGCAGGAGCTAGTGTGGCTTTATAGTACCGGTGCCCTGAGGTGCCATGGTATGGTATGGTACGGCCGGCGGGTAGCGGCGGGCCCGTGGCACGGCAGGTTTCGTGAATGGATGCGGCACACGCAAACGGCTATGTCTGGTAGGGTTCGGAACTACAGGCCCCTCGGGTTTGTCCATGATTCTCATCTCGTGGAGTTCGCTGCGTTTGCCGGAACGAGGTGCAAAATCCAAAGATTAGATGTGCAATTTTCGGTAGACATAAATGCGCTAATTTTATTTAAATAATACACGAAAATTATTTAATTCCAGAAATAATACGCGTTTTAATTTTTTTGCAAAAATAGGATCCCGTTGTCTTTGTCAACGACGACATTGGCCTGTCGTCCTTGGCGAAGACGACAGGTGCCTTGTCGTCCTTGGCGAAGACGACAGGTGCCTTGTCGTCTTTGGCGAAGACGACTAGTGGCGTGCGTAAACAAATACACGCCACTGGTAATACTACTAGTGGCGTGCAGCCACACATACACGCCACTAGTAACAGCCCAGCCGAGGACAGGTCCTGTCGGCTTCGCCAAGGACGACGGGATCCTATTTTTGCAAAAAAATTAAAACGCGTAATATTTCTGGAATTTAATTAATTTAGTGTATTATTTAAAAAAATTAGCCATAAATGCAATGATTTCTCCTTAACTTTTAAATGTTTTATCTCCAACAATAGTACGTAGTAAGATGGACTATATGCTCTACCTATAAAAAACATTTTGAAATATCAAGTTTTCCACTAAACTTGATGTGCTTACGTAAAAATGTCGACATATATGTGCCAAGTTGTGTTCGATTTATTTTGATATTTAAAATATTTCTCCCGATGGCAGGAGAATATGCTCGCATGTGCCAAAGTGGATTACCGATTAGAATACTACTTTTTTATTATCTTCTCTCTATCTTTTAAATATCAAAATAAATCGGTAATCCACTTTCGTCTCAAACATTTATTGTGTTCCCTAGTCTGTAGCGGTGAAAGAAAGATTCTCAGCAAGCTTCCCAACAAGTGTATCGTCATCACTCCTCCATGAATCAGGGATTCGACTTTACTTTCGACGACCAACAACGAGTCCTCGCTGCAACCGGCGTTGGAACCCATGACCACGGCGGAACCGACATATGGTTTTATTTATCAAACCAAATAGTTTGAATCGATATCTTGTGGGAGGATTCAGTTCTTACAATGGGATCGAACCGGAAAAAGATACCTAGTTCGATAGAAAAAAAGTTGCAGAAACTCTAAAATCCTATGATTTCGATGAGTCCTACCTGACCCACCGTGTTGCACGCTCAAGTAAACACTGATGCTCATTCGTTCCTTGAGCGGGTTTGGCCAGAATGTGTAGGACTCCTGACCTATAGACACGTGTGGCACATATGAACGTACCCCAAAAGAGAGGAACATGATTAACTAACAAATGGACTAATGGAGGAATCGGGTAAAGTATACCCGATGCATAATGCATGTAGCTGGCTAGCTTTCGCTGAACCCTAATTATTGCGTCGGTTGGGCTGGTTCGGTAAGCTCTCCATCTCATCACGGATCAAATCAGGTCACTAATTGCTGATTACTACTACCACTAATAGCCGGTGGAAATCTTTCTTAATTAGTTCGTTGGTGGCTACGGCTAGCTTCACTTGTACTCCTCCCTCAACCACTGGATCCTTGATAGATTTTCATGGACGGACAGACGGCGTCATGGCGGTGCGCTAGCTTGCAAGGTGGTTGTTTGTGTGTTGCACTCGGGCGTGACTCTGCCGATGGAGTGCCGTTACGCGGTCGCTGTGGCTGTCCATTCCAACGGGTCTCGCTTTCCCACGCCCCATACCTACGTACAGCCGCTTGAGTGGCGATACCATCTCGGGGATAAGGCTGGGCCGGCGATGCCGGTGGCCGGATGCCGGAGACTAGGGAGGTCATGCTCGCCGGCCGGTAGCATGTCCCGTCCTTGATTTGTGCCCGACCAATGCTCAACACTCCTACTCAGGGACCAGGGTTTGTATGTAGTAGCTGGTCGCCCAGAGCCACCCGTGGCCGTTGCTATCTGCATCCTTGACCGGAATATGCATATGCTTAGCTTATGTAAAAAAATGTACTCCCTACGATCGCTTTTGATTGTCGCAGACATGTAACTAGTTTAGTACAACTTGCGACAACTAATACCGCTCGGAGGTAGTACAAATTTAAACTTGTTTGCCATATTAATCATGTGTCCTTATTAGAAAGTTTTACAAATGGTAATTTCATTTGACACGTCTAGCCTCCATGCCTTCACAAACTGTAAATACGAAATGATTATTTAGGGTTTTGTTTTCCCAATTCCATTTCCGGCGATTTCACCGCATTTCTGGTTCATTGTGCTCGCCAATACAATCTAGGAGTCCCGCCTGCTACCGCTATGGCTCGCTACATATCCATTATTCCTCACGAGATGTGATAGTCGATGGCGAATCGAGCCAATAGCGGCGGGAGGATCTAGGGTGGAGACCCGACGTGGCCCTTGTGCTGATAAAGGAGGAGGAGGAGCACTCTCATAGCAGCTTCACTGAGCACGGGCCCGGTGGAAGGGTTGGGGGGGGGGGGGGGGGGGGGGGGGGTCCATATCCTCGTGTTGTCGGACCACGACACAATCACCTCCACCTCCACTCTTCATGTCTCCCCTGGCTCATCATTTTTGTCCATCCCATCTGTTGAGATGGTGGACGACCCTGATTCGGAGATGTTGAATTTGTCATTGGATTTTAGATATTTTGAGAAGCTCGATCGGATGGAAGAGGACGATGTGCCTTTGGAAATCCGCATGAGTCGGAAGTGGAGTGCGGGTTGATTTTGAAACAGCGGGAGGTTCTATATGAAAATATGTAGGTAAAAATGAGATCATGTCCCATAGAAGACAAATTAATGGAGTTTGTGCTCTAGGGAGCCTTTTATTTGATTTTTTTCAAAAATAACCTTGTAATATTTCCAAAAATTGACAGAAAGTTCTAGATGTAGACAATGTTGTATTCTAACAACACAAAACATCTTCTGTATTTGGTTTCTGAAAATCACAAAATATGACATATGAAATAGTGGAGAATGCAAAATTTCAAACATCCAAAAATCTGCCAATTTTGTTTGTATAGGTCAGAATTTAACTTACTCTGAGTTGATATTTAAGAAGGAGAAATATATATAAGCTAGTTTGATCACCTCCTCTTATCCAACCAACTATCTCAGTAAGGTAGCTCAAGTCCATTAGATCCGGCCAACTGTTCATTCGTTCACATGGTTCGATTCTTCCCATAATAATGCGGCACGTTAAAATGATTATAGCTGTTACGCGAGAAATGGGACCGTCCTCCAAGGGTAAGTATTCTATAGCATTTGTCGAGTACAACATTGCGACCCTGTCTACATCCAGAATCTTTTAGTAAAATTTATTGAAACTTGAATTTATTGATTTCAGTTTATTCAAAAAGGTGTCGTGGAGTTGGGGCTCCATTTTGTGGTTTCCATCATGTCGATCGTGTGCATCACTTTTTCTATACAACAGCCTATATACTACATATGTATAGAGGTTCCTATATATATTGGAAATCCATATTGGCTCCTGACCACACCACTGCTCCCGTTATTTGAAATTTTTGAAAATCGTACTTTTTGCCTCCAAGAAATCTGAATTTTCTTACACAAATACAAATACATATTACGTAAGGCCAGAAATTTCTTTTTTTAAAATCATTAAATTTTGGGCTAGGCCAAAACGAGAAATCACTGACACATTCAACACACTTTTTTTCACTTTTTATTGACCAGAATTTTGTTATTTTTATACAGCTCGGAATACGACATTTTTTGCAACGAAAATTGGCACGCGCCTAGGAAACATTCATATGTATGATAAGCATTGTTGCTGGATTTGTTTTTCAAACTTAAATTAAAAATAATAATTTTGAAATATCAGGTGCATAGGTACTCGGGTGCCACAAATCTGCATCCTATATATATTCCCATGTAACTAGGCAGTTTGAATATGATGCAAGGACCATCAGGTCCAATGTTATTACTTGATATGACAAGGTTTATTTTACTTCCAGCCTGCCACAGAAGATGTTTTTGTTGTCTCTATGTTAGACGGACGTAGGTACATAGTGTCAAACGAAAGCATTAATTAACCCAACTAGCAACTAGGGACGACTTGACTAGTGAAAAAGTTCGCAAATTAAAGTGTTTTGACTTTCAGCAAACCAAAGTTCAAAGTACGTTGCTCACTTGCTCCTGGACAAGAAAAAGAATGTGGTAGATCTATCAGGTTATGTGTCTGCTTTTTCCTACTCCCTCCGACCCGAATTAATGGGCGCATTGGTCTTTTTGCAAAAAGCCCCCTGCTCTTTTTCACCTGGAGCTACACGTCCTCCCACCAGCTCTGCTCTCCCCTTCCTCAGCTGCTTCTTCCCGCCGCCGACGACATGGACGTCGACGACCCCGCCTCCCCCGGCTCCCTCCCCGCCTTCCTCTCCGAGCTTGCCGCCCTCCACCGCCGCCCCTCCTCCTCCCCCTCACCGCCCCTCTCCCTCCCCTCCCTCACCCTCCTCTCCTCCAAACCCGTCGCCGCCTCCCTCTTCCCGCGCCTCGCCGCCGCCGGCCTCCCCACCTCCGAGCTCCTTGCGCCCCTCACCGCCTCCTTCTCCGCCCACCCTGCCCCCGCCGCCGCCTACCTTCGCAGGAACCAGCGCCACCGGGCGGCCCTGCGGGCACCGTCCTTCCTCCCGGACGCCCTCCCCTGCTCGCCGACGCCGCGCAGAGACCACCCGGGCGGCCCTCCGCGCTCGTGAGCTGGTGGAGGCGGCGCCCGCCGCTGGGCTTCGCCGCCAAGGTCTCCATCGCCATCGCGCCGGAGCTGGAATTGGTCGACGATTCGAGCGAGCTTGACGGCGACGAGGAGGATTTCGCGGAGGCGGGGAAGAGCAAGGATTCAAAGAAGAAGAAGAAGAAGTTGCCGCCTCTGTTCAGCCCCCTCCGATGTCCTCGCCGCCGTCCTCGTATCCAGCTACAGGGCCGACGCGTCCGCCTTCGATGTGGGGAGCGAAGAGATTGGCCATGGCTGCGGGTTGGAATTGGGAACTGACGGGGGGTTTTTTTGTAAAAAAAATTGAAACAGTGGTGCGCCCATTAATTCGGATCGGAGGGAGTATTAAATTTTTGGCTACGTGACAAGAATTGAAGCGGGATTGATGATGCATAATGCATGGGCATATGGTTTGTCCATGGCACAGGAGGAACATATCAGTTGCATGTTCACGGGGTTGTGGGTAGAGGAACAGATAGATTTTGGACTTTGCCTCTCTGCATGTGGGTGCACTCTACCAGTCTACCACGAATCACGGTCGGTCTATGCCACCACGAATCACAGTCGGTCTATGCCACCACGAAACAGGCTTTTGCCCAGCTATATTATATAGCAACCGACCGATACAACCACTGATGGGACAAACGGCATAATCCAGCCCAAAAGAAACAAAAGAAGAAAAGAAAAGAAACAACGCCGACAAAGGCAGTTCGACGAAAACGAAGACGACTCGCAACCACTGTGCCCTCTGGAGAATTCCACCACGCTCCTAGCACTCCGACGCTCCGCGTACCAAGCAGCACCTCCAAGAAGGTGATCGACGATGACGACGCTGATGCCCGAACCGGGACTAGGGTTACCCCTGGTACCCGTCCTAGGGTTTCCCCGGTACATCAGCGGGGTTGGGAGGAGGTACACCCGATGCCCTTCAGGAAGGACGGCGATACCAGCAGGCGTCACCACGTCGGTGTCGAGAACGACAGGGATTTCTCCCGACCCCCAAGACCACACCCCGGACGCTCCGTCGTGTTCCACCAGACTTGCCACCCACCAGCACACGCCACCACGGTCTTGCAATCATCATCGCCGTCTCACCGTGATCCATGTTGCGAGGTCGGAAGACCGAGAAGAAGAGGCACCGACGAGGATAGTAGTACAGTAGCACGCGGGAGGGATCGACCTCCATCGCCACCTGCGGTAGCCGACCGGATGCAGCAGCCGAGACACACCAGGCCCTCACCGGCCCGGCCGAGCCCAAAACGGGCCCGTAAAGTCCCTGCCGCCGCACTGCAGCAGGCGCGCCACCGTCCCCCGCCGTCCCCAGCACCAGCCCCTGCCTTTCAGTCCACCGGAGAAGCCGCCACCACGCCTGAGGCGGCCCGCCCAGACCCAGATGGGCCCATAAGGGCCCAGATCTGGGCCAGGAGGGCGTGCCGGTCGCACGCCGGCGACCAGCCGGCCACACTCGGGCTACCACGGCTCCAGCAGCCAAGCAGCCGCTCCATCGCCACCACGCTCACCCGGGTCTCGCCGGACCGTCGCCCAGCCGAGGAGCACAGCCGCCATGACGTTGGAGCCCCGCCTCTTCCATCAGGCGCGGGGAAAGACATGCCGCCGCCGCCAACCGCGCCGCGCCCGGCGGTCTTTGCCGACGGCAGCGACAGGGGAGACGAGCGGAGGGGCGCGGGCGGGGCCGAGGTCGCGGCCGGCTGCCGCGGGGGAGCGCGGCCGCGCGAGGGAGGAGGGGGAGAAGGGGAGGTAGAGGCGGCGGCGGCTAGGGTTGGGAGCCTACGAGGGGGTTGGGAGCGAGCGGGTCGCGTGGCACCACGGTCGGTCTATGCTATACATGAATCATGGAGTTCTTTGCCCATGCAATCAACCATCCATGGATTTGTTGTGGCAATAGAAACTACTGTACTTTCCTTTTCAACAACATACTCCCTACTATTACAGTACATACTTTTTGCTCCGGGCACCAATGATTCCTCTGATTTAAAAATTCAAAAAAATCATATTTATGAGACTCAAAAAATTCTAAAAACAAATATCTATGGGTGTAGCCAATACTATATTACACGAACACGTAAAATTCCAACTCCAAATACTTTTTCTTTTGATCTATACAAAAATGACAAATTATAGATCTAAATATGCCAATTTTAAATCTCTATATTTTATCAGATGTTGTTATTTGTGCATAGCCTACAATATAAAGTATTTCAAAACTGAAATTTTGCATGTTTATGGGACACAACATTAGCTACACTCATGAGTTTTCCAGAATATTTGAAACTCAAAACTACTAATAAATATAAATGGAGGAAGTACTGAAGTTCGGGAGTAAATAACACTTTCCGCTACTGTTGAAAAATTGCATAGATTTTTTTCTATGTAATTAATCAAATTTTACAAAGTTTGAATTTAGTAAAAACTTGTACTCCCTCTGTTTATAAAAGGATGCGCCAACCTATCACAAATCATGTATCTACACACTAAATAATGTCTAGATATATGTAATTTTGGTTAAGTTTGAGACATTCTTTTGTCTATGAAGGGAGTATGTAACATATTTTTATGAAGGAGGTACATTGCACCAAATTAGTTTGTAAGATTAATCAAAATACTTTCATACGATATAATTTGATGTAGTATATACTAGCATATCTTTAATAGATTTGACCAAAATTAAATACTTTTACATGGTACAAAACTAAAACTATAATTAATTTGGAACATATATCACGTATAAAGAAGCAGAAAAGTGCATTAGAATGGAACCTTACAGAAGCAGTACAAAGCTATGGAGCTTGAAACCACAAAGGTCATGTAGTAAGGTGACTCCAACGTGGCGACACATCGAGCCCGCGCGCTTCCGTTTCTGTCCGCGGGGGGCAAAAACACGGCCCAATGGGCGACGCAAACGGACCGTCGTCCGTTTTTTGTCTGCCGCGAAGCATTCCTGGTCCACCGATGCGTTGGCCCCGGATGCTCGCGGAGCGTTCCTGCGTCCTCCCCGTATCCGCCCTGGTCCCGCATGTCATCCATCCCAACGGGTAGAGCGGCCACCTACCCGCAATAAGTGTGTGCGGTGGAACTCTTTAAATGGAGCCGGTCAGGCAAACCCTAGAGCACAAACCCTAGAGCTCTCCTCCCCCACCACGGCGGCCACCACCTCCAACCACAGAAACCGTGCGCCGGAATGTCTCGAGAGCGCGCCCCGCAGCATCTGCTGGACAAGGCGGAGCGCGCGTGACAGACGGCGCGCGGTCGCCGGATGCCGACCAACCCGGCATCCGCCGTGCCGTTTGCGCAGCCCAGGCGGCCCCGGATGTCACCGCCGAGAGAAGGGCGGTGGAGGCCATGTACTTCGAGTGCATCAACAACGACAAAGAAGAATACGTATACGTCGCCGGAGTCGCGGCGGTAGCGGCGGGCACCGCGTCGCCCGACCTGAGCCTCGCATTGGCGTGGGCGGCTACGCCTGCAGGACCGAGGAGGAGGCAATGCGGGAATCCCACAGCGCGCGCCTGCGCCGACGCATCGGTGGAGGCCGAGGCTGCCAACGAGCGCAAAGCCATCGAGTCCGCAAAGTAGGCGGCGCGCCGCAAACAGCACCGCGAGGCCGCGGCGGCCGACGCCGCTGACAATGAAGCAGTTTTCGACTGATCCAACTGGTGCAGTACCCCCGCTGGCGTGGCCGCCTATATGCGGTCCATTTCCTCTAATGTCGGCGCCGCTACGTGTTTCGTAGTTACAAAATGATCAAAGAAGAGGAGCCACCAGTCCACGGCTAGCCACGGCCGTGATGAAGGAAGAGCCGGCATGTCCGTTACCAAACGGGCATGCTGCGTGAAGTTTCTCAAGGCTGGAGCCCATCTTTGATTTCCCCTTGCCAGCCGGTGGATGGTTATTAATTTTCTTCAAATTTTAGATTTAAGTTTAGTTTTAAGTTTAATATTAGGAGAAAGCACTAAATTTAATAGACTTTTATGTAATTTTAGCTTCTAAAAATGTAATCTAAGATGTGCTTAGTTTCTAAAATGTATTCAAGAAAAAAAGTTTGGGAAAAAAGTGGCCGGGGGACTCGATGCGCCGGCCCCGTTGGATGCAGTGGCCGGAAAGGGAAAGACATGGACCTGACGCGCGTCCTTTTAGCGACGCAAACAGACCAAACGCGAATACGTTTGACTCGGCCCGTTGAGTCATCCTAAGTACAGTCCCACGTAGACGCGTTTGCGTTTTGAACTTTTGATTTATAACTCCTGGAGGCTGGCGGCGCTGGGTGCACATGGAACTCGGCGGTGGAGGAGGCTGGATGCAGCGCGGCGAGGAAACAGGGCTAGGCGCACTGTCTGGTGCTCTGATTGCCCTGGCCAGTCGGTGGACGCGTACGTGTACGTGTACGTAGTTGGTGAACACACACACCTGTCCTTGAGTTGAAGTAAACGCAACGCACATGGTTCCAGCGGGGGGAGTGCAACGACTTTGGGCCGCAAAAGGTACCTAGTGCGACCTGTGAGAGTATGAGACGAACGACGCGGCGCATTACAGCCACTTTGTTCCCATATCGGTGCTCACGGCTATTATTATACGCACAGCACAAAAGTAGCATGATCGAAAACTGTTCTGCCTGAGAGATGGGACATATATGCGCCATATGATGACTGTGCGGTTGGACATTAAGCCGTCACTAGCACATATGCCCGTGCGTTGCTACGGGTTCCAAAAATAGTCTGCCGCCGTCAAATTCATGCCATCGCT
Organism: Poa pratensis; assembly: GCA_947311845.1. NCBI lineage: Eukaryota > Viridiplantae > Streptophyta > Magnoliopsida > Poales > Poaceae > Poa > Poa pratensis. The sequence goes on along the minus strand of CAMZMU010000074.1, from coordinate 86,162,149 downwards.
GACGGATTCATGTCGTCGCCATTCTCCTTATTCCACACCAATGGTCACCTCCTTCCCTTCTACGACGCTCCTCCCAAGATCTGATGTTGCGGAGTCAAAGGTCAACCGAGTAAGTCCCTCGCTTCTGTCCTCGTTCCCTGGTCGTCGTAGTATGCTATCTTTTATGCTCATCCATGCGGTACACTTGGACATGTAATGTGTCCGTGCGTTGCAACGGAAGAGAAAAATCTGCTTGAAGAGGCACACAAATGAAATTCTAATTGGTACAGTCGCCTCACGGCGCTGGTTTACATGAGAGATCAATAAAAAAATCACGGTGCAATTGTCACACAAACGAAATTCTAATTGGTACAGTCGCCTCACGTCGCTGGTTTACATGAGAGATCAATAAAATAAATCACGGTGCAGTTGTTAATTATAATCCGTTTCGGGTTATCCACAAATGGTTCTAAACAAACATACATAAATATTGTATTGTAAAAAACAGGTACGTGTGCATTGCAAATGAAATTTTCTTTTACAGCTGCAATGGTGGGTAATTTTGTTGCGAAATATTTTATATCTTGGGTGAGCTTCGCTTCATATAAAAGGGAGCCTTCACCAAATTTTCAACCGTTTACTAAAAAAATTGAGCCTTCTAATTATCCCAAACTCATTCTTTTAATTTTCTGAAAATAATAATACAAATGAATAAACAAATGATTTAAAGGGGTAGCCACGGCAGTCCACTACGGCCCAGTCCAGCACAAGTACTCCAGAGTCCAGCCCACCTCGCTCCCTCTCGTAGCTGCAGAGCAGGATCCCTGCTCTGGTAGACTGGTACCATGCATAGCTCGTCGGGCGGAAAGTATATGAGTATGCGACCGACCTCTGATACCCATCTCCTCTTCTCTGCTCCACTTCTTCTGCAAGCGGCCTCCTCTCCCCTTCTTGTCCTCTATGATCCACATGTCCCTGGTGCCTCCCCTCCCCTCCATCGAGCTCCACACGACAGAGGTACGCGACATGTTCGAGCTCAGAGCAGCGGAGGCGTGCGACCTGATCGAGCTCCACCAGCACGCCGGGTCACGAACCGAATGGAGAATCCGGCCTGCTCCTGGCCGCCATCGTCTGTGCCGGACCTGGGGCTCGCCCGTGCGAGAGACCTCCTCTCGCGCCGGCCGCCGCCTCCTCCTCCCCTCGCGGCGGCCGCAGCCTCCTCCTCCCCTCGCTCATCGAGTGGCCGCATCCGGCCATGGGCGACGTGGTCCCGGCGTCTCTGTGCGTCTGCGCGGGCGAGGACGGCAGTTGGGACACGAAGGGAGACGAAAAAAGAAAAATCGAATCGTTAGGTGACTTACGGGTGACATTTGTGGGTAATTTGCGTCAACGTTAGGGTATTTTGAATGACGTACCAAAAGAAGCTATCCTTCCTTTACCCTTTATTATTAGGTACAGATTAATCTCAGCTCAATCTCAGCTAGCTTTTGGTACCAAATCTCATAAGCCAAAAGAAAGTTTCCAGTTTTCCCCCGGCGAGAAACTCTCCAAATGTCAATTTACATGCAATGGGGAGAAACTGGGTCGGGGGTGTTTCTCGAACTTCGCCCCCCCCAGTTTGCCCAACATTCCACGAAAAATATCATTTAGTGAATTTACAGCCACAATGTCACCGAGCGGCTCCCCCTCTCTTCAGTCAACCAAGCGATACGAAAAAAGGAACAAAAGAAACCCATCCACCTCTCGACTCTCGACCCCCGACCTCATGCAGTTCGCCTTCTCCTGGCCGCTGCTTCCCACCACCGTCTGCCACTCCCCCACTCCTTGCCGCCACTCTTCCATCGCCGGAACCGTCGGATCTTCGCCCTCCGGTGCCGGATCCCACTCACCCGGCACGGTCTCTGCCGCACCTGCTCCTCCCGAATATCGTCGCCGCCCCGCCGCCGCCTGGTGGTCTGCACCGCCACGCTGTCCGCTGCTCCTCCGAGCTCGTGCTCGTCCTGGTGTGGTCCGCTCGGCCGTCCGCGACCTGATGTCAGGATCCGAAGCACCGAAAGTGAGAAACCATGTTCTCCCCAACAATAGGCAATGCTCTTGTGATTTCAATTTGAATATAGAAACTTGCTATTGATGATGCTTGCTATTTGTTTCGTTTCACTGTAGTAGATGATGCTTCCCCGAAAAAAGACATGAAGATGATGCTCTAGATTGAGTACATAAACTTACTACGGCAGTACAGAAACTTGCTATTTGAGTACAGGAACTAGGATATCCGAACAAAGTTAGTTATCTCAACCCTTTCAAAGAGTAGCGCAACCATGTGTCGGAATTTCATGAGCCACATTCACAAAACATGATGGAGAGATTCAACCATCTCCATTCTTGTCCATGTGTTTTCATAAATTCATCTGTCACAGTAATCTATATGATCAACATTTCAAGTGGTTTGAGCAGTACCCATATGTCCACGAGGAGAGCACATCTTATGCCGGTGGACCCACTCATCTACGTATGATAGCTTCATGGCAGCACTATGACAGAGCAGATTGAGAAGATTGAATAGAAACTCAAGTAGTTCTTCTTATTCTAATTTGAAATCATTAAGACATTTGTTTTATTTTGGCGTGTAATGAATTATACTTGTGACACTGAATAGCAGATTGAGTACTTTCACTAAACTTTTATTTTATTTCTAGCTCATTTGTACTACAACTAGCATATGTATCTGTAAAACGCTTTATTTAGTGAACATATCAAATTCGGGGTAAAATAGACATCTTACAACTCATTACAGCAAATAAGTTAGAACAATTCAAGCCCAGAAGAAGTCTACTAAGAAGTTTCTGCAGTTTCTGCCCACCACAGTTTCTAGCGACCGACATCTATAAGCATGTGTACGCATAGGTAGGAGCGATCAAGTACCCTATAAAGCGAACACCCATATAGATCCTTCGTTCAGTGTTCAGCCTTAAGTCTCTAAGCTTCAGATATAATACAATATATTAGAGTGAGACGTATTGAAGACTAAGCTTCATGGAGCTTGGAATTTGAAGAGTTCAAAATCCATGTATAAAGCGAACATCCATAAAGATCTTTCTTTCAATGTTCAGCCTTAAGCCGCTAGCCTTCAGATATACTCCCTCCGTTTCTTAATATAAGGTGTCTAAGGTTTTGACACAGATATTAAGACGCCAGTAATTTGCATGTGGTGGACTAATTTTGTGAACGAGAAAATCAAGAGAAAGGAGTCCCTATTAGCTACAAACTGAAAATAATCCGTCAAATTCCTCCATTCTGGATCGTGACTCGTTTTTTGATGGGTAAAATTGTCCATAAATCGTAATACAACTTATATTTTGAAAAAATTCTCAAAAACTTAGCCACCTTATATTAAGTAATGGAGGGAGTAATACAATATACTATGCCTCCCACTTCCGAGATACCTAGATTGGTAGGTTCTCGCGTTCTGTTGTCTCTCTCTTATGTTTCCCTTGCCTCCTCCCATGATATCCTTATCGGGCGGAGTCTCGGTGACGAATGGGAGAAAGACGCGGTGTCGGGGTATGCTTATTCCTGGATGCTAGGTGGTGCGCCAGGATGGGGGTTGTTCGGTGGTGTGAAAGATGAGAACAAGTTAAGAATCCCTCGCATTGATCCTCGTCTCACCTCTACCCTCTTCTTCCTCACCCCTCCCCGCATATTATGATGGCGGTATCATGGCCAATTTAATCGGGCTCTATTGTGCAATCAGGTCATTGTCATGCCGCCTCCCCATTTTTCTGGCCGGTCTGTGACCATGTCATACGCTCACGTCTTGGAAAACTACTTTTACTGTCGACATGGGGTTTGTTGTGCGATTCTCAGATTGAAGTTGACATGAGTCTATCTTCATGTCCAACTGAGTTTTATGTGTTGTTATGTACTGATTCTTCATGAATCTTGATCTCTTCTAGTAAATAATTAAGGAATACCTTTCTATAAATATAGGTACTTGACGAGTGATAGACTCTTAAATTGTAGGACGCGTTGGTTGAAGTTGATGCCCGGGACGACCCGGCCACTGCTGGCAGACACTTCAACAAGGCAAGGCTTTCGTAGCATAGACTTGTTTAACTATAGGGCCAAAAAGGTATTACAAGGCCATACGATAACACATTTGAAAATGTGTTACCTTAGGTTGTACTACTAAGAAGTGTCTATTGTCACAAAATAATTGTTCATGTATATCAGAAACGGCGTTAGAATTTTACTATAGTAACATGCATCATATGTGTTACTAAATAAGATAGTAACACATTCTAAAACTATAGTAGCAAAATAAAAACATGCTTTTAGATGGTAACATAGTTTCGTAACTATAGTAACACATTCTACTAGGTCTAGCAACCAATTAGTATTGTATTTATCCAAATAAAACTAACGAGACAAGTGTTTACATAAAGGTACATTCGCAAATATGTAAGCTAAAGAAAGGTCTTTATGAAATTGCAAGTGATAAATATGCATCCTAACTGATTTGCACTATTTAATAAAGCGTATATATTTGTAGGGTTTTATTGAAGGATTAAATGCATAAATTTTAAGTTCATTAAATTAATAGAATTAAAATATGTACTGTACTAATTTTCTAGATACAATGAATTCAATATTATGCTTATTCAATTTTTGGTGATTTTACAAATAAAAATAGAAGATTTTAAATTCCGAGATGGGCCGTGTCTTGTAAAAACCTAGTTGTGACATACCGCGGAGCGGTATACGCTCCGCACACACTCCGTCACGTAATGGGCCCGTCCAATAGGAGCAGCTTCAGCCGAATTTTGGTCTGACTACAACTGTTTTTGTATGTTTTTTCTTTTCTTTTTTTGATATTTTCCTTTTAGGTGTTGTTTCATCGTTTTATTTTTTTGATTTCTTTTTTAGCTTTGTATTTTCTATTTTATATTAAACTCAATGTTTATGTTGTAGAAAAATACTATTAATTTTTTTGTGCATACTAAAAGAAGTTCAAATACCATAGATGTTTGTATTTGTGCATAAATGTTCTCAATGAAGATCATCCATACAAATTAATTGTTCATATTAAAAAATTGTTTAAATGTAATAAAGATCATTCGAATAACGTAAATGTTCTTTAGAAAAAAATCAAATAACATAAAACTTCATATTTAAAAGAATGTGCTAGTAACATAAATGGTCATATTCACAAATAATTCAAATAGCTGAAATGATCATATTTAAAATTGTTCAAATAACATAAATAGAAATTATTTTTCACAATGTGAATATTTTACTTTTAGAACGAATTTTTTCCGTTCTCCTTTTTCTAAAAATGTGAGCAAGTTTATTCTAATGTAAAAGCAAAAAATAAAATGGGAAAATAAAACAGAAAATCAAATTGAAGACAAGAAAAAAGAGAGCAATATGTATTATTGGGTTGTGTTCGGAATTGACTATTAAGCAAACACAACAAATGGAGCACATTACGCTCAGCGCAAAGAGTCAACTAAGCGCCCCCTCTATCTTTCCACCAGAAAATCCTATATATCGGCAGGAGTCGGGACGAGACGACCGAGCCACGTGAAGGGCTTCGCTGCGGCCTGCGGGGCCGGCTCATTTCGGCGGATTTTTTTCTTAATTCTATTTTTCCTTCATTTATGTTTTCTATTTTCTCTTTTTCTTATGTTCCTTTTTCTTTTTGGTTCCTTTTATTTTCTATTTTCTCCCTTTTCACTTTTTATGATTCTTGAAAAAACTTAGATTGAAAAATGTCAACATTTGATTATTGTAACATTTAAAAAATGTTCAAACTTAAATATCTTTAGAGTCGAAAATTGTTAAGATTAAGAAATGTTTAGTTTAAATTTGTTCAAATTTAAAAGATTTTTAAATTTTAAAATGTTGATAATTAAAAATTGTTCAGATTTAGATGTTCAGTTGGCAAAATGCTCCATTCATGAAAATTGAGTACATTTTGAAAGGGTTCAGATTTGAAAAGTAAAAATAAAAAAATTACACCTTTTTATATTGGGCCACATTTGGAGCGGAACATGAAGCCCTTGCTTTAGACAGCGGGTGGGAGCAGGTAATCGCTGGAAGCCTTTTTGAAAGGCCACACTCCAGCCTTGCACTCGGTGTGCCTTCTCCTTCATGCGGTCCTAAGGGTGTTTGCATGTGCTCAAGTGTCGCAATGAGATTGAAATGGAGAGGATGAGATAGAAAGGGATATGGACAAGGGAGGGTTGGTTTTTCTTTTATTCTTTAAGTTTCAAACGAAATATCTGGACAATCGCTCATCCAAATTACAAATTGTTTTTTAGTTTTGATCTCATTGCATCGAGATATTCAAAACTAAATCACATGTTGATAGGTTCCGACGAATTTTTTCCTCCCGATTGTATATAGTTTGTAGTTCATGTTATAGTGTACTTTCTACTCTCTCTTCTGATTACTTGTACTTCCTGTCATGTATATTTTTGTCCTACATTTTTGTGTACATGTTCTACATGTGTGAGTGTACTTTATACTTCATGTTCTGATACTTTGTACATCCTATTTTGTGTACTTTATACACCATCCTCTATGTGTTATTGCATACTGTGTACGCTGTATTTTTTGTGTAGTTTGTACTCCAGGTTCTGTGTGGTTTGTATAGCGTACTTTGTGTGTTATGTACTCCTAGTTCTGTGTAGTATGTACACCGTATGTTTATATAGTTTATACTCCATGTTTTGTGTGGTTTATATTCTTCTGCGTGTAATTTGTACACCGTGCTCCCGGACTATCCTTGCTTGGAATACTTGCACGATCGATGTGCTTACTAACGGGGGCTCTGTCGGCACACTAGGGCTTCGTCCGGGGAGGGGGTTTGAAGTGACAAATTTCACTTCGCCACCTCAGAGGACCACCACGTGGCGCAGTGTCATCACTGCCGGAATACACTTTCGAAAGAAGTCATTTTATAGTTGTACCCGTGGGGGTATTGTTGGCTGCTGATGGGGGCTTTCGCCTGGTCCAATGGCCCAGACATGGACCAACCACCACTCCTAGGCTTGCTTTGTGGGACAAAATACTTGTATAAATAGTTTGGTATTGAAATCCATGCGCTTTGAAGTAGGACATAGTCCGTCGGGTCAAATACCGAGCTTTAAAAAAATCCTCCATTTATTGTGGATTCACTTTGATCGTCGAGTTTTATAAGGAAATGATAACATGTGCTAGATCGACGTTTATTAATGTTTTCTTTTGTTTAAGACTGATTTATACTCACTCCGTTTTTCAATATAAGATGTTTTATATATTGCACGTATTGTTTAAATACATATTTATATACATATGAATGTGCACAAACACTGAAACATCTTACGTTAAAAAACAGAGGACTACAGTACTCCTTTGCCACGCTACTTCATGGGCTGCTTGCTCCTGGGTCTGGGCTGGGCCGTGACAGATAAGTGACGAAGTAAGAAAGTACGACTTAGAAAGAAAAAATCGTGGCAATATGCACTTCGGCTCTTCCAAGATCAGGTCGTGCTCATTTATTGGCTTGGGTCGTTGTCAAAAGAGATTTCGGTCCAGAAGGAATTCATGACAAGCACGCGTTTACTCCACCTCAACCCTAGGAACGTGCCCGGGATGGGTGCGGCGGCGTACGTGAACTCCGGCGAGCTTCTGGTCTACCGGAACGGTCAAAATCGGTTGAACTCATAGGAAGGTGTTACTGTACAAGTGTACATGCTAAAAAAATGCGAGTTGGACATTTAGTTTGCCTATCTAGCCCGTTTCTTCCTATTTGGGCTTTTTTCTACCAGCAGCCACCAGCAGGCTACATGCCTATTTCCTTACTGCTTGGGCCATACCACTACAGAATGGCCGACTCCGCCTTGCTCAGTGAAGAAAGATGCATGGTTGTACATGATGAGGAAGCAAATCACGACGGCTATACTCATCCACGGCCTAAATGATCTGGTAACGACATTTTAAAAGTTTACCTTGCACTTTGGTAGAAGATCTGAAACTTTTTTTGACAACCGATTTGAAACTTTTTGGATTCAAGGGATAAGAATATATGATACGCACCTATTCGGCCTTTGGAAACATTTCTTAGGTGCATGTTGTTGATAACCATCAAAAGTGGTGGCGGACTATAGCCGACATGGGGTAAACTCCATTTTGCAGCCAATACTCCCCCATGGAGTTTTATCTGGCACCTCTCCACTTTCTGCCACTGCGACAATGAGATCAAGAGAAGGAAAGAGGCCATGAGCTCCACTAGATCAACACAACAACCCCTACAACAGAGGGATCTTCGAGCTTATTAGCCAAGCCACTAAACGCACCTCGTCAGCACATCTGGTTCCAATCATTGAAGCCTCGTGAGGATAAGGAGGACAAAACCAGCAATCCCATGCACCACTCGAGTGCACTATGAAGAATCTTGAAGTCGTGTCAGGAACTCTGAACCTGATGAACACATCGGTTGGATTTTCAGATAACTGTAGCGTTTCTGGGTCTTCTTTTAGCCGTTGATCGCCAAATGGACGGCTCTCCTTGCAGCTTACCTCTTCGAGCTAACTTGCAAGCCTAGCCGTTCATCTGGATATCGACGGATGGGAAGCTCCAGGCTGTCGTTGTTTGAAATCCTTCTGGAAGCTGTACTCGCGCGCCAACGACCATCTCTGTTGTCGTCTTCTTCCGCGAGCTTTATCCAACTCCCCTTATATATTTGCCAGCAGGCTGTAATGGACTTTTATCTATCTAGGTTTAGGGTTTGTTTCCCCTCTGCCACCATGTTCTGGCTGGCTCCAATTCCTCTTTCATGAGCTGTAACTCGAACCCAAGCTTTCCTCTGTAATAAAGCTCGATGAACACCGAAATTAAGTAGTTTCTTGTGTGTATGATTCTGTGATTGAGTGAGAATTAGTTCGATCACAACAAGTGGTATCAGAGCCTTACGGTTCTCGGTGGCGAATTGGATCTAGAGCGAAGAGAAGTTGGGATCTCTCGTGAAATCCTTCTCGGCTGCTTCAGGTTCCGGCGTGGTGCGGAGCTCATTGTCTTGGAGCTGTTGGTGGTGGCCTGGCGACGGGGGCACTGTTCGGACGCAGTTCAGGTATGAATCTAGTTGCCAAGGACCTTCCTTTGGTTGTAAAATCCCACCCATCCCACCCTGTTCCGTGCGTCTTTCGGAGGCGGGAGTAGAGGCGGCAGATCGGCGACAGGAGAGTGATGACGAAATCTACTGATCTTTCATCCGAGAGCACTAGCTGTCTGGAGCTCAAGTCCCTAATTTTAGATGTCAAAACCCTGTAGTGAGTTCGAGACGAAGACAAGCAAGAATTTGCCGAATTCTCCGACAAGGTGGAGAAAAATGTCATCAGTATTCAGGAGAACTTCGACAGTATTCAGCTAAGCCTGGAGAAATTACTGGCAGCAAATCATGTTGTTCCTCCGGCTTCTCCTCCACCTCTGGCAGTAGATACAACAACTGAATTGCCTGCTCAAGGTAGTGTAAACCAGGAGCTGGCCAAGAACAAGCTCATAGTGGTCAGGCCTTTGGGTTCAGCAACACTGCATGACCATGTGGGAAAAGAACTGAATTTGGATGGAACAGAAAGGATACCATACAGACATCCTAATGCAGGGGGTACTTCACAGCTGTTAGCACAGAGAAGTGATGGACAGCGGCAATTGCTACTTCAGCAGCAGCCACATCACACAGAGGATGTGGACAGAAGAGAAAATCCACAGCGAAATCGAGCTCTGTTTCAGCAAGAAAGCACCAGGAATACACCAGCAGTGAAACCTGCAAAAATGAATATTCCAGAGTTCAGTGGTGAAGATGCTGATTCCTGGATACAAGTTCTAGAGCAGTACTTCGATGCAGCAAGAACTCCTCTGGAACTTCGCACTGAAATTGCCACAACATACCTAAAAGGCCCAGCAATTCAATGGTGGAGAGGCACAGGTATTCAACCTGGCAATTTACCCTGGCATCGTTTCTGCAGGCTGGTTAGTGACAGATTTGCTGAATCATCCATTTGTGACAATGTCAGAAGATTTCATGAATTGTCTCAAACATCCACAGTAACCAAGTATATAGCACAATTTGAGCATTCTTTGAACCTGATGAGGAGAGACAATCCAGCTTTACCTGATGATTATTACCTCAACAGCTTCATTTCTGGCTTGTCTGATTATATCCAGCACCACCTGCAATGCCATAAACCAAAAGATATGTATGAAGCCATGTGGATGGCTAGGAGAATTGAGCAAGCAAATACAGCAAAAAGAACATCTTTTTCCCAACAGCAAAGTTTTGTGAAGAAACTGCCAGTTACTGATACAACCAAACAGAAATCTCCTCTAGCTGCTATCATTGAAGAAGCTAAAATCAACAAGACCTGTTACAGGTGCAAGGAACCTTGGTTTCCTGGACACAAACCCTGTGTAAAATGAATCAGAAAGCACAAGTGCTAGCACTGCAGGCTGAGAAAGCTGTGAAAACACAAAATGTTTACATTATAGAAACAGATGATGGAGATATTATTGAAACTACTGAACTGCCACCTGAACAAGAGCTTGAAATATCCATGCATGCTATGTTGGGCTTGTCAGCTGCTAAAAATGCATTCACATTAAATGTTCTGGTGGGAAATAAATATGCAACTGCATTGGTGGATACTGGCAGTACTACCACATTCATGACTCCACAATTTGCTAAATTAGCGGAGTGCAAATTGTCTAGCACAAGCAAACTAAAGGTGAAGCTAGCTAATGGTGAAATGCTGTATACAGAATTTGCATCTCTAGGTTGCTGTTATAAAATACAGGGTGTCGAGTTCACCACTGATTTCAGAATTCTGCAGCTAAAAGGATATGATTTAATTCTAGGCGCTGACTGGATACATACCTTCAGTCCTGTCCAACTTGATTACAAGAAGATGCAAATGAGTATTACACATCTAGATGGTAATCCTCACACATTCTTTGATGAGAGTCTCCCACGAGAGCACATTGCAGTAAAAGAAAGCAGTGAGATAAATAAACTGCTGAACCAGGCTGTCTGTGGTGCCATTCTCTCTGTCCAGAACACTAGTACAACTAGCCAAGTTGAAGCAGAAATACCTAAGGCAGTGTTGCAAATTCTGGAGGAATTTAAGGACATATTTGAAGAGCCCCAGTCTCTACCACCAAAAAGGAGTTGTGATCACACTATCCCTTTTGTGCCTGAGGCAAAAGTGGTTAATCAGAGATGCTACAGATTACCACACCACCAGAAAAATGGCATGGAGCAAATTATAAAGGATCTCTTGGTGAAAAGGTAATAAGAGATAGCTGCAGTCCATATTATTCACCTGCTCTGTTGGTAAAGAAGAAAGATACTACCTGGAGAATAGTAAATGACTTCAGAAAAGTGAATGGTCAAACAATTAAAAACAAATACCCAATTCCTGTAATTGAAGACCTCCTGGATGAACTGCATGGTGCAATGATATTCACCAAGATAGATTTGCGCAGTGGCTACCATCAAATCAGAATGGATGAAAAAGATATTGAGAAAACTGCATTCATCACACATATGGGTCACTATGAATATTTGGTTATGCCTTTTGGGTTAACCAATGCTCCTGCTACATTCCAGAAGCTAATGAACACTGTGTTAGCTCCCTTTCTGAGGAAATTTGCTCTGGTATTCTTTGATGATATATTGATCTATAGCAAATCTCTGGAGGAACACAAGGAACACCTGAGAAAGGTATTTCAGGTACTCAGGGAAAATAAACTTTGTGCCAAGAAATCCAAGTGCAGCTTTACACAAACAAAAGTGGAATATCTGGGCCACATTATTACTGCAAAAGGTGTTGCTACTGACCCTGCCAAAATAGAAGCCATGGTGAAATGGACTGTGCCTACTAATGTCACAGAGCTGAGAAGTGTGCTGGGTGCCACTGGGTATTACAGAAGGTTTATAAAAAATTATGGTGTAATTTGCAAACCATTATTTCTGGCACTCAAGAAGGAGGGATTCATTTGGAAAGAAGAACAGCAAATAGCTTTTGATACACTGAAGAAGAAAATGACAGAAGCTCCTATGCTGGCATTACCAAATTTCAGCCTGCCTTTTGTTCTGGAGGCAGATGCATGTGGCTATGGAATTGGTGCTGTGTTAATGCAGAATGGACAACCAATTGCTTATCTCAGTAAAGCACTTGGCACAAAGGCAGCTGCTCAGTCTACTTATGATAAAGAAGCAATGGCTATTCAGGAAGCCATAAAGAAGTGGAAACATTACTTTGCTGCATCCTCTATTGTCATAAGAACTGATCAGCAGAGCCTTAAGTATATTCAAGAGCAAAAATTAACAGAAGGAATATAGCGCAAATTGTTGGTCAAGTTGCTGGGATACAACTATGTAGTGGAGTATAAAAAAGGCAAAGAGAACAGGGTGGCAGATGCATTATCAAGAGTGAAATATGCTATCCACAATTTACTGTCCTCAGCAGTAAAACCAACCTGGGTGACTGAAGTTGTCGACAGCTACACAACAGACAACAGATGCAAAGACCTAATTACACAGCTTACTGTTTCAGCAACATCAGTACCTCATTATACTTACAGTAATGCATTGCTGAGATACAAAAATAAACTGGTAATTGGACAGGCACACCAGCTAAGAGAGAAACTGATATCAGCTCTGCATAATTCTGAACTAGGTGGTCACTCAGGTGAAAGAGCTACCTACCAGCGAATGAAATTGCTGTTCCACTGACCTGGCATGAAACAAGATGTTGTTGCATATGTAAAAGAATGCCCAGTATGTCAGATCAACAAACCAGAGCATTGCAAATATCCTGGGTTTTTACAACCCCTGCTAGTACCTGACATGGCCTGGTGCCACATCAGTATGGATTTCATAGAAGGATTACCCCTTTCTGATAACAAAGACCTCATTCTGGTGGTTGTTGATAGATTTACCAAATATGCTCACTTTGTAGCAATGAAACACTCAATAACTGTACAATCAGTGGCTAAGGCATTCCATGAGAATATCTTCTAACTGCATGGTCTGCCATCAGTAATGGTAACTGACAGAGACAGGATTTTCACAAGTAATCTCTGGCAGAAGCTATTCAGATCCTTGGGAGTTAAGTTACACTTCAATACATCTTATCATCCACAGACTGATGGTCAAACTGAGCGTGTAAATCAGTGTCTGGAACAATACCTGAGGTGCATGGCTTTCCAACACCCAAAGAAATGGCATAGCTGGTTGGCAACAACTGAATGGTGGTACAATACTTGCTTCCACACTGCCTTGCAGATGTCTCCCTTCAAGGCTTTGTATGGCAAGGATCCTCCTCAACTGGCAGAAACACTTCTGCCCCAATATCAGTGACAATACTGATGAAAGGGAAATGGAAAATCTGCAGGATATTTCAAACCATATAAAGCAGAACTTGCTAAAAGCTCAGAAAAGAATGCAATTATTTGCTCACAAGAAGAGAAAAGAGAGAGAATTCCAAGTGGGAGACATGGTGTACCTGAAATTACAACCCTACAGACATACGTCTCTCAGCATACATCGTTGCCTCAAGCTCCATTCCAAGTATTATGGTCCATTCAAGATAATACAAAGGATTGGACAGGTTTCCTACAAGCTACTGCTGCCTGAGGGCTGTCAGCTACATCCCTCCTTTCATGTCAGCCAGCTGAAGAAACATCTGGGTCCAATGGCTTTTCCATCACTTCACTTGCCTTTAATCAACCCTGCTGGCACAATTCTTCTTGCCCCAGAAAAGTTACTGGAAAGGAAGCTCATTCCTCGAGTACAAGGCAATATAAGTGTGTCTGTTGTGCAGTGGCTGATAAAATGGGTGAATTTACCAGAGGAGAATGCAACTTGGGAGGACTCTGCGTTTATCCAGAAGGCATTTCCGGACTTTCAGCCTTGTGGGCAAGTCTGAGCGCAAGAAGGGGGCATTGTCAGGAACTCTGAACCTGACGAACACATCAGTTGGATCTTCAGATAACGGTAGCGTTTCTGGGTCTTCTTTTAGCCGTTGATCGCCAAATGGACGGCTCTCCTTGCAGCTTACCTCTTCGAGCTAACTTGCAAGCCTAGCCGTTCATCTGGATATCGACGGATGGGAAGCTCCAGGCTGTCGTTGTTTGAAATCCTTCTAGAAGCTGTACTCGCGCGCCAACGTCCATCTCTGTTGTCGTCTTCTTCCGCGAGCTTTATCCAACTCCCCTTATATATTTGCCAGCAGGCTGTAATGGACTTTTATCTATCTAGGTTTAGGGTTTGTTTCCCCTCCGCCGCCATGTTCTGGCTGGCTCCAATTCCTCTTTCATGAGCTGTAACTCGAACCCAAGCTTTCCTCGGTAATAAAGCTCGATGAACACCGAAATTAAGTAGTTTCTTGTGTGTATGATTCTATGATTGAGTGAGAATTAGTTCGATCACAACAAGTCGCAGATGACTTATTGTTAGAGATCCCCAAGTTCAGCTCCCCCTCTAGCGGTAGCTCTTGCCACCGGAACACCGCGGCTAAGAAGAGGAAGCTCAGGCCACACCAAATTTCGTTGACGAGATCTGGCACCCTTTCCCCAAGCCACAAGAAACCATAAACCTACCATATACAGTATCCTAAACCTCATCTCAGCCATCTCCGTCGACGAGTAGGTTCCATTGCCGTACCAAGTTTCGAGCTTCGTCGATATTAACTTCACAATTTTGAACATGTGGTCGGAACAAATTTTGTCAAATTCGTCGCACTTGGTTAACTGTTTGATACGAGCAAGTTTATCTCGACGTTTTGCATAACTTTCGTGTTGTTGCTTTTCCGTTCGACGGTCATATACGAGTACAGTGTGTGCTAAGCTGTGTACCTATTTATATTGTGGTCATCGGTGTGTTCAGTGCAGCAGCTACTCGACTGTGTGGTGTACGTGTAATTGTAACCTTAAAATTCAAGGCCGCACCGTTGTCGCGTCGTTCTGCCCAACATGAACGTTGATGGTGCTGTCACCTAGATTGTTTCAATGTGGTGGTGTGGTAAGTCACCACGTAGAAAAGAGGTTAGACTACATGAGACGTACACCAAATACCAGGTGTTAAAAATTTGTTTATGGCGTACTTGTCTAGTTAGAACTTTATTTTCAAATAAACAAACTGCACAACATGGTTAAAGCCACATTTTTACTCATCCAGTTAGTCACAAATACAAAGAGGTTAAAACAATACAGGTTACCAAACACGCCTAACTGATCCTGAATCATGTTTGCTTTGTGCTTTTGGTTTGCGTGTGCTTTTGCTCGGTTCAAGAGGTTCCCTGGTGGCCCCATGGTTTGTTATCAGGCACCACAAGCTGCGCAAACAGCAAATTGTCAACGGGCTAAACTAAAGGCGTGCGGAAAGCCCCAATTGATCATGGCACCACATGGCCCCTTTCTGACTTTGACCACCAAAGCCGATGGCCTAAACTAATCGCGATCAGATCCGCGTGGTCTCAACTGGCTGGAGGAGGAATTCGCGCGGTCCTCGTCGGGGTGATAGATAATCACATCTTCATTAATTTATTCGTATAGGCTTTATAGGAAGCTTGCCACCAGTTTTCAAGGGCTGACTTCGAAGGCAAGTCAGATTAAGCATCTTCACGCCACTTCCTACCGAATATCAAAAAAGGAGGAGACCGAGGCGATATTTTGTGGTATTCTATGCACCCTAAAGTCCACTCTTTCTTGGCGTTCCGTGACAAAGACTTCGCCTACACGATTTAGAGCTTTGCATTAGGTGGTGCTTTGCCAAAGAAGCCCAAAGGAGTTCTCGGTTTTAAAAAGAGGGTTCATAGCTTTAGGAAACAACCATGGAGGTGCGTTTTGGCTCCCCCGTAAATAAATGCAATTATGAACATATTTTAAGATGCCAAAAATTTCATTTAATATATATATTTCATCACTCTAAGACAAAGCTTAAAAGTCATCCCACTGTAAGACAAAGCTTAAAAATGTATCACCATGGGCCAGACAATATTGACAGTCCAACTAAAGTTTGAACTTGTGCTGTCATCTCCAAAGCGGAAGCTTCGAGGCAATATCGGCGACGAGTAAATGATGCACACACCGACAATGTATAAGATCTAGTTGGAGACAGGATTATGGTTTCCAACTAGAGAGTTCGATGCTTGTTAACGAAACTATTAACCTCTCTACTATTTGGGGTCGTCTCACTAGCCGGATCCCGACATTAAGAAAAAGAGCGCAAGAAACTTCCGTGATTCTATAGTCAATATGCGAAGCAGAATGAGGACCTCGCTACATCGCATTTGATCAATGTCACACAACATTCGATACCCGTCGCAGCGGAGAAGAAGTGCTCGTCAAACCGTCAAAATCCACCATAACGGCCGGTGAGGAGACGTCGCCTACGGACCATTTTCCTGCTAAGGCCGCTTACCCAACAAGTACTATTCCACACTAAGACGTGATGGTCTGGGCCGCCGGTATGTTGCGAGAGAGAAACAACCCCCATCGACCAAGTGGATTTCACTTGCCGACTGAGCAGACATATTTTCTAGATTTCTCTTTTTGCAAGTGTAATTAAAATCACCATCGTTTGGTTGATTGGAGTCTTGGTCTCCATTAAAAAAATGGATGTCATCCATGTGAGATTTCTGGTAATCAATATATGTATCTTCTATTTTGTGTTTTCACGGGACCATCCTGCGCTAAGCACAATCGTGAAACTAGTCATGTCGCATGTAGATACTAGAGAAAATGTATTCCACCCCATATTAGGTACTTAATCGGATGTAAGTAGAACATTTCTTGATACATCTGATTCAGTGTCAATAAATATCGGGAGTATCTGATAAAGATAGTATAGTGCAGCTAGAAATACAAATCTTGGGTCCCTTCGGGGACATCTGATAAAATTGGAACTATACAGAGAAATACAAATATTGGCAACGGGATACCCAAAACAGAAACTCGACTCACGCGAGGTGCTATATCGAAAAAGACCAACAAAAAAAAGGTTAACCAATCCATTGACTTGCATCAATACTATTCCTCGTCCTCTCCTCCTCTCGTTTCCACTTTATAAAATGCCTCGGCCAACATCCATCAATTTCCACTCCATCTCTCAAAGTCGCACACACAATCCAAGTAACAGCCAAGACCCGCTCCTCTTTCCCCATTCTTCTCCGGCGCCTACCATGGCCGTCGACTTGATAGGACGCGGCTACGCGCCTCGCGGCCTCGCCGCCCAGCAGCAGCACGAGCAGATGGTCTTCGAGGAGGCCGCGGCCGCGGGCCTACGCAGCCTGGATTTTCTCGTCTCCTCGCTCTACCCAACGTCCGACCCCGCGCCGCCGCTCGGGGAGATCGCCGACCAGGCGGTGTCGAGGTTTCGCCGCGTCATCAGCATCCTCGACCGCACCGGCCACGCCCGCTTCCGCCGCGGACCTGTTGAAGGAGTCGCCGCCGCGTTGACTCCTGCCCCTATCCCTTCTCCTCCGATGCCGGCCCGAGCACCGCCGGCACCGGCGAGCTCGCTGCAGCTGGCACCCCAGAAGAGCCTGACGCTGGACTTCACCAAGCCCACGACAGCGCCTGCAGCGGCTGCTTCGGTGACGTCGACTTCTTTCTTCTCGTCGGTAACTGCGGGAGGCGACGGCAGCGTCTCGAAAGGTCGGGGCCAGCTGGTGTCTTCCGGCAAGCCGCCGCTCGCAGCTGGGACTAAACGCAAGCAACAACCGCAGCAGCATCCCTGCGCGACCGGCGCGCACTCCGACGCCGCCGCTGCCAGTGGCCGGTGCCACTGCTCGAAGAAACGTAAGCACCGGGCGAGGTACACGATGCGCGTCCCCGCCATCAGCTCGCGCTCGGCGGACATCCCCGGGGACGAGTACTCGTGGCGCAAGTACGGGCAGAAGCCCATCAAGGGGTCGCCTTACCCGCGCGGCTACTACAGGTGCAGCACCGTGAAGGGCTGCCCGGCGCGGAAGCACGTGGAGCGCGCCAACGACGACCCCGCTATGCTCGTTGTCACCTACGAGGGCGACCACCGCCACGACACTTCGCCGCCGGTCGCCACTAACTGAAGCGATCTACGCCGCTCGCGGCAGGATCTGATTTTCTTCTTCCATTTGTTCTTTAAGTTAGTAGTAATACGTAGTGCTATTATTAGCGATCTAAGCCATGTGTAAAGAATCCAATATGAAGCAGTGAAATATTCTCAAATCATTTTGCTTCTGCCGAATTTCCTGATGAAATTCAGCGTGATTCACTTCGATACTTCTCAGTTGGCATTCCTATAAGAGTACGGAGTATTATTTTGTGGTTTTTCTTGTGTGATCGTTGAGCGTACACGCGGCCCTGTGTGCAGGTCAATGGGCGCCTTTAATTCTCAAATTAATCTCCGGGTCGGGAAGTGGGGACAAGCTACAGGCTAAAGTAGTAGTACTGCCGTTGGTCAAAGGCGTGAGCTGATGAAAAACAGACGCAGCCTGGTCGTCTTCCTCTCCCGTTCCTGTAGCCAGAGAGGCGACTTTTTAGATCCTCCCAGGCGAACCACCTTCGCACCGCAGATCCGTCGGATCCCTCGCCCTCCGGCGGCCGCTCCGGCGGCGGGAGGGTGGGGGATCCCCGCCTCTCGGTTGTACATAGGGTAGGCTCCTTTGGGTTTTCTGCCGGCGGCGCCGTGGAGGTGGTGGGGTCGCCGGCGGTGTTTTTGTTGCAGGTTCGCATCCTCTTCGGCGGCGGTGCTCGGTGGAGTGCCGTGGTGGCGAGCCTGCTTCTCTGGCGGCTGCGGATCTTTGGATCTGCGCCGCGCATCGATCTTCCGCCAGTTCCAGCGTCACGGTCTCCGTGCTGGCGGTGGATCCGAAGGAGGAGGTGGGGGGTGGCTGCGGTGAGGGTTTGCGGCGAGCTGGCGGTGGATCTGGCCACCTCCGGTGAGGTGGGTCGGTGCTGGCCCCAGATCCGGCGCGGGTGGAGTTCGGGGCCCGGCCCCGGCCGACGTCTGTTCATCGTCTACGGCTCCAGCTCTTCGGAGCTGGCGATTGTTGCGGCTCAAGAACGCCTTCGGGCTAGGTGCTCCTCCGTTCCAGGGTGCGGGTCGCCGGGCAGCTGCGTGTCTTCGTCGCCTCCGGTGGTGGAGCTCGTGCTGGCTGGTGCGCCTCGTGGTGGTTGCCGGCGGATCACGGCAGCGTTGCTCTCTGTATCCTCCTTTCCTTTCCTTGCTTGTATCGATCTTTGTACTCTTGTTTACTTCGTATGAATAAATACTAGTTTGGAAAAATGCAAAAAAAAAAAAGGCGTGAGCTGATGAGGCGTCGCTTTCGGGGCTGGGAGACGAGCTCAGAGCCTCTGACTAGGGTAGATATTAATTTTTGAGTTTTCTCCGTCGTTCAACGAGAGAAGCTGTGCGTGCATGTCTTCTAAAGCGGCACGTTTGGTGGCCACAGCAGTCCAGACCGGACTGAGATCCCATGCCCCGCAAGAGGCAGGGCACAGCGTGACCTGAGGCACTCAATCCACCGTCCATCCCAAATCGAACGGTCACAGCTGGTCAATGCAATTTTGGACGTGGTCCGCTCATCTGCTTCCTCTTTCTCACGCACAAGCAGGAAACATAACGGCGGGAAACGCAGAGGACTTCACGCGCGCGAAATGCAGTGGCGAGCTGTGCCGCCGTCGCCGCCGTGGGGAAGGGCGCCATGGTATGTCCGGCGGCCGCCACCGGATAACGGCGCCGGCGATCCCGTCCGCCCCCACGACCTTCTCATCCCCGCCCCGCTCCGACGAGCTCCTCGTCCCCGCCGTGAAGATCTCCGATGAACCCTAGCTCAGCTCCGACGACCGCGTCCGCACTCCTGCCGTCCTGCGACCCTCCTCGACTGCGGTTCTCCCCTACGACCACCCCAGTACAGAGCAGGTTAGTCCTCTGCACAAACGTCCTCTCTATGTGTATACTTGAGAACTGAAAATTGTGCTTAATTGTTAGTTCAGTACTGAAAATTTGAGGCATATATTGTGCTGAATTTATTTTCGTCCAATCCTAAGAACTGTACTGGAATAATTGTCATGAATTAATGGAGGATTGATTGGTGTGTTTCCTGTCTTATTTTACAGATTAGTGTGCTATGCATTGTAGGTGTTGTGCATTTGCAAGTGCCTTGCAATGGGGGAAATTGACAAGGGATGACTCAAATTGGCATGACGTTTAGAAACCCGGATGAAGCTTGGCTATTTTGGGTTGTACATGGAGGCCGTGTTGGGTTTGATGTGAGGAAGAGAAACAAAAATGTCCTCTGCGTTTCCAGGTACAGACATGTCCTCGCTGTTTCCAGGTTCAGGGTGCCCGAGGCAGTACGAGCGGGCGACGGTCGGAACGTGCGGTGGCAGCCGGCAGAGGGCAGGCGGACGGAGCAGCTAGAGTTAGGCGGCCGTCGAGGCCATTTCCTCATGTCCTGGAGGAGCAGCCGGAGCAGCTCGTCGCCCTTCCCCACGGCGCCTTCCCTCCAGCTCGGCGACGGGAGCAGCAGCAGGGCGACGGGAGAGCAGCAGAGAGGCTCGACGACGGGAGAGCAGCAGAGAGGCTCCGCGACGGGTGCAGGAGCAGCGAGGCTCGGCGACGGGAGAGCAGCAGCGAGGCTCGGCAACCGGCAGCTCGCGTCGCGGCGGCGCGCGTGTGAGAAAGCTGAATCAAACAGGCAAACCAGTGCCAAAATTCGTTGACTTGTTGTAGTCCGTTGGATGTGGATGGACGGTGGATGGAGTGCCTCAGGTCACGCTGTGCCCTGCCTCTTACGGGGCATGGGATCTCAGTCCGTCGAGACCATGCCGGTCATCCATCTGTAAGCGCATGGCGCTTGGTTCTCGGGACAGGTCAATGCGGTCTTTTTTTTAGAACTATCAGTGCGGTCTTTTTTTTTTTGAACAGGGAGGTCCCAGAGGGACCTAGAAGCTTGTATTCATTGCAGTGGCATAATACATCAGGGACCAAAAGAAAACAGGAATTACAGACAGGTCCAAACATTTTGCACCAATGACCCTAGTTCTAAATTTAGGAACACAATCGGGTCCAGCTCCTTCACCACCGCATCGGAAGAGGATGGCACAGCCAAGCACACCACCGCCGGGGACGAACCACTTGGGGTGAGGCACCGGGAGCCAGCTGCACCAGAGCCAAAAGGCCTCCGTCATGGCATCGTAGCCTGGAGGTTGAATATCGCCGTCCATCGCCGGCCGGAGGAAGCCGTAGCCGACGAAGAAGGGATGGAGGGGTTGCCTTTCAACCATCAGAGATGGAGGCCGTCGATGTGCCGTCATGGATGACCTCCAAGGAGCAGCTTCCGTGCTCCCCTGGTGCAGAACCAACCGCAAGCAAACAAGAGCATGGGGATCCCCTCTTCCACCGCCGCCGAGACGAGTAATAGGGGAATCACCCAGATCGATGTTGTTGTCGCTGGAACCACGATTACCGAGCTTTATGAAAGAGGTTGCCAAAGAAACGAAACCAGCCGCCGCCTCCATCCACTGGAGCTTGGTGGACTGCCGCACCTCCACCGCCGTACGCTAGAAGCCGCTCGTAAGCTCCGGCGTCAGAAACCCCACAACGCCATCCTCAGATCTGCCGACGCAGACACCACACCATCTCCTCCCCTCGCCTCCACGGCCGGCCGGAGAAGAATCGACGACACCCCATCTCAGATCCAAGATATAGCGAGAACTGCCATTATTGGAGCAGCTCTCCACCACCGCCACTCCACCACCGACCTTCCACCATGAAAGATCGCCAGAAAGCGCCAGAGACGGGCGGCTGGTGCTTGGCAGGAGCACCAACACAAGAGAGCCGTGCAGCATATCGCCATCCGCCGCGAAGGACCAAACAACTAAGCCTAAACCTACATCTACGGCGAGCAGAAGGAAACCTAGACTATACAGGAGGCCACGGCCGCCATCCCCAGCATGCCTCCGGCCAGCAACGCCGGCGGAGAGCAGCTGGAGCGACGCCGGGCGAGCTGGAGTGACTCTCAAGCGGTCTTTAAACCAGCGTTTGGCCAGGCCGGCTGGATACGATCGAATAGAGTGTTGTCGTGGAGGCTGGCCCTCGCGAGCGTAATGTGGGGCGAAACTTCCCAGCATTTGCACACGTGAAGAAGAGCGGAAGACACATCAATACTCTCCACACTCTTCTCCCTCCTCCTACTCGCTGCTGTCATCTCCCAACGCCTCTCACGTTTCATCAATTGACCGAAGAAGCTCCTCCTCTGCCGCCGCCTGCGGCCCAGGATCTCGCCCCATTGTTGCTCCCCTGCCATCCGTGACGGTCACGCACGCTGTCCACGAGTTCGAGAAGTGGACTTGTCACAACGTGTCGACGCAGAATATCATTTTTGTGATGTCGTCCCTAAATCAGCCATCGCCGGTTGCACAACAAACCAGCGCCGCCTCTAGGGCGACAACAACTTGTAGCTCAAGGTATACTAGGACGGGGATCTTGGAGCCGGGCGTTTGAGCCCCAGGAAGGGTTTTCTCTTCGGAGGGCGACACAGCTAGCGGCAGATGCGACCACAAGTGCCCAACCGCATGGGCCCCATCGGATTCAGCCCGAGGCCATGATTCGCCGTGCTCATGTGTCCGGATCTGGTGTTCGAGCGGCTGCCATGTCTGCTCTCCCGACCGTTCCACCTTCGGCAACTCCGACTTCGAATCGGCAACTACGACTTCTACAACGACATTTGTGACTCCGACAACGGCCAACTCACGGAAGAGGAAGGACAAGGAAGCTGCACCACGTCGCATGGTAAGATTTAGATATGTCAATCGGTGATTAGGGCTTTTACATCCACGAGAATGTTACTATTGGATCAAGTAGGTGTTTGTTTAGACATGCGCGTTTTTCAGATTGATGTTGCAGTAGACATGCACATGCTTACTGCGTCGTGTCGGTGGTCACCGTGCCAACTACCAAGGCCAATCATCTTTGCATCTATGCATCTGAGCAAATGACAATGGCATTGATCTATGCATTTGTGCAAAGGACAATGTCATTGATTATTGCATTTGTGTTGTTTGTCACTGATCAAATTGCTTGCTCGGTTTATATGCAGGATTGGGAGATGCCCTGCAAGATGACCCCTGATTCTCATGCACCGCTTTAGGACTCCATCTACCACAACATTGCCGACATAAGAGCTGTTATGCAAGGGCTCGAGGACACTGTCAAGGAGATGGAGTGGAAGAAGCTCGATGGGGATAACAATATAGGACGTCCTCCACGCCTGGGCAATGCACTATCCAAGGCAGTGCCACGATGGTTCTACGTGGATCTCAGCTTCTCGGACCTCAAGGCCATCGTCTTTCCTCCATAACAGAAGTTCGCTGCTAATGAAGAAGCTGAACCTGAAGAAGTTCAAGTCTTATCCCCAACCCAAGACCTCCTTGCCAATCCGGTGGTCAAGATGATGTGAGTACTTTGTGCAAGTCCAGTGGTTCGAGGAGGATATCGTCATCTTCAAGGGCTGGGAGGATTTCGCCAAGGAGAAGGAGTTGGATGCAGGTGACATATTGGTGTTCAGATATCTTGATGGGGGCTTTGACTTGAAGGTCTTCAGGTACATCAACTCCACTGAGAAGGTGTTCAAGGTGCCATCCATCTTAGGTGATGATCACCAACAGGTTATCTCCAGTTCGATCAATAATATGTTTGTAGGGATGTTGTATGAACCCTACTTATTTTGGGCGAGGGGTGTGTACCCCTCACAGTTATTAACTAATCAGGTTGCATTAACTAATCAGTTGCATGAGATGCACGTAATTAGGTGCCACTCTATGGAACTAAGTAGATGTTAATTAAGTAGTTCAATTATGTGATTATGTTTGTTTTGTGTGTGCTTCCTGTGATTGTGACCGCCGGTAACTTCACCAATTTTGAAAGTGGTGAGGGAATCTCAATTTTGTGTCACACCCGAAACATTGTTGTGAACCAAAACATGTGTTTGCATATGGAGAGTCAGAAATGGAAACTGCACCCTACCAGACGAAGTGTACCTACGTGCCCAACAGTGTGATGCAGCTCACCAAACAACACACACAAGCAGACCCAGAGGCTGCATCGCCCAGACTTGGCCTTGTGGGGGCAGGCCCGTGGAGGGACCGCAATGATGCAATCTACCAAATGTGCTCTAGTTGACCATCACTAGTAGGAAAAGGCTTATAGCCACCAGCGGTATGCGGACGCCGTTTCCGTCCGCCAGCGCTTCGACCGCTGGCGGGCGGTTTTTCGAGTCCGCCAGTGGTTCTGGACGTACCGCTGGCGGACGCCCCCTCTGCCCGCCATCGGTAGGAGCAGAAATTTGGGAGGGAGCGGGGCAAACTACCGCTGGCGTGCAGCATACCTGCCCGCCAGAGGTACCAAATGTACCGTTGGCGGACGCTCTATGGTGCCCGCCAGCGGTAGTTGCGTCGGCTGAGCTCAGCGGGGCAAAAAAAGGTACCAGTACCACTGGCGGGCGGATTACGTCGTCCGCCAGCGGTCAGTTCAGTACCGTTGGCGGGCACACTAAAGCGTCCGGCATCGCTAACTTAGCCTGTAAACCAAATAACTACAAAAATGCTATTTATAGCAATAATCTGTAAATTCCCTTCGGAACCATTGCTTCCTATATAAAGACACACATATGTGTCGAATATGAGCACTTTATCACAAACTATGCGTTGAGACTTGACATAACTTGGTATGTTTTGATTCGATCGAATTGAAACCTCTGTAGGTTGTTTCTACATGATAGTACTTTTTGTGAAGAATGTTTATGAAACTTTTGTCGAAAATCAAGTTTATCATTTCACATAGCAACTAGTACACATAAAAAGACTCTATGCAAGAGGATATATCTTTTTGAGTGTTTTTTTCACTCTATTTATATTTTTACGAAAAACTGTCGATCGATCGACGATAGCCCAACAGGACGACTATTCACACCGAAAGAGATCAAATATAAAACAGTGTTTGCATTGCAAAATAATTCAAAGTAGGGAACATTATTTTCCTCAGTTTACAAAAACAACATTGATCAAATTAATATGCAAAAAGTATCACGCTTACATCTTTATTTAATCCGGTTACAGCTGGAGTCCATGCCATTTTTATTTAACTAACTTCTGCCTCGTCCTAAGCAGCGGGGTGCATCACGGGGAGCGCTCCTTACCCAAAGAGTAGGAACCATCACAGGGTCAAAACTCACATGATAAGGATTCATTTGCATTACCTGCCATGTATTAGTATACACCGTATCCAACAAATACATGTAGCGACCGACGTCCGCATCCTCCTCCCTTATACGGCGACGTACCATCTCCTCGGGGGCCGGCTCCCTCTGGAAACTCCCTGGCCCACGCGACCTCCACCAAAGAAGATCCGGGTCGACGACATCGCCCAGATTTCACACCAAGCTACGCGTTCCGGAAGATAACACCTCCCAGTGCCAGCCTGGCGGAGCCCAATCCCGCACAGGGCCGTTATTGTCCAACAGGTGTCCAGCCGCAGCCATCGCCGACGTATATGCTCGAGATCTGAAAAAATAATAATGGGGAATTTGATCAAACACCTAAGGTGCATGCAACCTACGCAGGGAGATGAGAGGATCAGGGAGAGAGGATAGCGTACACTGGCATGGGGACATACTAGGGGAGGCCCACAGAAGTGTGGATGGGCGCGGAGAGGTCGTCAAGCGGCACGGACAAGGGCGACGGCGGCGCGGTTGGTGGAGAATCGGAATAGGATGGCACGGATCTGGGCTGCCCCTATCCTCTTTTATAAGGGGTAAAAAAACTAGCAGTTACCGCTGGCGGACGGCACACACTGTCCGCCAGCGGTAACGCTCGCACGCGCGCGGGCCCACCGCGCACCACGCTTATCCACCCATTGCCCCCCACCCAACCCTATCCACCCGCGCTGCCCCCCACCCACAACCCTATCCACCCGGCCGCTGCCCCCCACCCACCGCGCCGCCGCCCCCTGCCCCCACCAACTGCGCCGCCCCTGCCCCCACACCCGCGACCGCTCTCTCCACCAACCGTGCCGCCGTCCCCGCACCCCGGCCGCATCCTCGACCCGCCGCCGTCCCCGCACCCCAGCCGCATCCTCGGCCGCCGCTGTCCCCGCAATCCAGCCGCATCCTCGACCGCCGCCGCCCCCGCGCCGTCCCCGGCCGCATCCTCGACCGCCGCCGCACCCGCGCCGTCCCCGGACCCGCGCCGTCCCCGTCGACCGCCGTCGAGGTAACCGCCGCCGTCTTCCTCCTCTCCCTAATTAATTTAGTTCAAACTAGGTTAGTTCAAATTACTTGATGTTTAGGTTAGGCTCAAATTATCCTCTATGTTTAGGTATTTGCAAAATTGAAATGCATAAATTAGTGTGGTGAAATAATCTATTTTTAGATAATTTGCAAAATTGAAATGTCGTTTTTTGCATATCTTTTTCGTTGTGTATGAATGTGTGCAGGTACTCCTAGAGACCTTTGAGATTGCCGGAATGTTGATTAACTTCAATTCCGGCAAATTCAGGTACTCATATGGCATATTTTTAGCCGAAGTCATGCCAAAATTTCTCGTGAATTTTGACATGCCTTTGGCCGAAAATGTTGTTATGTTTTGTATTCTTATTAGGTTGCCGATGAATAAAATGGTGTGGCACTATATCTGTGATTCAGAGGTGGTGTGAGTGAAACTTGTGATATGCACAAATATCAAAATTTCTGCATCCTACAAGTTTCGCTAACGCCATCTCTCAATAATTTGTGTGTCCACTCTAAGTATGAAGCATTCTTTAGAGTTGACTCTATTACATTTTTAGAATGGCGATGAGGCATTAATCATTTTGTTTGTGTTTTTACATCTTATTACAATTTCTATACTGAAATTTGTTGTTTAACATTTTTATTTGCCTTGTATGCAGCGAATGCCGCCGCGCCGCCGCTCCATGAGCGGGTTCATTGCCGTCCGTCACCGCCCATCTGGCCGCTGGTCCACGGAGATCACCGTGGACGGCCACCGTTGGTACATGGGGACTTTTGACAAGGCGGTGCTCGCCGCGCGCGCATTCGACGCGGCAGCCTGGAGGTTTGGACGGGCGCGTTCTGAGCTCAACTTCCCTGACGTTCCGAACCGGATGGAGGCTGAGTTCCTCGCGCCGCCGATGGAGATCGTCGACGTAGACGAGGCGCGGTGTAACCGCCGCGAGGGGAAAGCTCGCCGCGTTGCCGAGATCGACGAGTGGCGGATGGACACGCTGCGCCAAAACCGCCCTGATCTGGTGCAGGCGGAGCTGGACTTCTACGCCGCGAGGAACAAGAAGAGGCAGGCGAGCTCCGACGTCGCCGGACCCTCCAGTGCAGCGCCGCCGTGCAAGAAGACCGGCGACGATGATTCTGATTCGAGCTTCTGGGATGATCTCGATGGGTCGTCGGACGACTCATCCGACATAAGTTCATGCTGGGTGATACGTCTCCAACGTATCTATAATTTCTGATGTTTCATGCTTGTTTTATGTATCATTGTCACATGTTTTATATGCATTATATATCATTATTATACATTTTCTGGGACTAACCTATTAACAAGATGCCACAGTGCCAGTTCCTGTTTTCTGCTGTTTTTGGTTCCAGAAAAGCTGTTCGGGCAATATTCTCGGAATTCGACGAAACAAAAGCCAAACCTCCAATTTTTCCGAGGGACACACGGAGCCAGAAGGGCAAGCCAGGGGGAAGCCCACGGCCTCCAAACCATAGGCTCGCGCGGTTGGTCCCTAGGGCGCGCCGCCAGGTGGTTTGACTCCCTCTGGGGTCCGCCGACATCGCCCCTTCGCCTATTTAGTCCCCCGACGCGAAAACCCTAGATATATCTCTCATACTCCAGAAAGACTTCCGCAGCACCGCCGCCATCGCGAGACCTCGTTTCAGGGGTCAGAAGTTCCTGTTCTGGCACCCTGCCGGGACGGGGATTGACCCCCGGAGCCATCTCCATCGACTCCACCGCCTCCACTTTGACTCCATGATGGTTTGTGAGTAGTTCCCCCATGGACTACGGGTTCTAGCTGTAGCTAGTTGGTACTCTCTCTCCCATGTACTTCAATACAATGATCTCATGAGCTGCCCTACATGATTGAGATCCATCTGATGTAATTGGTGTTGTGTTTGTTGGGATCCGATGAATTGTTACATTATGATCAGTCTATCAATATGTTTGTGAAGTTATTGTTGTTGCAACCTTGTTGTGTTTAATGCTTGTCACTAGTGCACGAGTGGCATGATCTTAGATTTAAGCTCTATATATTATTGCTTAGATTGTATCTACAAGTTGTTTGCACATGTCTATGTCCTGAACCCGAGGCCCCAGAGTGACAATAACTGGGATAACTGGAGGGGATGGTTTAGATATGAGGATCACATGTTTTCACTAAGTGCTAATGCTTTGCTCCGGTGCTCTATTAAAAGGAGTACCTTAATTACCAGTAGATTCCCTTGAGGCCCCGCTGCAAACGGGCTGGTAGGACAAAATATGTTGTGCAAGTTTCTCATTGCGAGCACGTATGACTATATATGGAAAACATGCCTACGTATGATTAATAGACTAGATGTTCTGTCTTAATGCTATGATCTATCAATTGCCCAACTGTAATTTGTTCACCCAACACTTGTCACTTGTTATTGGAGAGTTACCACTAGTGTAGATAGCTGGGAACCCCGGTCCATCTTTCATCATCAAATATTCACTCGGTCCTATATGCCATTAGAAGTAGTATCAACTATTTTCTGGTGCCATGCCTCTGTGTTACTGCTACTGCTGCTGTGTTACTGTTACTATTGCTCTCATATTACTGCTGCTTTCACATCACCCCTGTTACTAGTGCTTTTCCAGGTGCAGCTGAATTGACAACTCAGTTGTTAAGGCTTATAAGTATTCTTTGTCTCCCCTTGTGTCGAATCAATAAATTTGGGTTTTACTTCCCTCGAAGACTGTTGCGATCCCCTATACTTGTGGGTTATCAAGACTATTTTCTGGCGCCGTTGCCGGGGAGCATAGCTCTACTCATAAGTTCACCTGGGGAGTACACTCTACCTCTCTCTCTGTTTTTATTTTATTTTGTTTTGTCTAGTTTATTTGTGCTTAGTTTATTTTGTCTAGTATTGTTTTGTTTAGTTTACTTTTGTTTAGTTTATTTTTGTTTTGTTTTGTTTTTCTTATAAATTCGAAAATCCATAAAAATTTGAAAAACAAAAAATTAAAAACTGTTGTTATGGAAGAACCCACAACCTATATGGAGCTTATGGAATTATATATGAAGTATAGAGAATCAAAAAGGGTGAAGTCATGAGTGCTGTGTTAGAAAAGTTGAATACAATTGCTAAAATCTTGCTTAAACGCCATGATATAAACTGTTGCTCTAAACAGGATACTAAACATCTTAAATTCCAATGTGGTTTAGTGAAGAAGTTTTAATTGTGAACTATCATTGGAATAACTATATTCATCTTGGGTTCGAAGAAGTAGAACAATTTGTTTTATTTATGGGAGCCTCTGAGATAGAATCCTTCATGGCTAAAAATTATGAAACTTGTATTGCTTGTAAGGACCTTAAAGATTATGTCTCTTCTATCCTTGATTATTGCATAGAACATTACAGCAATAATCCTTATATCATTGATTATAAAGAGAGACTCATTCATGCACAAGAATGCACTCACAATTTGCAGGAACCTGTGAAGAAGAAATTGCTGAAGCTGAAAGCTCATTAGATGAAAAAGAGGAGGAGAGTGATGAACAAAAGGAGGAAGAATGGATTAGCTACCCATGCCTACCTTCTAATGAGAGTAACTCTTTATCTCTTACACTATTTGATTGCCCCCATGCTTACCAAAGGAGGATGAATGTTATGTTCCTGTGGATTCTCTTGAAATTTTTCCTATGAGTAAAACTTGTGAAATAATTATGCTACTGTTATTTATGATAATCCATGCTATTTGAAAAATCTTATGATAATCCTTTATTTGTGGCTGATATCGAAATGCATGGTACTAAAGAGTTTTGCTTAGAAAATGTTTATGATAAAGCTCTAGATGATGGTCCTATGTTACTTGATAATATTAATTGTGCTACTGAAAATGGGATTGGAGAAGTCTTGACTTTATCTAGGCGTCCCATATATTTGAGAGTGATCAATCATCTTGTTATAAAATTGTTACATGTGGGTTCGAATTTTTAATCCCACTATTTGTGAGCTTGATAAAAATATGTGTTTGTAGATCATGAAAAGCATGCTTTATGTGATAGTTATATTGTTGAGTTTATTCATGATGCTACTGAAAATTATTATGAGAGAGGAAAATATGGTTGTAGAAATTTTCATGGTACTAAAACACCTCTCTATATGCTGAAACTTTTGAAGTTACTCTTGTTTTATCTTCCTATGCTTGTCACTTTGTTCTTTGTGAATTTATTTGTGTACAAGATTCCTATGCATAGGAAGTGGGTTAGACTTAAATGTGTTTTGAATTTGCTTCTTGATGCTCCTTTTGCTTCATTTTCTATTTTCATGAGAGCATCATTAAAACTATCAAGCCTAGCTAAAAGGCATTAAAGAAAAGCGCTCTTGGGAGACAACCCATGTTTTATTTCTGTAATTTTTCTTTTGCTTTTTGAGTCAAGGAGCTTGCTTACTTCTGTAACAACTCCTTTGTATCTTTACTTTTTCGAATTGTTGTGCCAAGAAGAGCCTTTAATGATTAGATGATGCTAGATTTGGATTTCTGCGCAGGGACAGATTTTTGCTGTCCACGTTTTGAGCTTTTTCCAGAAAAATTGAAAAATTCTGAAAAAATCACGCTGATCCTATATATGTACGCATCTTTCATTAACTTCACTTTTTCCGATTTGAGCAACGGAAGTACCTCGAAAAAATTCGTCTTTACTGGCTGTTCTGTTTTGACAGATTCTGTCTCTGTTTTTTTGCATTGTCTCTTGTGGACTTTAAGTAAGGCTTTCTAGACGTGGAGGGCTGTAGCTAATGTTTTATTGAGTCTTGCAATGTGTCACAACAGAACCAAAGTGGATTAATGTTTTTGAGTACTAACCCCTCTAATGAAGTTTATGAGAAGTTTGGTGTGGCAGAAGTTTTCAAGGGTCAAGAGAGGGATGATGATATGTGATCAAGAAGAGTGAAGAGCCTAAGCTTGGGGATGCCCCCGTGGGTCACCCAAGCATATTTCAAGAAGACTCAAGCATCTAAGCTTGGGGATGCCCAAGGCATCCCCTTCTTCATCATCAACTTATCAGGTCATCTCTAGTGAAACTATATTTTAATTCTCACATCATATGTGCTGTTCTTGGAGCGTCTTTGTGTTTAGTTTGTTAGTTTTATTCTCTGATCATATCAATGTCGGATCCTATCTATCTTGTTTGGGAGAGAGACACGCTCCGCTTTTTCATTTGAATACTCCTATTCTTCACTTATATTCGTTGAGTATTCATTTTCGCACTGTTTAGCTTCTAGCTCTTGGTTTTCATGTATCTCTTGTTCAGAGCTATTAGTTATTTTATAGAAAGTACTCTCTTGCTTCACTTATATTTGTTTGGAGAGTTGCTTGGTTGATGTGTTGGTTCAGAAAATGTTGCATGTGGTAGTGGTATAATGAAAAACTTGCATAATCTTGTAGATCATTGAACTTTGATAATCTGATTCTTTGCAAACGTTTTGAGGTATTTAGATGGTAAAGCTTGCTGGTTAATTAAGTTAAAATCATTAGTGGATTGTTGTCTTTAAGCTTGTACCGTACTACAAACTCTAAAATTGTTGAAGGTGTAGTTGGACTTGATAGCTTTCCATGTCTGAAAGTTCATCGTAGTAACTAAGTTGTGCTGAAGGTCGAGGGATCTAACGGGGTACTTGTGCCGCCGTGAACGGCCCTTCTTGGAGTGAATTTTAATCATGCTCTTAATGTTGAACCTGCTAGTTGTTTGCAATAAACTTGTGAGTTCTTTTTGACTAATGTTAAGCTACGGTTTTTGGCACTTCCACCATCCAAATTTGCTAGCCTCTTCGGTGCTGTGCATTGCCTTCTGCTCACATTGAGAGTTGTGCATACTTCGCCAGTACATCCAACCCGTGGGAGGACTTTCTCTTGTTCTCCTACACATAAGCCTATACATCTTCCTCAAAACAGCCACCATACCTACCTACCACAGCATTTCCATAGCTGTTCCGAGATATATTGCCATGCAACTTCCATTTACATTACATGACTTGTTGTCATTCATCACTTATATATTGCTTTGCATGATTCTATACAGCTGA
Organism: Poa pratensis; assembly: GCA_947311845.1. Taxonomy (NCBI): domain Eukaryota; kingdom Viridiplantae; phylum Streptophyta; class Magnoliopsida; order Poales; family Poaceae; genus Poa; species Poa pratensis. The sequence goes on along the minus strand of CAMZMU010000074.1, from coordinate 86,129,805 downwards.
TGTGTGGTTTACCCATGTTACGCTAGATCATTGCATATCCTGCTACACTGGCAGAGGCATACAGTTTCATACATCATGTTTGTTCGTTATGAGTTATATGTACCAAAAAGTGTGTTGTCATATTAGAATGTTGCCCCTGAAAGTGAAAAGTGCTATGTGGCCATCGAAAAGAGAAAAAAAAAAGAATAAAGAAAAAGGGGGCAACATTACTATCCTTTATCCACACTTGTGCTCATGTTTAGCACCTGCAGTATTCATAGTCATCATTTGTGCTCGTGTTTAGCACCTATACTCCATGTGAGAGAGTTTTCATGTTCTACTAGTATAACTATGTGGGGAATTTACACTATAGAACTTGGGTTGTATATTCCAATGATGAGCTTCCTCAAAAGTGCTCTAGGTCTTCATGAGCAACCAAGTTGGATGCACCCCCACTAGTTCCATTGGAGAGCTTTCATACACATATAGCTCTATGTGCATCCGTTGCATGGCAATCACTACTCCTTACATAGCTTCGATTATAAGACTTCCTCTTGTCTAATGATCACTTATAGCTTTGTGAGACTTTCTTCCATTGGCCTTCCAAACCCCCATTAATGTTCTCTTTGCCATAACATCCTGGTGCCAATACCAAATGCTTGCGCTCACCGGTTGAGTAGACTTCGAAACAGTTGATTCATGACGTTCATGTTTATGTTTACTTGGCTGAATCCTTCTATGTTATGAAAATTTGCTTGATGCTTGGATTGAAGGATAGAACTTCTACGCTGGATACTTAAACCATCTTTAATGAACCTTGTACGGTTTCATGTCTTTAAAGCGATAATTCATGAAAACTTTTAGCTTGTTTGACTCTTGCTTTATTATCTCTTATATCAACTATAGACATTTGCTTTGAATGATTTGATCTCAGCTCACATGCCTTACATTATTATTGGATCAAGATTATGTTGGTAGCATGTCACTTCAGAAATTATTTTCTTTTTATCGTTTACCTACTCGAGGACGAGTAGGAACTAAGCTTGGGGATGCTTGATACGTCTCCAACGTATCTATAATTTCTGATGTTTCATGCTTGTTTTATGTATCATTGTCACATGTTTTATATGCATTATATATCATTATTATACATTTTCTGGGACTAACCTATTAACAAGATGCCACAGTGCCAGTTCCTGTTTTCTGCTGTTTTTGGTTCCAGAAAAGCTGTTCGGGCAATATTCTCGGAATTCGACGAAACAAAAGCCAAACCTCCTATTTTTCCGAGGGACACACGGAGCCAGAAGGGCAAGCCAGGGGGAGGCCCACGGCCTCCAAACCAGGCTCGCGCGGTTGGCCAGGGCGCGCCGCCAGGTGGTTTGGCCCCTCGGGTCCGCCGACATCGCCCCTTCGCCTATTTAGTCCCCCGACGCGAAAACCCTAAATATATCTCTCATACTCCAGAAAGACTTCCGCAGCGCCGCCGCCATCGCGAGACCTCGTTTCGGGGGTCAGAAGTTCCTGTTCTGGCACCCTGCCGGGACGGGGATTGACCCCCGGAGCCATCTCCATCGACTCCACCGCCTCCACTTTGACTCCATGATGGTTTGTGAGTAGTTCCCCCATGGACTACGGGTTCTAGCTGTAGCTAGTTGGTACTCTCTCTCCCATGTACTTCAATACAATGATCTCATGAGCTGCCTACATGATTGAGATCCATCTGATGTAATTGGTGTTGTGTTTGTTGGGATCCGATGAATTGTTACATTATGATCAGTCTATCAATATGTTTGTGAAGTTATTGTTGCTGCAACCTTGTTGTGTTTAATGCTTGTCACTAGTGCACGAGTGGCATGATCTTAGTTTAAGCTCTATATATTATTGCTTAGATTGTATCTACAAGTTGTTTGCACATGTCTATGTCCTGAACCCGAGGCCCCAGAGTGACAATAACTGGGATAACTGGAGGGGATGGTTTAGATATGAGGATCACATGTTTTCACTAAGTGCTAATGCTTTGCTCCGGTGCTCTATTAAAAGGATAACTTAATTACCAGTAGATTCCCTTGAGGCCCCGCTGCAAACGGGCTGGTAGGACAAAAGATGTTGTGCAAGTTTCTCATTGCGAGCACGTATGACTATATATGGAAAACATGTCTACGTATGATTAATAGACTAGATGTTTTGTCTTAATGCTATGATCTTATCAATTGCACAACTGTAATTTGTTCACCCAACACTTGTCACTTGTTATTTGAGAGTTACCACTAGTGTAGATAGCTGGGAACCCCGGTTCATCTTTCATCATCAAATATTCACTCGGTCCTATATGCCATTAGAAGTAGTATCAACTATTTTCTGGTGCCATCGCCTCTGTGTTACTGCTACTGCTGCTGTGTTACTGTTACTATTGCTCTCATATTACTGCTGCTTTCACATCACCCCTGTTACTAGTGCTTTTCCATGTGCAGCTGAATTGACAACTCGGCTGTTAAGTCTTATAAGTATTCTTTGTCTCCCCTTGTGTCGAATCAATAAATTTGGGTTTTACTTCCCTCGAAGACTGTTGCAATCCCCTATACTTGTGGGTTATCACTGGGGTCATCTCGATGAGTAGTTTTAGGTTAAATTTCAAGTTAGGTTAAGTGATGAACTAATGCATGTTGTTTACCGTATCGAACTTTAGCTTAAGTACTCTGTCGTGTTAGGTTAATTTGTAATGCATGTGTGATGAACTAATTAAGGTATCTATGTATGGCACTTTGATCATTTATATTTGGTCATCTATATTTCTGTTGTTTGTTTGACGCCTGTATTTGAATTTACTGTACTGTAGATACTGCTAGAATACGATTTTCCGAAAAAAAGAAATTCAAAAAAATGTACCGCTGGCGGCTGTAGCTGCACGCCAGCGCTGTATAACCTAGCGCTGGCGGGCAGAAGTTGTGCCCGCCAGCGGTAATGAGCCTTACCGCTGGCGGACGGCCGCCCGCCAGCGGTATAAATTTACCACTGGCGTAATGATCGCTGGCGTGCGGCCGCCCGCCAGCGGTAGGCCAATTCCGTCCGCCAGCGGTAGGCTTTTCCCTACTAGTGCATGCTTCTACGGTTCTACCCCCCCTCCCCCCCCAACATCCGAGAGCAGTATGGGTGTCCAAACACGCTTGTCGGCTAGGAGTCCAACAGGTCACCCAGCTAGCTAGAGATCTCACCATTAGGCTCCACTCCTCGACTCTCTAACGCCCACGCTCCTCCCACTCTCTGTCTAAGCGCCATCGAGTATTCACAGCTTGAATTGTATATGTTATATCTAATTAGATTATGATTTTTTGTTTGGTTAATTGATAGAAAAAATTCGGCATCGAGTAGAGTTGTATCATCTAGGGTAGAAATTTAAATAAACAAATGAAAGTAGCTGAAATAGACAGGGGTAATCTCTTGGGGGTTGTCATATGGGAGACCCACACTAGTCTTCTCGCACGTTGTGTCTGAACGCCCCAAGCGGACATATAGGGGCCCTCTAGATAGAAGTAAAAGGACGTCGATTGATATGCTCTTAGTACTCCAAAGGGACAACATCACAAGCATTGTGATCCCAAGTGCTTGATGCTTGGATTTTCTATGCCAAGAAATATATTTTATGAAGTTTCTATGGGCTAGGTGTATTTTTTGGGCACCAGTTGTATCGGCTTCCTCCGGTTAAAAGTTATTTCGCTAGCAAAGCCATGTTGTTTTTGATAGTCTCCATTGGTGTCATCCAAACTAGGAGATCTACTCGCTCTGAAAACTAGTAAGGGCTCTTTGATATGTAATTGAAAAATATAAGAGCACAAAAAAAACATGGTTAGTGAGCACAAACCATGTGATATGTCTAAAAGGTATGTACATCATTTCAAATTTATTATACAAATTTTACCTCTTATTTGGCATGATTATAATGTTTACCGATTGGATATTTTTTTAATGTATCATGCTTTTGTTATCTAATACGGAAAGGCATGAAACTCGGGATATTTGTATTGTGCGTTTCAGGAAAATTTTATTGTACCCAAAATTGATTTGGGTGACTTCAAACGAGATCTTTTAGAAAACCAAGAGGACCAGAAGAAGAAGTATTTTCTTTAATTTTGTCATATACGGTAGGAGCAATACATTGGGGAACCCACTTTGGCTCATATGTGCATTTACACCCACTACACAAATAGCGAATTTTAAAATGTAAAAAAATTCAAACAAAAAAAATCCGGGTGTATATATGAACATTATATGTTTGTAAAAAACCAGATTGAAAAGACATTTTGTGCGGACGGTGTATAAAAGACAAATCCCCCGTGTTCAAAAATGTCTTAGCATGTATCATTTTTTAATACCGGTCACACCAAATGTATTTTCAGTGCTAACCTTTTTGTATTAATAGACATTTTCATATAGACAAATCCCCGATTTTTTTGTAATTTTTTAATATTTAAAAGCGTTAAAATAGCACAACGAGTTCATCCGCACCTGTTAGTCAAAAAAACATCATGTCCCAATACATTGCCAATATCTTTAAAAACAAATTAAAGTAGAGTACCATATATTTTGGCAACGGAGGGTGCTGCTGGCTTGAAGTCAACATGAAGTACGCACAACGCACATAGGAGTAGTACCAGCTGCCTCCAACCACCAAACTTTTTCCCCCGGAATAATGGCGAGTGCGCGAGACTTCATTGTGGACGAAGACCAGCCGGAGAAGCTGCTGCAAAGTCGTATTCTGCTATGAAGGAGGGAAGATCTCAGTGGCTGCACTAATGGTGCGTGCTGACGACCAGGCTTAGAGCATCTCCAACAGCCGCCCTATTTGGACCGCGCTTTAGAAATATCGACTTTTTAGCGCGCGTGGAGCGAAATCCAATGCTCCAGCGGCAGCAGTAAAAACCCGCGCGCGCTAAAAACCGTCCAGCGCGAGCTGCCAAGCAGTAGATTTGGCCTCAAATTTGGGGCGGCGACTACAGCGCACGGGACGACAGCAAATTCTGGCGCGACCTAGCAACCGCCAGATCTGAAAAATCCCACTGCTCGCGCCGTCGCTCGCATCTCTTCCCCCAACTTGACCGGCGCCACCGTGGTCGATTAACCTATCGCCGCCGCTGGCTCCGCTACCCCCCAGCGCGCCGCCGCTATATATGGCTGCGCGGAGCTCACCGCGCGCGCTGAATCGAGCCGGGCGAGCCGGGCCTTCACCGACGCCGCCGGTGCTTCCGGCGGCAGCTGTTTCGCCGAACACTCGCCGCCGCTTCTTCGCCGCTGCTTCGGCGACCCGTAGCCGCTGCCACCTCGCGGCGCACATCTCCACGCGCGCAAGGTGTTTGATAAAAATGACATGTGAATTTAAACTTTGGTGAATTTGGTGTATATTTAGTTTTGAATTTAAATTAGAGTGCATTGATGCATGTAGATGAGTTATTCGTACGATTCTTCCGATGAAGAATTTGATCTTCAAGAGGAGGAAGACGTTGCAATGATCCTAGCTATTTGCGCGAAGAGAAAACGGAAGCATGTGGTTCCGTTGTTGGTCGTATCAAGTTGTGGAGGAATAATCGATGCTCATGAAAGATTGATGAGGTACTATTTTGTGGAGCATCCAACATATCCCGATCTTATTTTCGGCGCCGTTTTAGAATGAGGATCGATTGTTCAAGCGCATCGCCGTGAAGTTAGCGAGGCATGATCGGTTCTTTCAGCAAAGGAGGAACGCCGCCGGTGAGCTAGGCATAGCACCTATCAAAAGGTGACCGCCGCTTTGCGTATGGTGGCATATGGTATTCCGGCGGATCTAGTTGATGACCACTTGGCCATGGGTGAGAGCCAAGCCATCATGTGTGTCAAGCGGTTTGCCGTCGGAATTGTGCAAATATTTGGGAAGGAATATCTGAGAGCTCCCAATGCTGCAGACACGGCTAGGCTTTTGAGTTCAACGCTGCTCGGGGGTTTCCAGTATGCTTGGTTCTATTGATTGCATGCACTGGAGTTGGAAAAATTGTCCTAAGGCATGGCATGGACAATTCCAAGGCCACCATAAGGATTCAACTATAAATCTTGAAGTGGTGGCCGATCATGAGACTTGGATTTGGCATGATTTTTTGGCATGCCCGGAGCTCTCAATGATATCAATGTTCTTCACCGGTCACCACTCATGAATAAGATTGCAAAAGGTAAAACTTTCCCGGTGGAGTTTGTAGCAAATGGCCATACATACAACTATGGATACTATCTTGCGGACGGCATCTACCCAAGGTGGCAAACATTTGTGAAGCCGGTTAAGAATCCACAAGGTAAGAAAGTGCTTGATTTCCACAATGCTCAAGCGGCGGCTAGGAAAGATGTGAGATAGCATTTGGGATCTTGCAAGCCCAATTTGCTATCGTGAGAGGGCCGGCTAGATTTTGGGATCAAGACATGCTTTGGTACATCATGACCGCTTTGTGATCATGCATAATATGATCATCGAGATGAGCGTGGGGAAGAGTTGGACTACTCTCACTATGAGTTGATGGGCCGTCTCGTGCAAGTGCGGAAGAGAGCGGAGAGGACAGCTCGCTTTGTGGCATCTTATCATGCCATTCGACGCAACGAACGGCATGATGAGCTTCAAAAAGGATCTAATCAAGGAGTGGTGGAAGTGGAATGTGCAACAATGAAGTTCATTCAATTGCTTGTTATATTTTTATTGAACTATTCATTTTATTGAACTATTCATTCTATTGTTTGCTGAACTATTTGTATTCGACAAAAACAATTTGTTTGTGTTGTAATAATAATTATACTATTTATTGTTGATTTATTTGGTATTTGTTTGATCTTCACGGTTGTATGTTCAAGTGCAAATGTTGTTTCCGCTGAGCTCGCGCGCTGCATTCTAGCGCGCCTGGTGAAGCGCGGCAGCGACGCGCTAAATTATAGCGCGACTGCTAAAGCGAAACCTGCGCGCGGCGCGCCAAACGTCTATTTCGGCGCTGCAAAAAAATTATACAGCGCCGGCGCGTTGGGCGCCCGTTGGAGATGCTCTCACAGAGGGTTGGGCGTTGAAGACAATCCCTACACGAAGCCACAAAGGTGCCAAGAAATCTTAACGCCCTACAAAATGCACATAATGAAATTGCATCATTTTCGATTAGACGAAATAGATATTTTGTAAATCAAACGCCATAGCATTCGTATATGTATTACATATTCAACAATATCTACATATTAGGGACATTAAAACTGAAACAAACATGAGGCCTCTCACGACCTCAGACATTTCGTCCGTCGGATCACTCCCTACACGATGTATTACAGATTCAACAATATGTACATATTAGGGACATTACATGAGGCCTCTCACGAGCTCAGGCATTTCGGCCGTCTGATCACTGCCCCTGGCAATTTTAAGCCATTGGATTTCCAGCAATTACCGCGGCAGGCCGAAAGTCTCTGAAATAGTTGTTTTGTGCATCAAATAGGCCAACTATGGTCCTCCTATCCACCAAAGCCCATGTACTAGAGGTGACTTCCTACATGCAGTAAGCCCACTAAGTAGACTTCAGTTTCCTCAATCTGATTCTTCCGATGTTTTTCTTTAGAAAAAACATAATTGAGCAACACGCAATTGAGTTTGAGACCCACACGTCGATACGATCGTCAACAGCTGCTATAGAGCAAAACGTAACTGGGAACTTGCGAGGAGGACGAAGGCAACTGTCCCAACACGACAACACACTAAAAACAAAGAAATAACAACTAGGTCCTAAAAGGTGCTAGCCGAGAAAGGCTAAAGACACATCCATCACATCTAAGTCTACCAAAACACCATCACATACAAGATTTGTGAGCCGCGTAGTTGTCCGCCGTGTACGATGAAACAAATCACGTGTTTGTCGAGCATTGGCTGGGATGTCCTCGTGCCTTGTAGATCCTAAATCAGACACCTCCTAGAAACCATGCCCAAGGAGAAGGCAAGATCCGTCCATCACGAGTCTTATGCCACATGTCAAAACATGTCACAGTACGACTAACACCATTGCAACCACCAAAAATGGTAGAAGACGCAAAAAAATAGGTGGACTCCAAACCACATAAACTTCTCTTCTGCTAGTTCCCCAACATGTTTGGAGCCAACTTTGTTGGAACAACAATAGAGCGGCGGAAGATTGTCACACGAGAGCTCTGCCACTGCCTCATTGCCCTCACCCATAAACTATAGACCTACCAAACAGAGGAACATACTCCTGCACTAGCGAGGAGCCACGGTCTGCCTCACCTCCAAAATATCCGAGGGCCTCTTGATCCATGGCAGACCAGCGGGTACGACAATGGGAGGGCACACAAACTGATCTGAGAGGAGGATGTGGACTTTATTTTTCTAATGGGAAATCCCTTAAGGGCTTACTATATTATTCGAGTATGAACACAAGATTACAGGAAATATCCAGACACAAAAATAAATCACAATACAATCCTCCATTATGCAAACATGACCGTAGGAAGATATACAAAACATCAATCGAGTATGCCGTGTTCAGCGCAACATCAAAGCAATCTCATGGGTCGGTCATTAGCGTCGTCGTCGTTGGGATGCAACCACTTAGGGAGACTCTAGCGAGTTACTTCAACGGAGGAGGAGGAAAATGCCTGACTTAACCTACAACTAAGCAGGGACGACCTCCCATGGACAAAAGTCACGGCGGCACAAGGGTTTGCATCATTGAGAAGTTACGTAAGTCAACGTCACAACAATAGGGTGCACAAGGACCCCTTGACGATCTCGCATCTCCCTCTGCTCTCACACCTCACTAACTAAGAAGGATAGGACGAAGTTTCAAATTTGCTTGATATCTTGCTCCAGCGAAGTTATTCAAACAGCAATTGTCAGTTCTAACCGCTCATCGTGCCATCCACCATGGAAAGTTGTCGGGAAGCTTCACCAATTGTGGGGACCCCGGACTAGCTGTCCGAAATACCCGATTATGCTTAACACAACGATCCCGTGATCAGTCTGTCGTTGCACATAATCCGAATTGGATACCAAAGTTTACATCCATTACAATACCGAATTAAAAGTCTTACATAAATGGCCATTTAGACCAAGTCTTACATAGGTGCCTTAATGGGCCAAACCAAAATATCAGCGGAAGCTACGGCGTAGAAGACCTCATATTCTAACGTTGACGACCCGACATGCAGCTGACTTGTGGAGATCCTTAGTTCGCGTAGAAGTCGCCATACTCCTGCTCGGCGTAGTGCTCCTCCTCGTAGTCTGGCTAGGACAATAGCCAGGGACGAAACCAATATGAGTACATTTGAATGTACTCGCAAACTACCCCAACATGAGTATGCACTAGTTTTATTTTAATTTCCACTTTTATTTATTTAAAACACCTCTATATCTTTATTGAAAAAGGGAAGAAGAGTTTTATAACCATTTTTAAAGAAGTCACCAACTTATTTGTTACTCCAAAACTCCTCCTTTTTCTGACCATAGCTCACCATGGTCCATTATTTTAGCAACTCATACCACTCCATTTGGTATAGCTGTGTAACACCATCTCCATTTCAGTTTCTTTAAACTTAAAAGTCTTTCCAAAAACTTGCACATGGTCAGATTAGGGTCTCCCAACTGTCCATATCCGAGGACTCGGCTATTCGAATAGTTTTAACCCTCTGCAGAGGTAGCACCTTTTAGCCCACATCCATCCGGCAGCTCATCGTGTCCGCCACGTCTCGCCATACAGGGTGTATGCGAAGTAAGCCGCCGACCATAGTCTGTCCTTTGCTCATGCTAGTATAGGATCCTACCGCTACGAAATTATCATCCTTTCCATCTACACCCAGTCCAGATTCCCCGTCGGGAAACCTAAGTGTGAGGACTCGTAGTTCTGCCCGGCGAGCGAACCCTTCAATCCCCCATCCTCAGATGCTAGACCCAGGTCAGGGGTAGGTCGCCATGACCATCCCCTCATAGAACGAGGTCATCCTCGTTGTTGAGGAATCCCATACTAATATGAGCAAATTATATGACTACGCCCTTTTCCCATATGTGGGTAAATGTGGTCGCACAGGGTATCGGCTGGTTGACGTAAGTACAAGGACACACTGTGCATTTTCATAAACATCACCATTTTCCATTTCTCCACTTCAACACCGATATCTCGGTATTCCATAACCACACAAGTATTTCAAAGGAGTTTTGAGTAGACAACATTATTTTCCCATCCTATAATTTTATATCAACTATCTCATACTTCTACATAGGTGGCAAATAGTTTTCATGTACTTGTAAAAAAAAAGTTTTCAAAATCATTGATACTTTTGAATAACTCATGTGACAAAATAGATGTATGTAATTGCAAGCTCAGTGAAGTAGCTTGCCTTGCTCGCAAAGTTCTCGGGTTCTTGTGCTTGCTGATCAAGGTATTCCCCTCCTCGTAGACTTCGGCAACGTTCTCGCTAAACGTCAAACAAGCAATGCAAACAATTACTAAACTACTCAAGCAAGCATCACAACATATCAATCATAAACATCACAAATAGCTACTGCACACATCAAACCATACAATTTGGTTTCAAAATAATTGAATTAAACCTCATTTATTTATGTTCAAAATTATGGCAAAAACTTGTGGAACATGTTTAATTGCACAACTTGAGTTCTGTTGTCACAAAAATACAAACTAAATTTCTTTAGAAACATACTGATGTTACAAAAATACAAAAAATACAAACTATTTTGTTTGGATCAATTGGAGTTACAAAACTCCCTACACAATTGTTTGAATCCAGTAACTTAATAATCAAGTTTTAGCGACCAATTAATTTCTATTGATCCTAAAATTAATTCCTCTTAGGGTAACTAAACATGACTAAATTTGACCTAACAAAATTGGTCCTAATTCATTTGGGTTAACCATTAAACATATTTAAATGTTTGAGTGCAGAAGAGTGTTTAAACTTCAACTTAATACTAAACAATTAATAATGCACAATTAATTCTACCAAAATTAGGGAAGCTAATACTTGTAGTATTAAGCTAACAAAATTGGTTTTGGAATTATTTGGACTAACAGAGTATCAAAAACAAACAAGTTTAGAATTTAAACCTTCTGTAGTGTTTTTAATAATACATTTTTATTCTTTAATTAAATTACATGAGACCAATTGGGTTGGTTAAACATTTTCATAAGCTTTCCAGAGCAATTGGATTTGATTCATTTGGATGCCTAGATCTCAATTTATTGAATTTATAAAATGGTTCTAGTACTGATATTCTTCTGAAATTAAAATAGAAAATGTGTTCAGTGTGGATAATATTTAAATGTATGACATGTGGGGCCCATGAGTCAGTGACTCAGTGCACGGGTGGAAAATTAATAAATGCTGACGGGTGGGGCCAGCCCGTCAGCCGCTCATCTAAATGAAGCGTTACGCGGCCGTTGGATCTAGATCCAACGGCGCACGTTCAAAGGCCACGGTGCGACCATAAAACGTCGGCGCCGCCGCGCCGGCGGCACGGTGATGGACGGTTCTCTCACCTAGGGGCTCGGAAGGCTCGGGGACGGTGCAGGGCGACGACGGAGGCTCGGGGAAGTTCGTGGTGCTACTGGAGCTTGCTGGGGCGGCGTGAATCGTCGACGGTGAGCCGCTGAACTTCCACGGCCACGGCAGCGGTCTCCGGCGATGTCCTGGCGGCGTCTCTGTGCACGAAACAGAGGGGCAAAGGGCTCGGGTGAGTGCGGGGAGTACGGGGATCAAGGTGGCGTGGTCAGTGGAGGAAGGGGAGCAGCAGCGCGGCGTAGCCGCGTCGTCGCCTACCTCGGCCAGTGGCGGAGCTCGAAGAAGCTCGGGGGCAGCTGGGGCTTCGCGGCAGCGTCACCGCCCTCCTGGCGGTGCACGAGAGGTGTGGGAGTGGGTGAGGGGCAGTGGAGTGGAGTGAGGGAAAAACTCGGGCACGGGTGGGTATTTATGCACCCGCGGTGGCGCACGGTGGACTCGGAACAGGGCGGTTCCAGGGGCGACGTGCGCTCGCCGTAGGGGCGGTGGAGGGGTGTGGCTACGTGCGGGGTGGCCAGGGAGTAGAGGGGTGGCGTGGCGAGTGTGGAGCAAGCTCGAGAGTGGGACGGCCGGGGAGCTCTGTGAGAGCTTGGGCGGCGCACGGCTGCTCCAACACGACGCACGCACGGCGGGACAGGGTTGCCGCGGCTTCGGTGTGGAGCGGGAGGGAGCAGAAGGGTGAGGGAGAGCGAGGGGGCCAGGCACGGGCCAGCACGGCGATGCCACGCACGGCCACTTGCTCGACATGGCGCGGCCGCACCGGCAGCGCTGTCCCCTGCGACGCTCCTTTGCGAAACCTGCCTCCCCTCTCCAATTTATGGCACGCAACAAGATCGGTGATGCACGGGAGAGGTTTTGGTTGACTCAAATTGACAGATAACACACCCAATCGATCAATTTGATCTTCGATTTGGTGAATTGGGGAAGAACACGGGCAGTGCCCACATGGTGTTCGACAAAATTCCCCACCCAATTTTAAATTTAATTTCTGAAATTTCTTTTCATAATTTGCTTCACATATTCAAATATGGTTTTGTGGTGCAGTGTACATTTTATTTGACAAGTGTTGCACCACACTTTTTGTAGTTTGAATTTAATAAAGAAAGAGATAGAATTTCAAATTTAGATTTTTGGAATATATTTTGAGAGGGGAAAGTTATGGAATAAAAGTGAGAGTGATTAAATATCACTCCCCTGAATTTTATTTGAACACAAAATAATTCTCTCACTTCGAGAAGTTTAGTGTGACACTTGTCACATGATTTTATGTGTGGTTCTTGTTGATTTTGTTTCTTTTCTTTTCTTCATGTTTTTCTTTAGAGCAAGCAACACACATTTAGCAAGAAAGAAACAACACAAGCAACAATATGAGATCAACACATATAATTAAGCAAAAGTTTTTGTTGGCTCTCATTTTTGAATCATAAACTGATTAATATTTTTGGGATGTTACACCAATCCATGGTCGCTGCTCGAAGATGGCCTCACCATGCGGAGAGGAACAAGATGTGACACAAGCCGAGCTACCCAAGCATACCCTAACGCTACTAGGAAGACTACTACACAAAGGGTTTGGCTTCCCCACATCGACCCTAGAAGGCGAGGTCGCCGGAAAAAAGGGAGGGAGGAGCCTGGGCGGCTTGGACACTCTCAAACAAAGGTTGGAGGAGGAGAGAGTGGCAGGAAATTGAAGGCAACTACGGGAGGACTAACAGCCTGCTAAATGTCGTGATTCAAAGCTATCCTTAAGGGATCCTAGCTGGACAAGAAAACCACTGACATCCCGCAGGTCCCCCATGCAGTTGATCCGGCCGGCAGTGGGGGTCACCGTCACGAATCTCTGAATGTTTTCGTGATCTTCTCTCATGCTGCCTAGAAAGAATAATAGGATCATCAGCCTTGCTCGCCATGAATCAACATTTCCATCTAGATGCTTGAAGGATAGATCAACTCAAGGACTTACATCTCAATGTCCTCTCCCCCACCTCTTGACATCTAGTTTGATGGAGGCTGAGGCTTTTGGCCTCTGTTTGGCGCTCTTGGTGGACAATGTTTTCAGTGGGCATAGTGCAGTCTCTTGACACACAATTCAATCCTCACATCTGCGGCGGAGTAAAAAAACTTACATCCACTCTTAGATACTAGGGGATCCGGTCGCAACTCACGAGCTTCTTGAAAATGGAATCGTTTTATCTAGCTAAGGCCATCTATCATGTTCCTAGGGCCTGAATCAGATTGTGCATCACTATGCTCAACTAGCAGTTAAAATTCAGGACCAGTATCTCTTGCTTTTGATGCTTCCATCCAGTCAGCTGACACATGCATGGTAGGGGGAGTGCGAGAGAGATTTATTTGGCCAAGGACACCATTGACGTAAAGTTGTTCTGGAAATATTCTCGGAATTGGACGAAAATCAACGGAGGTCCTATTCACCGACACGTACACGGAGTCCAAAGGGGAGACGGAGAAGCGCCACGAGGCGCCCACACAAGGGCTCGGCGCGGCAGAAGGGGGCCCGCACCCTACCCTTGTGTGGGGCCCTCGGTGCCTCCAGCCGCCGCCCTTTCACCTATTTATTCCCCCGACACGAAAACCCTAAACACCCGAGCAAATATCCACGAAAAGCTCCAGAGGCGCCGCCGTCGTCAACCCTAGCTCGGGAGGGTTCAGAAACTCTTTCCGACACCCTACCGAAGAGGGGAATCATCACCGGAGGGCTCTACATCACCATGCCTGCCTCCGGAGTGATGCGTGAGTAGTTCATTCTTGGACTACGGGTACATAGCAGTAGCTAGATGGTTGTCTCTCCATTTTATTCTATCATGTTTAGATCTTGTGAGCTGCCTATCATGATCAAGATCATCTTATTGTAATGCTATATGTTGTGTTTGCTGGGATTCGATGAATATTGAATATTATGTCAAGTTGATTATCAATCTATCTTTATATGTTATTTATGATCTCGCATGCTTTCCATTACTAGTAGATGCTTTGACCAAGTAGATGCTTGCAACTTCAAGAGTTAGTATTTATGCTAGATAGTGGGTTCGTGCCTCCAGTAATCTGGGCGAGTGACATCAACGTCTAAGGTTGTCGATGTGTTGTTGCCACTAGGGATAACATAACAATGCTATGTCCAAAGTCATATGTGTTGTTTACATTATGCACTTTACTTAATGCAATTATCCCTTGCTTGCAACTTAATACCAACGGGGGACACAGATATTAACCTGAAGGTGGATTATTAGTCATAGATGCAGTTGGACAACGGTCTATGTATTTTGTCGTAATGCCCAAAATAAATATCATAGTAGTCATCATGTCATATATTCATTGTCATGCACTCAATATTTGTCAATTGCCCAACTGTAATTTGTTTACCCAACATGTAATTTATCTTTATGGAGAGACACCACTAGTGAACCGTGGACCACGGTCCATTCTGTTACATCTGATAAAACAACCTACTGCAATCATTGTTCTCTTTTACTCTCTGCATTTAATCATCATTTTCCACAATATACGTTTAATCCTTTGTTTTCAGCAAGCCGGTGAGATTGACAACCTCACTGTTTCATTGGGACAAAGTAGTTTGATTGTGTTCTGTGCAGGTTCCACGTTAACAGTCCAGACCTCCCCTACAACACCACTTTTTCTGGCGCCGTTGACAACCTTCTGAAGCAGAAGATCTACTACTCCTTCTGGTTTGATAACCTCGGTTTCATACTGAGGAAAAACTTGCTGATGCACTGCTTCAAACCTTTCTCTTGGGGTCTCCCAACGAACGTGTGTTTCACGTCATCATCCGACACGCCAAGTTTCTTGTCATTTACCTCCTCTGTTTCCCGTCGCTTGCCGCCTCTATTTCCTGCCCAAGCCTCCTATTATAAAAGATGGTCCACCATGTCGTCGGGTCAAGACGTACTCCACCGTCTTCGAAAAAATTCCTCGTGGCGTAGGCACCTCATGGGCTACCCTCGTCCAGGTCACGTGCTGACGTTTTCCTTCGCTAGACCCAACTCCTTCACCATCAGACCGAGACTAATAGGAGGAGGTTGGGGGTAGGAGGATGCGCCGCCGCTATGGCTGGAGGTCACCATGTACACCTCCTATGACATGTCGTCCAACAGAGAGAGTGAATTAAGGTATGTGGATGAGGAGGAGATGAACAACCACATCGTTGAGGTCGTCATGCGTAAGTCCCTCGAGACCATGGCGAAGGAGGACACTGGCCGTCGATCATTGAGGTCGAGCGGCAGGGGGAGTTGGCCGCTTGTCGGTCCTCTGCTGCCACTCACGGGGCAGACCGCACAGACATGGTGGCAGATCATCGCCGGTGGGTGCAAAAGGTTTTCGCCAGACCCAATAAGCAGTGAAACTCGAGAGTTATGCCATGAGGCGGAGTCATACGGGCGAGGTAGCGCCGCATCTAAGCAAACATCCAAGGGATACGCATGTGTGTGCGCACACAAAATTAGTGGAAACTCATGGGAAGGCGCTGGCTCGCGCTGGCCACTGGCGGCAATGATGAGCCTCCCCCCCCCCCCCCCCCCCCCCCCCCCCCCGTGCACCCCACCCGCTTAATTCGTCAGCCGATGACGAATTAACGCAAGGCTGGCCCCTCTACGTCATCGGCCCGGGTCAAACGACAGGACACTGGCTCCAACGAGCCAGCTGCTCCCGGCCCTGTCTTCTAGATAAGATTTTGTTTAAGTTTTAGATATAGTTAAAGTTTTAGTTGAAATTTCGTTGTAATATGTCAAGTGTCAAAGAATATCAATCATTCGGTTCAAAATGTGCGACCCATTGTGCTGTGTCTAGCATTGTCCAATGTGCACACAATTTGGGGGATGATGGGTAAATTTCCTATCTGCTGGTGGTGATGCTCTAAATAGTTAACATTTTGTGCATGCAGAAAAAAAATTGGTTAACAGAGGACTGCCATCGTACAACGTCGAGAGACCCTTTAGCTACATGGTAGCTGTTGTATGCTTAGTAACGGAAATTTCTAAATAGATACCACTTTTCTATAATGTTCTTGAGAATAAGTTGTCAAATTAATAAATGGTATACATAAACTAATCATCTTGTATCCACATGATCGAACAAACTACTCACTGTGATTTGAAGTTATAGGATAAGATAGATGACGAGTTTTGTGCTTTGATTGACTTGGTGTGATCAGAGCAAAGAGAACTAGAGAAGAGGCCTTCCTCGATGGAGATGAAAAGCTTCGTTATCACAGGCCACACCGAGACAACAAAACCCTGACCCACTCCCGCTCTAGAAACAAGTATTATGTCCCATCTACACTTGGCTACCACCAAGATGCGACAAATTATTTTTCCTCCAATATATATCACCAATCACCATCATTTTCCCCTGTCTAATTAGAAAAGCTATGGAGTTAATAGGTGTAAGCACATCGACATAGCACCTTTCTAACGTAAGATTGCCTTCCGATCGATTTTAGGCATATTAAGATTTCAGCAACGGTATGATTTCAGCAACGGTTTATCTTTGCCTGCTAAAACACATCATCTTACTGCACATGATAAAATCCGTTTGAAGTAACAAAACACATTAAATAATAGAAAAAACACAACACTACAATAGGGAGGGTTGCCGAAACAAACAAGAATTGCAATTTGTACCAAAAAAATCACACAAAACTTTGGAGGACACATGGAAAACAGAGAAGAAAAAGGGCATGAGGCTGATCTCACAATAGCAAGAGAATCAAAGTTGTTACGTCATCAAGCTACCCAGCGGAGCTTTGAATTCATATGCAACTTTGTATAGAAAATATGCACTTAATTTGAACAGCTAAAAATATCATTTCTTTGTAAAGGACGGTTTTAATTAGATCCAAAACATCACATCAAGACGATACGAATATATATAGTTTACACTTGGGTTTACATATACAAAATGCACACAATCAGCATAAAACACACACCCTCAAGAAGTCAAAACAAATACGTGGCCCGGCTAATATAGTCTATCGGGAGGAAGGCTGGTCCGTAGACTACCAACATTCATTTTGGATACAAATAGTTTTAGACACAATGCTCCAAGCGCTTACATCGTTCATAAACAATCATTGATATTTTGTTGCCGGAGAATATCCCGTGAATTGAGCTAACACATTACACTAGTAGATATAACCTGTAAAGGAATGAGCTTTTATAATTAGACACCATATCATATCTAAATAGTCATAGTGATCAAATTAAGACTCCCACACCCACGGACTCACCCAAAGGAGGATTCTAAACTTGTGGATCAATACCTTCTAACGAATTGCTAAAGATATTTGTAACACGATGAGTGTGGGTACAAATTTCTGGCTATCTGGATAACTAACCATATGACACTTGTAAAGTTTTTTTTCTAATGAGGCAACCCCCCTACTCCATCCAGAAACGGGACTGCAAATAGCACTTATATTTTAAAAAAGACTTGCATTGGAAGTTTGGAACAGATGGTTTTAATTTTGTTATCATAACGGGAAAAAACATTTTTTTGAAACAATTTTTATATTTCCGGTGTAGTTATGTTTTGCGGTGTCATCCTTAGTCAAATTTCGATTTTTTTCGAGCTTGAATGTGAAATTTCTGAAAGTAGATGTCTGCAGAAGCAAGTAAATCGGTCGACAAACAAGTCAAACACAAGTGTTTTGCTCCACTCCCTTTCTTCCCCAGGTGAGTTGATCACCTCACCACCACCAGAGAGCAAGGCGGACACACTCCCTCTCCAGTTTTCCCCCTTGCTTGCTTCCTCCATAACACCAACCCAACCTCCATTAGCCTAGTGAGGAACCAAATCATCCATGGCCTCCAAGAACTCACCTACCAGGTGAGGCATCGAGCACCAGTTGCCATAGGATCTAGCGCCAAAGAGGCCAAGAAACCCAAGAACCACGGTGTCCTAGTAGAACGCGAGGTGGAATTGACCGGCCGACGACCATGGCGCCCGAGGAGGCAAGCAGACAGCAAGTGCCAAGAATCGATGAAGGGCAGTGAGCGATGGAGGCGGCGCCCGTCGCACATCTGGGCTACGACCAGGTGCTCTCCATCCTGCGCCTCCTCCCCGCCGATGCCGTGCTCTCCTTCGCCGCCACCTGTAGCGCCTTTCGCGACTGGGCCTCCACTGACGTGCTCTGGGAGGCGCTCTGCCGCCGCGACTGGGGGGCACGCGCCGCCGACTCTGCCGCCGCGGCACTAGCCGGCCGGCGGTGCGGACTGCCGTGGCGCCGCCTCTACGCCGAGGTCGCCCGGCTCGGTGCCCTGTCCGCACGCCGGCTCCGGGTGAAGGGGCTCTCGCCACGGCCCCGCGCGTCGCACTCGCTCAACCTCGTCGCCGGCTGGCTTGTAGTCTTCGGCGGTGGCTGCGAGGGAGGTAATTGCACTCGTATAACTTCGTCAGTTTATTCTTGTTCTGATTTGATTTTTGTGCGTTTCGCATCACAAAGAGAAATTTGGTCATTGTGATAGTTTTGGGATGCAAAACTGCAGTTGAGTTGGTATAGTCCTAGAAGTGTCAGACTTATGGTTGCTTTGGTAGTGTCAGATTAAGACAACAAACTAGAAGATGATCATGAATTCATGATGGTAGTATGCAGTACACTGGTAGTATGATCAGTGACAAGTTTTACTTTTGTTAGGTTAATGACAAAACTTGTGCAATTAGAAGATGTAGACAACAAATTGGAAGATGATCATGATGGAGTATGATCAGTGATTTGTTTTTAGTTTTGTTAGGTTATTAATGACAAAACTTGAGCAATTTTCTTGGAGAGCCTCGCCACAGCTAAGCTTAGTCAAACATTATGATGGAGAACCTTTTTAATTTTGAAATCCGAGAAGCGCGCTTACTTCGCTAAACTCTCTCCCTATTAGCTCGAGGGTTTGCTCCTCGAACTGAGGTATTCGTTCCGTGGCTCATAACTCATAAGGGTGACGGTGGCTCCTCCTATCATGCTAATCTTCTGTGGTGGATTCGGCGGATATAGTGACCGAACATACCTGAGGCAATGACACTAGTATTGGGCGCCTTCTGTGCAAGGGAGGCTGAGAGATTGAGCGGGCCAGGGATTGGGTAACAAGCTCTGATCAAGACTATTTGACCTAGTGCAGATTATGAGTCTTGTTTCGGTACAGCCACTGTAGGAACTTGCAGAAATCTTAAAAGTATAAGAGTTACTAGAATGTAGGGGACGATTGACTGGCATGCCATGCGTGGTTCTAAATACCAGTGTTGCTACAAAAGAGTATATCAACACCAAAATTAGTTCCTTTGGGTGATATCATCTCCCCAATCATTTTTTTCAAGATATTAATTCCACGGTCTATTTTCTTGCCAGTGGCAGTCATGTCTATTTGTCATGTATATGTTGACTTTGATATGTGAGAATCACTGGCATGTCGGCATGATCATGTTCATGTATTGGTCTAAACTCTGCTAACACCTCACATGGAGCAGATATAGGCTAGTTTCAATAGACGACAAGGGTTTACCATGCAGGCACCACTATTGATTCATAAGTAGGCAAGCTATATGATGTTGGTGTAGCCGGGTGAGGCACCACTAGAGAGTAGAGAGAGCACGGCAAGTTCTGCCTACATGCATGAAGCAGCAGTATTAGAAGTTAATTTATTTTTTTACCGAAAGATTAGTTGAAGTTGTAAGTAGTACTTGAAAGTGCATGTGTTGCCCCATGCGTGGTTTTGGTAATTAATGATAATCCTTATGGACTAATGTTTGCATTGAGATATACTTGTAGATCTTGTCCATAGGAAATGTTGGAGTTCATGTGTTGGACTCTAGAAGATGACATGATGACCAATGGTCTATTCAAGGGTTTATATGAAGAATGGTCATGTGTAGAGAAGATGAAGTGCAAGCTCAATATGATCCATCTCGAAAGATAACATTTGATTGAATCTTGCAAAGGAGACATGAAGACGGAGATTTGCGAGGCCCTCCCATAAGGAGTATGGGGGAGCATTTGAAGAAGTCTTCATCAAGCATGTGCTAGCAAGCACAATCAAGAAAGGTGTTCCAACTTGAGAGAGTCAAGATCGTCATCATCGAGCTCAAGTGGAATGCGCAAGGCAAAGGTATGATCTTGATATGTTTTCTATTTTACCGGTCTCATGTTGTTAGTGGGAGACCGGGTTTTAGGATAGACGGCGTACTATCAAGAGGGGTTCTCAAGTGAGTAACTTGATCGCATCTTTGTGGAGAGCTCATACATTTGCATACTTGGCATATCATCTTTCTTGGTTCTTATTTGACTTTTATTCTTGTGAGAATTTAGAGCTTGAGTTCATCTCTATAACAAGCTCTAGTTCATAAAAAACGGATTTCATATCAATATCTTATTGCGTTTTTTATGTTCGAGGTTTTACCGGTTTATCTTTTCTAAGAGAGGTCAAACTCTCTACTTGTGGTTTCCTCCTCACATGATGGACAATGATGTGTATATGCATAATCTTGTAGAGCTTGTGAGTATCTTCTAACAAGTCCAAGATCATAGAAAACGGAGTCCGGATGAGAAACATATTGCGGTTTTGGTTTGGAGGTTTTATCGGTTGTTCTTTTATCGAGAGGTCTAACCTTTCCCATTTGGTTTTATCCTCTATTGTTGGACTATGATGTTTCTCTGCATGATCTTGTAAAGCTCTTCGTTACGATTCCAACAAGCCAAAGATCATCGAAAACGGAGTTCGGAAACTCAAGTTATGCATGTTTTGGTGTCGGTGTTTTCTGCAGTTTTTACACGCGCGGTAGTACCGCCCCTACTACTGGATCTACTACCGGATCTCGATTTTGGTACTGGTTTCGAGCGGTTTCTAACCCGGTAGGGTCCCGGTAGTGACCCGGTAGTTCTCCCTACCCGGTAGTACCGGGTCAAGCCCGGTAGTACCGCCCCGGGGCGGAAAAACAGCCCAACGGGCAGTTTTTCGGGCTCCTATTTAAGGGCCCTTCTTCCCCAATGTTTCCCAACAACTTGAGCACGTTTTTCCCCTTTCTCTCCTCCATTGTTGACCTTGGAAAAGCTTGCCTTCCTCTCAATCCCTCCCATGATTCTTGCATATCTTTGAGGGAAAGTGAGAGGAGATCTAGATCTACATTTCCACCAATCCATCTCTCCTCTAAGTGAGGGGAACCTAGTAGATCTTGATCTTGGAGTTCTTGGTGCATCTCCTATTTGTTCTTCCTCTCTTATTCCCCATAAGCATTTGTTGCTTTGTTGGAATTTGAGAGTGAAGGATTTGAGCACTTGTGCTCTTGCCTTTTGCATTTGGTGCATCGGTGTGCTCTCCACGAGGATTCGTGGAAGTTGAAATCTTGTGAACTTGTTACTCTTGGGTCTTCGGGCCCTAGACGCCTTTGTGGTGGTTGGACCCTTGTGTGGTCACTTGAAGCCGTTCGGGAGCCCCCAATCCCTTGTGGGTTGTGCCTCGGATTGTTGTTGAAAGCCGTTCGGGAGCCCCCAATCCCATTGTGGGTTGTGCCCCGGATTGTTGTTGAAAGGCTCCGGATTCCGCCTCGAAGGAATACCGATAGTGGAAGGTGAACCAAACCTTTGTGGTGCGGTTCATCGGAGAAGAGGGTGAAACCTTTGTGGTTGTTGAACCGTTGTGTCGGTTCACACCTCTCCAACGAGACGTACTCCCTTTCAAGGAGGAACTCGGGAATACATCCTCGTCTCCGCGTGCTTCGGTTATTTCTATACCCGAGCTTTTTACTTATGCACTTTACATTGTGATAGCCTTCGTGCTTGAAGTATTCTATATTGCTATCACCTTGTTGCTTGTCTTGCTTAGCATAAGTTGTTGGTGCACATAGGTGAGCCTAGTTTATTTAGGTTGTTGGCTTGTTAATTTAAACACCTAGTTTTATTCCGCAATTAGCAAGCCTAAACCGGAAAAGTTTTAATCGCCTATTCACCCCCCTCTAGGCGACATCATTGTCCTTTCAATTGGTATCAGAGCCTGGGCTCTCTTTTTGGGCTTTACCGCCTAGAGAGTAAAAGATGTCGTTTAGGGAATTAGTGCACGATCCCACTTTCATATTCGATGGCACAAATTATGATGTTTGGAAAATTCGCATGCTTAATCTTTTTAGGGCCATGGGTCCAAATTATATTAAGAGGATTGTGATGTGGGTTTTTCTCCTCCAAAGGATTCCAAGAATTATCTTTAGAGGATGAGGAAAACTCTCATCTCGAGACTCTAGTTTCTAATGGTCTTATATGTGTTTTGAGCGATGTAGTTCTTGCTTCAATCATGCCTTTTCGGAACGCTCATGAGCTTTGGACCAAGCTTCAAGATATATATGAAGTGTCCAAAATTATTGAGGATGATTGTTCTCCTTCCACTTCCGGCCGTGATGAGTTCACAACTTCCACTTCACCAACATGTGATTTGTCACAAGGTAATGATATGGTGAGTGGTGATAGAAATTGCATTGGTGATGGTGAACTTACTATTGATTATACTTCTTCTCTATCTCATTGCAATGTTCTATCTTTGGACTTAAACTCTTCTAGCACTCCAAATGTCATACATGCTAGAGTTGATAGTCCTTGCATATCATGTAATAGTTGTTTAACTAAATCTCATGATGATATGCTTCTATGTCTTGTTGCCATGAAAACAATGCTTCCATATCCTCTAGTACTTGCATGACTAACAATGTAGAGGAATCCCAACATTTGTTGGAACAAGACATGGACCTAAATGGTGCTTCAAGTAATTCTTCATCTTCATCATTAATCATGTTTGCCTTATGGCTAAGGATTCCGAGGTGTCTCCCACCTCAAATCCAAATTGTGATGATGTGGATGAGGATTCTCATGAAGAAGGTTTTGATTTTGAATCCTTAACCAAGATGGGTGAGATGGTACTTGGTGCTCTCCCCAAAGGTAGTAAAGCTATCCCTCCTCTTGTGAAATCATTGATTATGTTTCTAAGAGTAGGGAATTTATTGAGGATTTGGAAAGTCAATTTGATGAGAAATGTCAAATTGAGAGAGATGACTCTATCACTATAGCTTCCTTGAAAGCTTCTCTTGAAGAAGAAGAAGAGCTTAGGTCTTCTCTTGAAGAGACTTGAATCTCTTGATGAGTCTAATGATCTTATTATTGCTAAAATCATTAAGGAAAGAGATCATGCCCTTGCTAAATTAAAGTGCTTAAAAAGGAAAAAGTTGAATTTGGTGTTGGCAATGCTAGACTAAGTGAGGACATAGAGAGACTTGACAAAGCTCACAAGGCTTTAGAAAGTGAACACTCTCTCCTTATCAAGTCTCATGATCAACTCCAAACTCAACTATCTAAGAATGATAAGCTTGCCAAATTGTCTTCTTCCATTTCTAATATTAATGATGCTTGTGCTACTAACTCCACTTCTTGTGAAGCATCTATTTTGAAGGAGAATGTTGAGCTAAGGGCTCAACTTGAGTTGCTATCTAGCAAGTATGGGAAATTGGAAGAAAGTCATGAAAAGCTTTCTAGCTCTAATGATGATCTTCTAGCATCCCATGCTAGGCTAAAGTTAGCTCATGAGGCTATTATGTCAAAGGTAACATCTTGTGAGCCTCATGTGGAAATTGGCACAACTTCTTCTAGAAATGCTTTATTGCCATGTGCTAGTCCTAGTGATTCATCCACTCACAATGTTGCTACATCTTGTGATGAATTACTTTCATGCCTTGTTGCTCTAACAATGAAGCTTCTACTTCCTCTAGTGTTTTGTTGATACTAACCATGTAGAGGAACTAAATGAGCTCAAGGCCCAAGTCACTTCTTTGAAGAAAGACTTGGAAAAGCGTCATGTTGGGAAGTCCACACTTGACAATATGTTGAGTGTTCAAAGACGCCCCAATGACAAGAGTGGACTTGGATTCAACTCCAATAACAAGAACAAGTCCAAGTCAACAAGAAGAAAAGGGCCAAGAACAAGTTAAAGATTCGGCCAAGATTGTTTGCTTCAAGTGCAAAGTTGAAGGGCACCATGTTAGATCTTGCCCTTTGAAGAAGAAGTCTTAGTGAGAAGCAACAAGGGAAGAAGCCTCAAGTTCCTCAAGTTGAAGAACACCTCTTCCCAAGAAGAATCAAGCTACTCCTCCTCAAGTCAAGATTCCAACCAAGAAGAGAGGAGGAAGTCGATGTTGCTACCTATGCCGTGAGAAGGGTCACCTTGCTTCTTCATGCACAAATGGTACCTTATCCAACCCCATTATATTGATGATGTTTATTCTCTTCGGAAGGATAAGGTTGGCAATGTGTTTGCCAAATATGTTGGTACTCAAAGTGGTGTCAAGAAAAGAACCATTTGGGTTGCCAAACCTATTGTGACTAACCTCTTAGGACCCAACTTGGTTGGGGACCAACAAGCTAAAACTTGATCAATAGGTGTTGTTGGAGGTCATTGGAGACTTGGCTACATCATGAAGAATTAAGGGATCTTCATCAATTATATTCTCTCAAGCCAAGTCATTTGGATTATATTGTTCTATCTCATATCCAATGTTCCTCCTTGCGGTAACTTTTATTTAAATCATATATACATTGAAAGTTGCTTGCACCCTTGCATGTGTTTGGTTTTGTACCTTGCTAGTGTTTGTATGTGTTGTGCTCTCTACTTACTTATCTTGAGAAATCAAGTATGTGTATGTTGGTTTGCACACCATTTACTTGTTTGAGCCTTATTGCTTTTATTTGATATCTTATCTTGTTGGCTCTCTTTTGAGAGATTAATGGACCATTCCATTTTGGGAGTGATATGCTTCGTGCACTTCACAAACCAAAAATGTGTGTACATGAGGAATACCACTTAGTGATGATATATTATTATATTATGTATGTCATGCTCATGAGAAATTCAAATTCTATAATGTCCATTAATTTCTCGAGTTGGTTTTGTTTGCCTCTTGCTTTAAAAAAATGGATTATCACATTATGGGGGAGTAATAAGCTATGTGCATATTACAAGCCTAGAAAATGTGAACATGTGAGGTATTGCCACCTAGAATTGATATTCTTCATTATCTTATTCCTTGTGGCATGTTGCTCAAACAAGTTCCATTTTGCTAAATGATTTTGTTTTCACTCTTTTGGATCTTGTTTGTGATGGAATTTCTTGGTATGGCTTTCCCTAAATATGTTCTCATATATCTTTTGGGAAACCAATTGCTTCAAGCTACTCCTTGGAGTTGCTTTGCATTATGCGTGTTTTTGAAGCTATCAAGAATATCTATCTATCTAAGCATGGCTTTTAATTCCTATCCTTTGCCATATGCTTATGTTTTGTGAATATGATCTTGAATATATCTTTGCAATCCACCACCGAGAAATATCTCCATACATTACTTGTCTTGACAAGTGATAATCATATTTGTGGTAAATATATTGATCATATTCACTTTGGCTCTTGCTTTGAATTGCCTTATTTGATTGCCAAGGATTTGTTTTGATCTAACTCTCATTTGTCTTCCTTGTATCTTTTGGATCCTTTATTGCTCTACTTAAAATTTGTTTTGTGCTTTCTTGAGTTGGGAAAAGCAATGAACCAATTCTTGTGCATTGACATTCAAAAGTCATACTTCTTGATAATGCACTATTCTTTGGGAAGCTATCCTACTTTGAGTAAAACACCGTTCTTTAAATTGGTATTGCAATTTCTTGCCTTTCTTGAACATGACTAGTGTTTGAATATATATATATATGGGAGTGATGATCTCATTTGTGTGCATTTTGTATTCAAATGCAAAATCTTAAATAATGCACACATCTTGGGGGAGCAATCCTATAGGTTTTTGAACATTAGTTGTCTTCATTTGATATTTGATCCCGATGACGTGTCTCCTTGGAAGACAAACATTTTTCGTCTTGGTACTTGTGCCATCATGAAAAGTGTAGAGGGTTTGGTTTATTCCTTGATGTATTTTTCATTTCATCTTTGGTATCTTGATTTCATTGGTATCTTTTCAAAGTGGTATCTTCACTCATGTGTTGATTTGGGTATTTGATATAATTTGGACACTTTGTTTTCTTGTCACACTTGTGTGTGCTTTGTTGTTTACTTGGTGTTTTGTCTAAATTATATCTTGTTTGGTTCTTGAAAGTCATGTGCATGCATATTTATTATATGTATATCTTATGGCATGCTTACTTTCGTTGATCCAATATATAGGATAAACTCCATCAAATCCTAAATGACTAAGATGTGCATGAAATTCAATTTCATATCTATATGCACATAGTTATGTGGAGTTTGTCCTATGTATTGTAGTTGCTCTAACTACTTTGGACCCAATGAGTTTGGGTACCATTTTGTACTTGAATTTGTTTTAGGTACATTTGGAGATGCATTGGAAGCTTGTCTCATCTACAAGGAAGGTGTTGTCACCATGTGCTTATTGGAGCCAAGCTTGGATGATCATGAGCTCCTATCTTCTACATCACCAATGCTATCTCGGTAACAAGTATCTACCTCATGCATACTTTTCTAGCTCTCAACCTTGTGTAGGTTGTTTCATGGCATGAATCTCTTTGGTTGCAATTCTTTTGATTCTTGCAAAACGTCTTTATTGCAAATGTGAGTAAGCCGGGATGATTACATATAAGGGGATATATATTCATTTCATGATTCATCGATCCCATTATGTCAATCTAGCACTTTCTACTTAAGTCTCTCATGTGCAACTTTGATGTTTCTTCAAAATCATTTGCCTTTCGTGATACTTGTTATCTTACTCGGAGCATCCCGTTTATCACCTTTATCCTTTGTGGATAGTTTTTGATGCTATGATGAGTATGTGTTGGAAGTTCATCTATATCCCTTTAAGATAAAATTGAGCTTTGTGCTATGCTTTTAAGCAAAATCTTATTGGTGTATTTATGACTTCCTCTTGGATATCATGACCTTTACCTTTGTACCTATTTTGTGTGTACATGTTTTTTGTGGACTTATATCTTCGTGATTGGTGTCTACTTAGAAACTTATACACATAAGAATAGTTACATCTTTATTGGTATTCCAATTCTTTAGTGACCACCCTTTGCTTTTGTATCTTTGGTGGTCTCTAATTAAAGGCACAAGCTTTTTTTTTTGTGTTATGCTTTTGCACTTAATAAGCTTGTGGAGCTATTTGATTATATCTTTGGTGTGTGAGTATGGAAAGACATGATATGCACTATGTGCAACACTTTTGAAAGACTATGTTGATGCTTTTGCTCATCCTTGTATTAGTCTCCTAAAATGTCTTTTTTCTCACACCCATCCTTTTATTTGCCGCTCCTTGCTCATGTTGCAAAATTTATTTGTTGCAAGTTGTTTGCCTCTTTTCTCATTTATATTCTCTTGCATGGCTTGTGTTCGAATTTATCTAGGAGGGAGTGAGGATTCCATGTTGTGCACACTATATTGAAATACAAATCCTATTTGTGCACGTACCTTGGGGAGTTCCCTCTTGATATTTAGAACATTTTTGGATCCTTTTGATTGCTTGCTTCTTTCGTTGAAGTATCTTTCTATTTGTATTCTTTGCAATCTTTGGATCCTCAATATAGTTTGATCTCCTCCAACTATTCTTATTGGATATGTGCATTTGATTTCACTCACATTATGAGAAATGCACAATTATGGGGGAGCTCTTATTATATTGGCCTTCTTACTTTTCACCCATTTCGGCAATCGTTGCCAATGGGGGAGAAGTTTAGAGGGTTTAAGGAATGTTGGTTTTATGCTTTAGTTTCGTTCTTAAGCATTTGCCTTTCTTGCTCTTGCATCCTTGCTCTTTGTGTTGCATGGTTGCTTAATTCATTATATAAACCCTCGTAAAAGGGATTGTCATCAATTACCAAAATGGGGGAGATTGAAAGTGCATGTGTTGCCCCATGCGTGGTTTTGGTAATTAATGACAATCCTTATGGACTAATGTTTGCATTGAGATATACTTGTAGATCTTGTCCATAGGAAATGTTTGGAGTTCATGTGTTGGACTCTAGAAGATGACATGATGACCAATGTCTATTCAAGGGTTTATATGAAGAATGGTCATGTGTAGAGAAGATGAAGTGCAAGCTCAATATGATCCATCTCGAAAGATAACATTTGATTGAAGCTTGCAAAGGAGACATGAAGACGGAGCTTTGCGAGGCCCTCCCATAAGGAGTATGGGGGAGCATTTGGAGAAGTCTTCATCAAGCATGTGCTAGCAAGCACAATCAAGAAAGGTGTTCCAACTTGAGAGAGTCAAGATCGTCATCATCGAGCTCAAGTGGAATGCGCAAGGCAAAGGTATGATCTTGATAGGTTTTCTATTTTACCGGTCTCATGTTGTTAGTGGGAGACCGGGTTTTAGGATAGACGGCGTACTATCAAGAGGGGTTCTCAAGTGAGTAACTTGATCGCATCTTTGTGGAGAGCTCATACCTTTGCATACTTGGCATATCATCTTTCTTGGTTCTTATTTGGCTTTTATTCTTGTGAGAATTTAGAGCTTGTGTTCATCTCTATACTAAGCTCTAGTTCATCAAAAACGGATTTCATATCAATATCTTATTGCGTTTTTGATGTTCGAGGTTTTACCGGTTTATCTTTTCTAAGAGAGGTCAAACTCTCTACTTGTGGTTTCCTCCTCACATGATGGACAATGATGTGTATATGCATAATCTTGTAGAGCTTGTGAGTATCTTCTAACAAGTCCAAATCATAGAAAACGGAGTCCGGATGAGAAACATATTGCGGTTTTGGTTTGGAGGTTTTATCGGTTGTTCTTTTATCGAGAGGTCTAACATTTCCCCATTTGGTTTTATCCTCCATTGTTGGACTATGATGTTTCTCTGCATGATCTTGTAAAGCTTTTCGTTACGATTCCAACAAGCCAAAATCATCGAAAACGGAGTTCGGAAACTCAAGTTATGCATGTTTTGGTGTCGGTGTTTTCTGCAGTTTTTACACGAGCGGTAGTACCGCCCCTACTACCGGATCTACTACCGGATCTCGATTTTGGTACTGGTTTCGAGCGGTTTCTAACCCGGTAGGGTCCCGGTAGTGACCCGGTAGTTCTCCCTACCCGGTAGTACCGGGTCAAGCCCGGTAGTACCGCCCCGGGGCGGAAAAACAGCCCAACGGGCAGTTTTTCGGGCTCCTATTTAAGGGCCCTTCTTCCCCAATGTTTCCCAACAACTTGAGCACGTTTTTCCCCTTTCTCTCCTCCATTGTTGACCTTGGAAAAGCTTGCCTTCCTCTCAATCCCTCCCATGATTCTTGCATATCTTTGAGGGAAAGTGAGAGGAGATCTAGATCTACATTTCCACCAATCCATCTCTCCTCTAAGTGAGGGGAACCTAGTAGATCTTGATCTTAGAGTTCTTGGTGCATCTCCTATTTGTTCTTCCTCTCTTATTCCACCATAAGCATTTGTTGCTTTGTTGGAATTTGAGAGTGAAGGATTTGAGCACTTGTGCTCTTGCCTTTTGCATTTGGTGCATCGGTGTGCTCTCCATGAGGATTCGTGGAAGTTGAATTCTTGTGAACTTGTTACTCTTGGGTCTTCGGGCCCTAGACGCCTTTGTGGTGGTTGGACCCTTGTGTGGTCACTTGAAGCCGTTCGGGAGCCCCCAATCCCTTTGTGGGTTGTGACTCGGATTGTTGTTGAAAGCCGTTCGGGAGCCCCCAATCCCATTGTGGGTTGTGCCCCGGATTGTTGTTGAAAGGCTTCGGATTCCGCCTCGAAGGAATACCGATAGTGGAAGGTGAACCAAACCTTTGTGGTGCGGTTCATCGGAAAAGAGGGTGAAACCTTTGTGGTTGTTGAACCGTTGTGTCGGTTCACACCTCTACAACGAGACGTACTCCCTTTTAAGGAGGAACTCGGAAATACATCCTCGTCTCCGCGTGCTTCGGTTATTTCTATACCTGAGCTTTTTACTTATGCACTTTACATTGTGATAGCCTTCGTGCTTGAAATATTCTTTATTGCTATCACCTTGTTGCTTGTCTTGCTTAGCATAAGTTGTTGGTGCACATAGGTGAGCCTAGTTTATTTAGGTTGTTGGCTTGTTAATTTAAACACCTAGTTTTATTCCGCAATTAGCAAGCCTAAACCTGAAAAGTTTTAATCGCCTATTCACCCCCCTCTAGGCGACATCATTGTCCTTTCAGTACTTTCGTTTTAGCATGAAAATAAATATCAAAAGTACCCTCTACAGGAGATGACTACTAAGATTAATCTCCGATGTTTATTTGGGTTTAGGATTAATTTTTGTCTTTCTGATTTAATCTAAACACCACATTTTGCTGGGCTAAGTTTGTTGATTATAGGTCTAATAGTTAGTGTTAAGCAAAATTAAGTCTGGCCTAGCAAATATACAAAAACTGGCATAGACTACAAATAGAATATAATCATTTGTCTGAGGCCTTTCCTCCTGCGAAATGGTTGTGATGTTTCTGTACAGTTATTCAAAACAGAAATGATAGGTAAATGATGCCTTCTGTTATTGGCTTACCTTGGTTTTATTTTTATATTACTGTGAGCCTTGTCCATAAGAGTTGTTTCCACCGGGTATAATGCCTGCATTGAATTCAATTGGATACACACAAGGAAGCATGGGCAGAATTAACAGTCACTATCACCTAGACAGACAATTAAACCTGGTACACTAGAAGTGTCAAAGTTCGATCCAGCAACATTTTAGTTGCTCATTTTGTCGATAGTGTGAGCTTTACCCAGGATGAGTTTAGACATGCACACATCTGCCGGCTTCCATGCACCCCTATCCCACCGTGCATGGAAGCCGGCTTGGTGACACATGGCTTCTTGATCTCTCCGATCTGGCAGTTGGCGCCAAATAGAGGACACTGGACCTTTTCCTTCACCTCGTTCTGGCCACACATTAACTTGGATTGGTGAGACACACATGGTTCTTTTTGGTGGTAGAGGATCAGAATATGATGTGCTTAATGATCTCTGGCTGTTTGATATTGGCGATCATCTCCCACAATGGAAGGAGCTAAAGTGTGACTTGTCTAGTATTCTAGGTGAGTTGCCTTCTCCACGGGTTGGGCATTCAGCAACACTTCTCTTGGGAGGCAAGATCCTTCTATATGGTGGGGAGGACTAGCAAAGGCGGCGGATGGATGATTTCTGGATCTTAGATTTGCAAGCTTTACTTCAGTTTCAGTCAGGTTCCAGGAAAATTGCAAAGCGTATGTGGAAAAAACTTAGGATTGATGGTCAATCCCCATATTGCCGGTCCTTTCATGGGGCATGTATAGATACTTCTGGGTGGTGTGTGTACGTTTTTGGTGGAATGGTTGATGCACTTGCGCATCCTGCAGAATCCTTGGGCTTGAGGTTCGATGGCCAGCTGTATCAAGTGGAGCTTGTGCTGCATCTGTAGAATATGTATGCTGTTTAGATCCTAACAATGTTATATTGTGTAGTTTTTCTAAGTCACGACTCTTAGATTATAAATCCACAGATCGTGCTCACAATATTTTGATGATCAAGATCTCTGCTTTAACATTTGACCTGCCAGGTTTTGGTCATTGTAATGATGCTGACAAATGGCTCTTCACTGTCAAGTGCGTATGGGCGCTCACCTGTCACTGATCTGTGAAAGGTGCAATGATCTGAAGTGGATTTGTCTGCATATGTGTTAAAATTGACATCGTTCCTCAGATGCATATATTTCCAAAGAGAGCCTTGTCAATACCATCCGGCAGCGATTGTTATTCTTTAGCCTGATGGCTTCTCATATGCTATGAAAAGAAGGATTCTGTCGTCTTTGATGATTAACTAGAATTACATAATTGATGATTGTTATGGACTATCTGGAGCTGCTCTTGATCTTTGCATCCCAGTCACAAATGCTGCCATAGAACTGTCACATGCTGAGAGAATGTCATGTTGAATTGAGCTCATAATGGAGTCTTGTGTTGAATTGAGCTCACAATGGTGTCTTAGTCACACGGGCAGCACACTACACAACGCAATATTTCCAAAAGGTTTGATCTTCACCATTGATGTGAGATTGGTCATTGCTCGAGCGTCGTTATGGTACAAATATATGCAGGTTGTTTGCATGTTCTCATTAACACGGCTATAATGCAGCCAACAGTTGTTTGGATCGTTTGCCCTTTGGGACCATTTCCACAGTGATTACCGGATCACGCATCATGGAAAGAAAAA
The DNA here is from genome assembly GCA_947311845.1 of Poa pratensis. Lineage (NCBI taxonomy): Eukaryota > Viridiplantae > Streptophyta > Magnoliopsida > Poales > Poaceae > Poa > Poa pratensis. The sequence goes on along the minus strand of CAMZMU010000074.1, from coordinate 86,097,045 downwards.
TATGGAAATCCTGTTCAGATCCACTTTGTGACAGCAAGGCGCTCCTGCAAGCTGCAGCACCAGAATACATGCAAGCTCTAAAAGGTTTTGCCCATTTACTTAGATATGTTGTCTCTGACCATTTTTATCATGCATGTAATTGTCTAGATTCTTGTTAGCAATTTCATCCAGATGTCTTCAGCTTGCGGAATTCAGTTGTTCCCAGATTTTTGGCAGATTTTTTCACAGGCCCAAACTAGGGCATTGCTAATATTACTGCTCCTCCGGTCAAAGATCATGTTTCACTATATGTGTAGAGCCATATGTATAACTACCAAGGAAATCAAAATATTTAAAACGGTACTGGTTGTCAGAGTTTTGAAGTTTGTTATGGGATACACTAGTCATACATTTTTACTGAGGTTGGCCACTGTGAACAACTGAGATTGTTGTTCCATTAGAAGAGGCACATGTGTAATTTGCTGAGGGTCAACATTTTGAATCATGCAATTTGTAGTTCTAGAGGATGTGTTTATTCCATATTTGCCTAGGCCGGGTCATTTTTTTAGAACTAGAGAATTCCTAACCTTTTAATTTGGTAGCTCACAAACATTAAAGATCAATTTGTCAGCTCAAAAAAATTGATGATACACGTGAACGGAAAATGGGGGCCCTGGGCCCAACTACCAAAACTCGTTGCTTTCAATTTGGTAAAACCTGTTGCTGATACATCATTCTCCATTCCCTTGTTTTGTACTCCCTCCGTTCGGAAAAAGGATGTCACAAAAATGGTCTATCTATAGTTCATTTTTGTGACATCATTTTCCGAACGGAGGGAGTAGGAGATATTATCAAAGCCGTGCCTTCTGGGCTTGTGGCTGTGATTGCTGGTTGGTAGCGGCGATAGCTGAGTCAAGTTATGCTAGCTACAGAAACATGATCAAGATGTGACACACAAACAGGACCATGCCACCTGGTCTCCAGTTGTTCCCTACAGTAATATTTAGAGGTACAAATTAAACCATGTGCTGGTGATGGTTGATTTCTTAGTATACTTTTTTATTTGTAGGATGTTTGTGAATTTAGCCAGTAACCTGCAGCAAAATGTACTGCGCACAGGTGTCACAAACTTTCCCCGGATGTAATGTCATCCTTGTATTTGGAAGTTATTTCGTCTGAAAAATGATACTTTGCTGCGTAGGAAACTGTTTTTTTTTCTATGGGCCGTGTAAGGTTTCCTCGGCATTGGTCCTCGAGTGCAAAGGCGACAGAACCTATGATTCGAAGAAAATCCTAATACTTCATGGGTGGGATGGTGGAGCAAACCAAAAAACAATTGTCTTATTTGGTAAGGTTTTAAATTAACAAATAAGACAGGAAAGAGTAAATATTCGCCCGCGAAAATCCTAATAATTTTCACATGACACAAAAAGACAGGAACTTATTACAACCAAAACGGACAGGGAATGTCCTCCGAAATTGAGAATAGAATGCAAACTGTATGTTCCTGCAAGCATGCATGTGCATCAACCATATCTTATAATGATCAAAAGTCAAACAAATGAACTAATCCTCAACAATCTTCATCCTTGATAAAAAGTATACCTACAATGAGACACTATTAGGTATAGAAATATAGATACAGAAATTGTAACTGGGATAATGATTTATAAGATATTGCTGAAATGCTACAGACCAAAAAAACATATATGAACATGATTCCACTAAAACTCCAAACAGCTCCATGGTAGTACTCAAGCCATCCATCTTACAGGTATTCATAGCTCAACCAAAAAAGAGCAAAACACATAAAATACTACACAATCAAGCCATGAGTAACTGACCACTGACATTGCACTTAACCATAATCACACCCTGCATTTGCATTTTTTTTTCAATCCAAACTCCACGAAGCAAATATTTCGAAAGGCACTTTTTTTTTTCCTTTTTTTCTTTCCCAGGTGAACTGCCAGAACGAGGCTAGCTAGCTAAACTGGTATTACATCACCGTTTGATGTATCTTCACATCTCAAGACTAGTCCATCCAGGCTAGTTGGGAGTAGGCACTTGGCCCACTGGCAGCCAGTGTTGAAGGGTTCAGGTGGCGGAACAACCATCAACACATTGTCATTCCTTTGAACAACACCAATGACACTCACGGTGCTTCCCTCCTTAATGTATCTGCAGCGTAAACATCCATGTCAGGTGAATAACTATGTCCATGTGCTTGTGCGGTACAGGTGCAAAAGCAGAACAAAGAAACAGTCATACCCTTCTTTTAGGCGCATTATGCGGTCATCACTTGAGAGATTCCTCTCCCGTAGCCATCTTAAAAATTCAGGTGACATGTCCTTGTTCTCTGGATTTATGTCAATAACAACAGATTCATCTACATATGGGGTTAGCCGTGCACCGTATCCTGTTTTGACCAATGCTCGCAGCCCAGATTGGAAATCAGAGATGTAGAAATCAACTGCATGTCGCTGCAGTTGTTGCAAGAAAAGGAAAATGTAAGATGAGACATGATTAGGGTGATACGAATGTCAATGGTTTGGATTTTCGATGAAACCCTTGTATCTCATAATTGCAGGACAAAGTGAGATCCACATCTTGTTGATCAAATTTTATAGCTAACAAGAAACTCACCTCAATTGACCGTAATCCCCAAGTAAATCGGCGGTGCTGGGTGTTGGCGGCTTTTGAGTCCCAACCCCTATACTCATACAAGCAGGTTGATGTGTACACGCATCTTGGAACCCTTTGAAATGAGGACTCGAGGGGGAAATTTCCACAAGTAACAACCTGTCAAGTAAAGTACGATTAATAAGGTCATGTTACAACAAAAGATGTGCTACTGCTTAAATCAGTTATGACCATAAGCTAACTACGAAAAGAAAAAACTCTACCGAAAAAACGTAATTACAAATTGCGGTATCACGTCCTTAGTAAAACAACATATCATTCTTAAGTGTATTAGACAAACATGTCACTTTAAGTGTACTAGATATTGGTATGTGCTCAAGGTACTGATCTCTGGGTCCAAAGTTTATTTTTGTGGAGTTTTCTGTCAAATCTTTGTATGTATGATTTACCTCAAGAGTCGAGCCTGAACAGCTAGTAGCATTACTACCTTGTGAGTTAACAATTCAGTTCAGCAACATACAACAACTGGCAAAGGTAAAAGGAAATAATGTAACTTGAGAATAACTTCTATCTTGTAACCTAAGCAAGCAGACACATGACAAAAACAGAAACTGGGAAACTAAACACAAACAATTGAGGGATGGAATAACTGAAGAGGTGACTGGTATTACACATACCCCAGTAACTTTTACATACTCTCCATCTTTTGCGGTTCTCAGATCCGCGTCAGGGTAGCGACTGACGAACCTAGTCATACCTCTTGTTCCCCAGCAAATGTTCCAAATCAAGAGTGCAGCAACAAACCCAAATATCACCACAACAACTACAAGCAGGATTGAATTATGAACAGCAGCAAGAATGAAGCCACCTGCTGTGAACCCCATCGCAAAAAGCAGAATGGCCGCCCAGAGTATTGGCTTTGGCAAACTGGCCATAATCGAGTAGCCATTTTCCTCGTTAAGATTTGTAACAGCCTGATTATGAGCAAACGAGGTGGCACGCATCTTCATTGACACATTAGAATCGAGAGCGCCTGAAACTTTTCGTGGAGCACCGGATGAATTCAACGGTCCAGAAGTGATAGGTCCTGATGTGATGAGACCAGTTGTAGGAAGAATAGGAGGTAAATGGCCAGAATTCTGACGAGCCATTGGGGTCACTCCTCCTGACTGGGGTCCAGACGATCTCCTTGTTGGTTCTCCATGCTTATTGAGTGGTCCAGAATTAGACTTTGTCCTTGCCGAACCTCCAGTGCCAGGAACCGCTGATGAAATAGAACCTGAGTAGTTGGATCGACCAACAGCACTAGATACTGGCCCCGAATTGGAAGCTGCACCACCAAATGAAGTATTCCTTGAAGGCTGATTACCCAAAGGGCCAGATTTCCGTGACTTCTCAGCATGGAGATCAAACATCTTCCCGAGTTCTCCAGATTTCTTGACGTCACCGCCAATGTATGGCATAGCTGCGGAGCAAACAACGGGAGCCTTCTCCTTAGGTTGCTCAGGTCGCCCAGACACATAAAGCCCATTGCTTAACTGGTGGGATGGAAACCGAGAACCCATGTTCTCAACCAGTAGATTCAACTATGACCTCTGAGTACGTTGAAAGTAGCTGTATCGCGTATAGAATGAGACTAGCAAGCTTTGGAGCACACCATCAGCATTATCACAAACAACAAACACCTTGCATCTGCACCTGTTTGAAGAAAACACCAAAAGAATGCAACCAACATCAATTTTGGTGTAGAAAATGGAAATGCACACAAGATATCGAGTTAAGCTATTCAGAGGAAACAATTTTAACAAGTGCATAAAATAGTCACGAAATAAGATTACCGAGCACAAGGATTACTCCCTCCGTCTCACAATATAAGTTTCAAAATATAAGATGTTTTAGCTGTTTCACATATTGTCTAGATTCAGACTAAAATGAGTGGACATATACACTAAAACGTGTCTAGATACATATGTATACCTACAAATGTGGAAAAGGTCTAAAACATCTTATATTGTGGAACGGAGGGAGTACTAAAGATGAGACTGAGACGAACTTTAGAAAATGAACCAGTCCCAACAAATCGCAACAACTCAAATGTTCAAGGTGGAAACTGACTGATAATCTTAACGCTTCCTCCTTAAGTGTGATATTTATGAGCTAATACACAGTAGAGCCTAGCTGGAGCTAACATAGAGCTGGATCAACACAAACACTTGCAAAATATAGTGCCATTAATTACATAATAAATCCTATCAAAATTGGCAAAAGTAATTCACAGGGTTGCCATGTTGACAGCAACAACAAAAAATATGCGAAAAAATATTTTCCTTACAGAGAAGTACATCAAATAATGCATTGCTAACTCAAAATATCCCGTCAAACAAATGCCACAATTCAAAAAAATCTTTTTGCGGAATGGGTGGGTCAAGCTGGCAGTGAGAAGGCACTGAACTAATTGCATACGTATTGTATAAAACTACAAACTCCGCCCCAGTCTTACACTCTTGCTAACAGAAAATAAAAACAGTCAGAAGCAGCCATATCAGAGCAAATCTTTTGATTTAGCAGCGCAGGTTTCAGACGTAATTTTGGGATAACGGCACTGTTGTGATTAAGTAATGCTTAGCTCCCTCCAAAAGGAAGTAAGCTCCCTAAAGCATGCAGAATTCGTGGAGGGGCATAAAGTATTAGCACCAAAAATTGATAGCGATGGTTAATATCAAAAGCAGGACCGAGTCTTCCAAATGATTTTGGCAGCGGAATAAACAAACAAATATGCCACCGACACCATGAGATCTCGAAGTAAATATAGCTTAAAGCTCCAGCAAAGAACCCTGACAGACAGGTAAATGACAGCACAGTTTGAACAAGAAGCAATGGAGCAACTAATTTAACAACCTACACAGCTTGCCCTACCAAGCTCTCCAGGAGGAGATTCTCTCTACTCCTGCATAGATTATCTCTCTCCAACGCGTGCATAATCCCGTAACCTTGTGGGGGAGCTCGAATCTAGGTTGGAATCATACCACATTCTACTCGCTAGCCAAAATTCCGGCATCTGCAGATCCAGAGACTAGTCCCAGATCCAGGTAAATCTCTCGCATACCAAGAACGCGAGAATCCCTGAAAACGTTCACATAAACGAGCACTAGATCCAGACAGCGCGAACCTAACGAGCGCCGCTTCATTTGGAAAAACAAACCGCTGGCCAGTAGTAGTACTCCACCAAGTATTTATCAAACGGACAAATCCGCAACGAACTGGACGGGATTGGAGAGGAAGAAAGCAGTATTTGGATCAAAATTTCGCTCGCATTCACGGCTAAACAGAAAAAGAGGAATGGAAGACGGAAACACTGGGAGCAATCCAGGCAGGTTAGGGTTGGTTACCAACCGAAGAAAGGGGTCCTCAATGCCCAGGTAGATCTCCGCTCCACGGAGTTCCAGCGGAGCGGAGGACGACGGCGGCGGGAATGCGAGAGGATTCCTCTGTGGCGGCGGGCGGGCGTGCGTGGTCGGGTGGAGTGGGATGGGCTGGGGGAGGAGGGTTGTTCGGCGGAGATGGTGGTGGGTTGGATGACAGACACCGTCGGCGTCGGGAGGAAAAGGAAGCTCTGCTGTGAGCGCGTCTGTCTGTCTGCCTGTCTCTGTCGCTGCTGGTGGACCTCCGACGACAGGAGCTAACAACCTGAAGCAAAGGCCCCTGGACTCGACTGGACTGTTGCTTCACACTAGCCCTGCCGCTCCTGTTCTTCGATCCTTGTTTTGGTGCTCATTTGGGTTCCGCTGATAACATATTTTTTGATGTTTTATGTGTTCCACAAGCAGCTAAAAACGAATTACCACATGGCACAAGTGGTGAGCAACCTAGACAAAATGAAATATTAATAAAAAGAAATGTATGTGTTTGTCTCAAAATGATGTCTTTTTTCACAACAATAAAAATATGTAACATATTCTAACAACTTACACATGAGCAGTTTCATGATTTTTAGGTGGATAATTTATAATAGCACATTCATTTTTCTTGGATAGATGTCACATGTTAAGGAATGCTTTTTTGGATATATTTCCAGGGTTTCTTTCGCGCACAAGGCCACTGATCCAGAGAAGGTGGGCTTGTTTGCTTTAAATTAAAAGAAATTGTGTTTCACTTGTCGGCATCCTATATAATTCAGCTTGTCGTATAACGGATAATCTAGGCAGGGAATTTCTGCAACATGGTCGTTGAATTTTGGGACCTATAAATAGAATCCTTTCTTCTCCAAGTGAAGGGCGACTTCACTTCACTCCCCCCCCCCCCCCCCCCCCCCCCCCACTGTTTTAGATCTCCTCTTAGAACTCTCATTCATTTGGTCCAAATGTGTTGATTTTTTAGGGGTGAAGGGGAGATTTAGATCTACGTTTACACCAAAAAGGATTTGATTTCAACCTATTAATACTTTGTGGATCTTCTGACTCTTGGGCTATTTGAAACCCTAAACAAAAGTGAAATTGAGGGGGCCTATAAAAGAATCCCTCTTCCCAAGGAGGAGGCACTACTGCTATTCTCTATGTTTCATTGTTCCAAAGCTTAAATCGTAGACATCTCACACTTCTTTGATCTATTCTTCTTGAATCTTTTAGGAGTGGTAGAGAAAGCCGAGATCTAGGGTAACACCAATGCAATTTGATTTTCCCCTACTATTCTTGTTGTTTTATTTTACTCTTGGGTTTATTGGAACCCTAGATATAAGTGGTCGTCTTGGAGCTTGGGCTTGATGGTGAGGAGCTCCGGAATATTGTTGGGAGCCTCCAATTAATTTGTGGAGATAGCCCCAACATTGTTTGTAAAGGTTTGGTTGCCGCCTTCAAGTACAACACATAGTGGATCATGGCAATCCGCCTTGGTGGATGCACAAAGAGAATAAAGTGAACCTTGTTGGCTATCAGGAATTGTTGTGAATCCACACCCTTCCAATTGAGACTATATTCTCCTGGGAAGTGAATTTCGGGATAAATCATCATGTCCATTGTGTGTTGTTCTTAAACTTCTTTATGTACTTGTATCTAGTTTTGTATACTTGATTACCTTGTGTGTTAGATAGTATCATTGTTATCATGTAGATTTCTCATCTAACTGCATGAACTAGAGAAGCTACCTTTGAGTTATATCCTAATTTGCTAAAAGAAAGTAAAAGTTGTAGTCACCTATTGACCCCTTCCTCCTCTTGTGGATGCCTTTGATCCTTTCATTGGTCTCAGAGCTTCATCTCTTTACTAAGTGGTTTACCGCCTAAAGAGGAATATGGTGGCCAAGATGAAGAGGGTGGTGACAAGACCACCGTTCCCGACACTCTGGTCCCGTCATGATGGATGCTCTAACGGAACTTATAGTTTATGTAAGATTATCCACCATTGACGAGATCTCTAAAAGTGTGGAAAGGAAACTAATTGCACATATCTCATCGTCATCTACTACCAGTCTAACCCTCATGTAGTGGAATCAGGTGATCCTCAGAAGGTCTAAAACCGAACATTTTATCATACCATGCCTCCCCCACATCAATATGCTCCACTAGCTATTGCACACCCTCATATAATAAACCAAGCCTCCCCCCTCCCATGTTAGATGCATCTCGATTTTTAAAAATGTTTTCTATGCAATCTCATATTAGTACCTCGTCAATATAAACTTGGAGAATTATCAAAGAGGTCTACAGGCCCTTCGATCTCGAATAACTTGTCTCCAAGAGATGCCGTTGATGAGAAACTCAATGCTACCACATTGCATATGCTTGAAAAGGCAATGTCCGAAGAGAATATTGATCACATTCAGTCATTCAAGACAACAAATGAGGGAATCTTGACGTTCTATATGGAGGAACCACAAGCATTCAACAATCCAAGTTCACCATTCTTCAACACAAATGAAGAATTCTACTTCTGGAAATTGTCGGAATTCAACAAATGTAGTGAAATCAGAGGGGAATGAAGAGAATCTACAGATTGCCATGTAGCGAGGATTCTCAAGCTCACATTATTTTGGGTGTGAGCGAGCAGCACCACCATCCCTACCTCTCATGCCTTTGGTTGGTGCTACCTAATTTGGCATCAACATGCTACAAGCCCCCAACACACACATACGTACACTCCCATGCACAGGAGTGATCTGCAGATACTCCCCAAAAAAGGAGAGAAGAAACAAAGACCAAAAACAGTCTTGTGTGTTAAGAAACATCAAAGAGCAACGAAGAAAGATACATTTGAGCTTTGTCTTTGGATTCTTGTTTTTTGTGTGGGGATTGTCTTTTGCTTCTTGATCTGGAAGAATAGATACATCGAAGGTTACAACAACCTAATCATAATGAAAGTTGTGAACTGGCGCTTGATGGTCTGAATCATGAGCGTGTACTTGCTTGGTGAGAGGAGTAGCAACCGTCCCATGCATGTGCTCTGCGTGTATAAACTAGCTGCCTTGATTGATGGCAATGGGCTCTTTGTGCATTTAGTGTAGACGGCCACATGGTGACTTGTGTTAGTATGTCACTTAGTTAACAGGCGGTGCTAAGCGACCTTAGCTTAAGTGCTCTGCAAAGCAAGCCCTTCTCTTCTCCTTGCAGGTAGCGAATGTTACTATGGACATACGAAACAGGCTAGGAGAGTTACCTGTCATCACACTGAGGAGCTGTTAACATAGTTACAAGAGATATTAGTTATACTTCAATAAATAGCAGGCTAAGACTACATAAATTTATGTGTTTTAGCTTTTAATTTAATATTGGTCAATTATAGGTACAAATTACCTCACTGTATTGTGATAAATATGAGAACCAAGAAGTGTACATAAATACTACTATCAGTCAATGTCTGTCAGCTGTAATAGTTGTAGCTACGAAATGTTTTTGAGCCATCACCGAGATTTTGCACACGAAATTGCATATTGTCAGGAATTCTAACACGAGATTTCAAATGTATACATGTTCACACGATTACTACACTTGACACTCTTAAAAACTAAATACTACCAGTTCATACAAATATATGATTCAAGATTCATCCAACACATTTTAATATGGTAACCATCCAAGATTATGGATGGGAGAGAATGTTTGTCTTGCTTCTTCTGTCCACCACCACTGGGGCAACAAGCAATCCAGAATCCTTGCTACACTCCAGTAGCAGAGTTGTTCTTAATGGTCGTTTCGAGAAGCAAGCGTCCAGCTTCCCTCTCCATACTTATTGTTACAAATGAAATTATGGTGCAAGGACAGGTTTCTATAATACACACTACAACTTCAGAGCGAAATATACAGCATCGCAACCTTCCTGTGGCAGTTGCAATAATTTAGCTTCCAAGTGCAAGTGGTGGGGCAATTATCAGTGCTGAGGTCCTTGCTTTCTACATGTACATCAGTCACAGCAGAGCTATGTAACTTCGAGCTGCCTTCTCAGTATCCTGCACACAAGAATTGTTGTGAGCTCATGTAAAGAAAAGTAAAATGTTGTGAGCTCACTTATGCTTTTGGTCAAGCAAGTATAGAACAAACTCAAATTTGAATCAGTTAGACAGGCAAATTGCAGGATGGGGCAACAATAATGATGGAGATCAACAATCATCCAATCACCTAGAAGAATCAGCTTATTTGCAAGTTATTTCATTTTCTCTGTTCCCATTAACATGTATCAGGAAGTCTTTTCCAATGGAGGGAATATAGACTTTCGAGATGTTAAGAACCATAAAGAAATATAAAAGATTCACGTAATCCATCTCAAGGATCAACGCTGAAAATATCTCGTTAAAATTCCATCAGCTGGCATGACTATATGGTCACACAATCTGGCCAATAGTGAAGAGATACCAGCATCGCCTTCATTAACTGGGAGCTCACTTTTTGTGTTGTTTCCATGTTTGAAGTATGAAATGGTGGTGGTCGGTCACCACATCTCCATGAAAGTAGGAGCGGCTACCTTACTTCAGCGTGTAGAGGCAAGATGAGATGGGTCCAAACTTATATGAAAGGATACCAAACTCTCATAGGTACTCTGGAAAAAGGTTTAGTTTGACTTTTGGCCTGCAAGACAAATGTATATTACTACACATTAGGCCTAATCTCATTGGCCAACAGTTTACAATGTTAACAGTAAAAATAAACAATTGTAAGTGGTTTGTATTTATTATGAACTAAAGGAAGGGGCATTGCAGATATTAATAAGGAATGGTTTACTAGTGAAATACAGAGATATTCACATGAGTCCCAAACAAAACTTAAGCTCTGCACCATAGAACTTATGTTTTTCATTATTCTACATAAGTGCTGGTCAAAGGCATCCATTTTTTATGTGGGTACAATCCTGACCTGACCATTCCAACCCAATATCCATGTGTATGAGCCACAACTTTGGTATTGCACATAGGTCATCACTACATCTGTTCACAGAGTGTAGCAAGAACATGGTGGAGAGAGTTTCTTATGGAACACATTGGGCAGCTTAACAGGACATGGCAAATTTCTCGTTTACAAAAGAGTAAAGAATATAGCTATACCATACACACTATAACAATGCTCTGGCTACGAGGTCTAGAATGTTGGCGGCCTTATGGAAATCCCAATGGTTGTGGATATAAGATTACGATGTACGCAAAACACAGAAAGTATGTACTAACCAAAATTAACTAGATTACGATACAAGCATGAAGTCGAAGCAGAACCAAAAGAATTATAAGATCATTTTTTTAAGATCTCGAAGCAGAACTCCGCCTATGTCTTCTAGACATCACTGATCCAATTTGACTACCTCTACGGGATAGGCCTCAACTGAAAGGGCCCAAGGCCGGGTAAAGAAGGAGGGTTGTGATAGGCTTGGCGAGCCAACGTAAAAACTAGCCAGTCCCATGAGTATGAAACCCATTTGGGCGAGAATAGTACTAAGATGGGTGACCTCCTGGGAAGTCCTCGTGAAAAGGTTTCATATCGAAGGGTTGTGAGAGGCTTGGCGAGCCAACGTAAAAAATAGCCAGTCCTATGGGTATGAAAGCCATTTGGGTGAGAGTAGTACTAGGATGGGTGACCTCTTGGGAAGTCCTCGTGAAAGGGTTTCATATCTAGCCTACCCAACTTATTTGGGAAGTCCTATTGGCAACAATTTTCATTAGATAAGTTCTGTAGTTGTTCTTCTCGCACAAAGTGTGAAGGATTACCCACAACACTAGAGAATGAAATAACCAGCCCATCAAGTGCCTTGTGCTGAAGATGGGGCTACCTATGGTTGTTATCAGTGTCAACAACATTCCAACAATTCTGACATCTTATGGATTTGATGCCAAAGAACTAGTGATAAATTCTCGATGATAGATAAGGAGTATTTCTATACGGGTAAATTTAAACAACAGTACCTAAATTATTAAAAGGTACAATGATTATAAGTACTCCCTCAGTATCAAAATATAAGACTTTCTGGCCTTTTTCTGTACACATGTATCTAGACATATTTTAGTGCAAAATTCACATGAACCTTGCACTAAAACATGCCTACATACATGTGTGCAGAAAAGGCTAGAAAGTCTTATATTTTGATACGGAGGGAGCATTCCTTAAAGAAATCAAAATCTTCTTACCCCTGGCAATGGAGTACAAGTCAGCTTTCATCATCATCATCAGTTTGAGCAGCATCTTTCATTGATCTCTTCTTTGAACGTAGAGATTTCCCTATTGACACTAAACAAGTGAGCAAATAAACTAAATCTAGTTCAAAATGTGCAAAGATTACTACAAGGCTCTGTTTGGAATACAAGATAGGAGACGTACATGAATATAGAAAAATAAAGGAACAGGAAAGAAACTAAGGTGGTAGAATTGATAAAACACAGGAACAATTTCATGTATGCGGTTCGGAGCGCAGGAACTGGAAATTATAGGATTCTAACAACCATGTTTAAGCCATTTGGTCCTGTCCATAACTGAGGAATCCTCCAAGTCTCTCTGCAAACTGAAATAATTTTAAGAAGGGATAAAAAGAGCTGGCACATTGTCCTTTTCAGTTTGATTAAAAGACCGATTTGGTAGCCAGGAAAAACTACGGGAACAAGATGTATTATGAAGGCCCGAAACCAACTGGGCTAAGTTTGTTTTGTGATTTTTTTTTGAAACGCAGGATTTGTGATTTATTGATGAAGTACATATATAATACTCGCACCGATCTGTTTTATCTGTTGCTGAAAAAAACTGAGGTTGTACAACTCCGTAGTATAACTCACGACAATTTTTCTCGGATCAGAGGGAGTATGTGTATCTGGTGTCACTATAAACCAATTTGGTTTTATCCCTGGGAGATCAACTACAGAGGCGAATTTCTTGCTTCACCAACTTATGGAGAGATATAGGGAGCAGAAAAAAGACCTACATATGATTTTCATCGACTTGGAGAGGGCATATGAAAAGATACTAAGAATGGTCATCAATGGGAGCTACGATGGTCACCTGAGATTAATCAGAATATCCTCCAGATAAAAAATGGTAAAAAACAATTTGCATTCCACTTATTTATCTTCAATAGTATCAATAAGAGGCGTGCATGTTGAATAACTTCGCATGCTATATGGTCAAAAAACTACGCGCAATTCTGCAACACCATGAGAGATGTGCAATAGCTCAATTGCTTTGTGGTACACTTCACCAAGGCTATATGCAAAATGTGAGAATTAAGTGGAGTACTTATAGCTTAAATCACTAATAGCATAAGGAAATGGATGAGGTATGTCCACGTTGTTGATTGAATCCAAAATAACAATCTCATGAATTTCATACATGGGCACCGGTCGAAGATCACAATTTATGTACCCATATATTGCAAACCTTAACCACGAGATCTCATTGTCCCGCTCACCTTCAACAAAGTACGCGGCCGACGGCCAGCCCCGAGCTGTGGAGAGGGATAGCTCCTCCTCCTCAGTCATAGAGACGTAGGCCTCCGCCTGGTACGCCACTTCGCCGGCGTCGCTGACCCCGGACGCCGCGATCCGCCCGACGAGCTCGGCGACCCCGTGCGGGCGCCGCATCGGGGCAACCCAGAATGACCCGCCCGGCACGAACGGGAGCCAGTCGGGAGTGGACCGGCGCACCATCACACCATGAATGGCCTCCTCCAGCGCCGGATCCCCACAACCTCAACTGACGGGAGCCGTCGCCAGCGGCGGAACCGGGGGCCGATGCGTCTTCGTCGGCGAGGTCGATCTCGATGAACTCAACCTTTGTGGCGATCCAGCGGAGCGGGAGGAGGGAAGCGGAGGTGGCGGTGGTTGGGTACGGGCGCACTAGGGTTTGCGCGAGTAGGCGGGCCATCGGAGACGGAGACGAAGCGGAAATGGGGATATGGTGACAAGTCCGGGAAGATTAGAGCATCTCTAGCAAAACGCGGACCCGCAAAACTTTTGCGGGTCGCGAAACACGCATTTTTTGATTCGAAACGAGGCGCGACGGAACAGAAACCGTATACAAACTGTAAAAAGGAATATTCCTGAAATATTCCTTATCTTTTTTTTTTAAATAGCAACTTATCTTCTTCCAGCTCGAGAGCTCGCCCGCTAGCATCGATTCCGCCGGCGCAACTCCCTGCCACCGCCGCCCCTCCGCCGTCCTCGCGGGCACCGTCGCCGCCGCTCTTCCTCGCACGCACCGCCGCTTCCGTACTCGCGGACCTCCATCCAACTCGCGCCCGGCGAGCTCCATCGCGGGAGGGTGGGGGGGTCTGGTTCTTGCCGAAGCCGTTGATGAGGTCCCCGAAGAGGAGGAAGAAGCAGGGCATGGCGGCGCCGTGCGCCAGCGCGCCGAGGCTGCCCAGGGACATGAGCGCCAGGTCCCACCTATCCGCGAAGGAGAAGAGCTCGTGGAACGCCACCGCCTGGTCCGCCCGCTTCTTGCCCTGCCCCGCCGCCGGCGCGGCATCGCACCCACGTCGCCGCCGGTCCTCGCAGACCCCCTGCTCATCGCGGCCGTCGCTGCCGCTGCTCACGGAGCCCACTCGGGCTGCCGTAGAGTCCCCGAGGCCGGCGAGCAGCTCCTGTCCAGTGCCTTCGAATTTCCGGTGACTCCGGTGGCGATTTCGGCGAGGTCCACGGCGGAAGGTCACCGGCGGATGCTGAATATTCAGCCCGCCAACGCCTAGCGTGGATACAGGTCCCCTCAAAATCGGACGCGAAATCTGTGAACTTAAGGTTTGGAGGGTGAAATTTGCAGGCCCCCTCAAATATTTTACGGGTCGGGTAGTTTTGCGGGTTCTGTTCTCCGCGTTTTTGCGGTTTTCAATCCGCATCGGGCGGTTATTATACGGGTTTGCCCCTTTTGCGGGCTCTGCTAGAGATGCTCTTAGGGACTCGGAGAGGAGAGATGCCTCGGCCCTCGGCTATAGTTGGAACTGTAGGGGGAGTATGTCAGTGAGGTTGATATGTTCGTCAGAATAAAAAGAGGAAATTACAGAAACCTACACAATTGTCGGCCAAATCACAGATCAGCACCAACTTGGTGATTTTTTCATGTCAGTACCAATTCTAAGACAAAGAGCAACATATCGCACAAATTACTGTCTACTGCATTTTGACAGTTGGGCCCATCTGTAAGGGCTGAGTAGGTAGCACACGTGAAAAGGAGCTGACGTGGACGTGGGGCCCACCAGTCAGCCCCATTTCCCCTCTCTTCTCCTTCTTCCTCCTCCAACTCTCTCTCACACACCACCTCCTCGGGAATCCATGGCCGCTTGTGGCCTTGCATCTAGGAGGGAAGGGTTGTCGCCGGGTTCTTCCGTCGCACGGACTCGGGTCAGTACACCACCACCGCAGGTCTCGTCTAATCCCGCATGCTCCATGGATCGAGCGGGTCGTGGTGCCAGCCACCAGGTCCCCCATGGCTTGCTCGAGCGCTCCACCTCTTCCCGCTCTTCCCCGCCCCCTGGCGCTCGTCGTGGTCGCCCCTGCGTCGGGTCGTCCCTGCCCTTGCCGCTGCAGCTCATCGTGTCGTCCCCGCCCCTGCAGCTGGCCTGGCGTGGCGTTCCCGCCCCTGCCGCTCGAAGCCGAGATCTCGGCTGTCCTTGCGGCGAGCTCGACGGCCTCTCCACCAAGCAGCTCCAGGCCGCCGACTATCTCCAGCGCCGCACCATCCGGAGTGAGCACGGAGGATGGAGCAGGAGATGGAGTCCAAGGCGGAGGGGACGATTTCGTGCTGGAGATGGCAACGGACAGAGGCTGGACACGATGCGTGCATGGTGGCGCCGCTGCTGGCTGTGCGCTTGCTCCTTGCCGATGTTGAGCTCCATCTCGAAGGGGGAGAGTAGGAGCAGAGGTGCCTCGGGCGCCACGGTGGCGGCGCGAACTTGAGAGAGGAAGCCGGGGACGAGAAATCGAGCAGGGAAGAGAGAGGAAGGAGAGCATGGTGGCGCTGGAGGAGGGAGTCGGGATCGAGAATTGTTCGTCCGTGCAGGAGGAGGAAGAAGACGAGAGAAAGGGGAAAACGTGGGCTGACGGCGGGCCCCACGGACACCTCAGCTCCTTTTCCACGTATTCAGCTCCTTTTCCACGTATGCAGCCACGTCAGCGTGATTAATGGGCCCATCAGTTAGTGCGGCTGTCAAAATGCTCTTAGACACAAATTTGTGCGATTCTTAACACGCCGCCTCACAATTGGTACTGACATGAAAAAATTACCAAAGTTGGTACTGACCTGTGATTTGGCGAGAATTGTGGTAGGTTTTGTAATTTCCTCGAATAAAAAGGGTAGGTGAAAATGTGAAATGGTGGCGATAAGACCATCTCTACTACTCTCTCCGTGACTTTCCTTTCGCTACCTGTAGAGAGTAGCAGATTTCCGAAAAATCACCGACCTGATAAGACAGATCCCTTAAAATGGCTCAGCTAGGAAAAAAGTTATGGGGCGCAGCCGCACAATATCACCCGACCGCCACTATATAAAGGGTACCATAAGGCATTTAGGCATCATGTTTGATTCATTTGACCATGAGAACATGGAAAAGCTTACCTTAGTATAGTAAAGTATCACAACCATAACTGGGTGGTCATAACACTTATCACTTGGTAATCTTGAATCTAATCATAGTAGTTTAAGATTGGGATTACTCCTCTAATTAATAAAGAGATATATTCAGAACCCACTTGGTGTGATAGTATCCATGAACAAAGTCATGATATATATGTCATGGGGAACGAGTAACGAAATCATTCTAGTAAACGAGGACAATATGACATTGAAAAGTTTTATTCATGGTCATGTCATTCATCTTGCCTCGGGTAATTGATAGACATCGCAAAGTAATGGTAACATACTCAATAAACAACAGGTTCAACAAATTGTATTCGTATAACGATAGTAGTCGATAACGAACAGGTAAGAAAATTATGCAGCGGGCCTCTACGAGGCTCGCAACAACACACCATACATGTGTTTTTTGTTTGTTTTTTACATGCGCCCTACATGATATGTTCGTGCAAAGTTGCAACGAAACTGCTCTGTGTACTGCAAACAGAGCCAAGCTCTGATGGTTGGGTTCCTTGTGGTGTAAACCAATCCACCCAGGTTCAAGTGCTAGACTTGGCATGTACGTTTGCATTTACCTGGATTTATTTTAGGATTTTCCGGCGCTATTTTTTCAGTAGGTGATGTGCCCGTCAACAACGAGGCGCCTGTGGTGACTTCGCCAATCTCAAAATCTGCCGGCTCAGTCCTTCAGAGGTGTTTATAGAGGTAGGGTGTGCGTGCGTGCGTTTATTGGCGGTGAGTGTACATGCGTATTTGTGAGCGTCTGTGTTGTAAAAAAAAACTGCTCTGTGTACCTTCGTACGATCGGACAACCGTCTGATGCAATGCGGTGGACCTGAAGACAGGGTAAACAAAGTCAAAGAAACGATCGGGACGGTGTCAGATCAAATTCAAGAGAGTCGTCGAAACCCTTGTCCCGAACCCTCAGCTCTCACGTTCTCCTGTCGCGCTTGCGCCGCCGCTTCCAATTCCCCCTCGGAGGCTACATCGCCGCCAACCGGCCGGACCTATCCTTCCCCCAACTCCTGCAATGGCAGCATCGCCGAGTCCAATAGTGAGGGTACCATCGATGTGCGCCCAGAGACGGCACGGGCCACGCTCGCGTTCGAGATCGTTGGCTACAACCTGCTCAAGGGCTTTGGCAGGGGCAGATCCATCTGTTCCACGTCGTTCTCTCGTCGGCCGCTACGAATGGTGCATCCGCTACTTCCCGGACGGATACAAAACCGAGGGGACCAAGACTACGTCTCTGTCTCCCTCAAGCTCTTGACCAAGAACGTCCAGGCGAGGGCGATGTACAACTTCAAGCTCGTGGATCCGGCTACGGGGCGCCCGCGCTTGGTGCGCTCCAGGAGAACGCGCTACTCTTCGATGATTTAGCTTCTTAGGGCACCGTAAAGTTCATGAAGAGGATTGTTCAACAAGAGTTGGCGTACCTGCGAGACGACCGCCTCCTAATCGAGTGCGACATTGATGTTGTCAAGGAGACACTTGCAGTACAGCTGCCACCCTCCGACTTGTCGGATAATCTTGGAAAATTGTTGGCGGAGAAGAAAGGAGCCGACGTGACTTTTAGTGTTCAAGGGGAATTATTTCCTGCACATGGGATTGTTCTTGCAATGCGATCACCGGTGTTTGATGCGGAGCTATACGGGCCGATGGGGGACAAAGGAAGGCACGACATACCCATTGAGGACATGCAGCCTGCTGTTTTCAAGGCATTTCTTGACTACATCTACACAGATTCGATGCCTTCCATGGACGACCTTGCTGATGATGAGAAAACAGAGATGGTTAAGCACCTGCTGGTGGCTGCAGATAAGTATGTCGTGGAAAGGATGAAGATGATATGTGAAAGCATGCTTTGCAACAGTCTTCAAGTTGACACTGTGGCCACCATATTAGCTATAGCTGACCAGTATCATTGCAGCAACCTCAAAGATGCTTGCAGTGAATTTATGCTTTCTTCGAATAGAATGGATGATGTTGTTGCAAGCCAAGGGTATGTACACCTCAAAAGATCTAATCCTGGTGTAATTGTGGATGTGTTAGAGAGGGCAGCTAAGTCCGTAAAATTTAATATGCCAACCTCATATGAGCTACACCTATCCTTCAGTTTCGATAGATCTTCGAAAGCGACTACCATATGGTGGGTTGGAGAAAGATATTAAGTCTTGCTTGGTGCTCTTCTTGGGTTAGCTTCTATGTAGTTACCTTTTGATAAACAGCTACTTGACGTGAGGTTGCCATCTCTTAATTTTTGACATCTTTTGTAGCACATAAGTTGGGTTTGTGTAATGTATGTCTCCAGTGTATGCTGGAATTATTGGGCCTTTGCCCATATTTTGTCCATGACCCATTTAATTCCGAAATTCCCATTTGGCTCATTTATTTGGCTGGGGGCGATCTTAATCCTGCTGAACAGGAAGCCTTTGAGAGGCTTGATACTCTTTTCAAGAGTGCCCTCCTCAGTATCCTTGATGATTCCATTGTGAATTCGTATATGTCGTTTGCTACCGGCAAGGACATGTGGGATGCGCTCGAGGCTAAATTTGGGCCTCGGACGCTGGCAGCGAGTTGTACGTCATGGAGCAATTCTATGACTACAAGATGACTGATGAGTGATGCGTGTGAAGTACACGTTCGTCAGGATACCTCAAGTGTAAGGTTTGATGAGTACAGCAGCAAGTCTTCCCTCAGTTATGAAACCAAGGTTTATCGAATCAGTAGGAAATCTCGATGCTACGAAGGTGTCAACGGCGTCAGAAAACTTGGGCGTTGAAGGGGATGTTGAGGCGCCTTGTGCTCCCTGACAATGGTGACAGAAAACTTGCTGAGCGCTTCCGACGGCTGACGTGGAACCTGCACACAAGACAATCAAACTACTTTGCCCCGACGAGACAGTGAGGGTGTCAACCTCACCGGCTTGCTGAAAACAAAGGATTAATGTATAGTGTGGAAATGATGTTTGCTTGCAGAAAACAAAGAGAACAATGATTGCAGTAGATTGTATTTCAATGTAAAAGAATGGACCGGGGTCCACAGTTCACTAGTGGTGTCTCTCCAATAAGATAACTAACATGCTGGGTAAACAAATTACAGCTGGGCAATTGACAATTGATAAGTGCATATAACATGCATGTGAGTGTGGTGTCTACTATGAGATTCATTTGGGCATTACGACAAAGTACATAGACCGCTATCCAGCATGCATCTATGCCTAAATAGTCCACTTTCCGGTTAACATCCGTACCCCTTCCAGTATTAAGTTGCAAGCAACAGACAATTGCATTAAGTAATGTGCGTAATGTAAACAATACATTCATCCTTGAATAAAGCATTGCTGTTTTACCCCTAGTGGCAACAACACATCTACAACCTTAGAACTTGCTGTCACTATCCCAGGTTAAATAGAGGTTGAACCCAACTATCATGCATAAATACCCCTCTTGGAGTCACAAGTATTCACTTGGCCAAGGCTTCAACAAGTAACGGAGAGCATGCAAGATCACAAATGACATAGACATGATAAATAATATTCAGCTCCACATAGGTATCAATATTCAGATCCCAGCAAACACAACATGTAGCATTACAATAAGATGATCTTGATCATGATAGGCAGCTCACAAGATCTAAACATGATGGCACAAGTGGAGAAGACAACCATCTAGCTACTGCTATGGACCCATAGTCCAAGGATGAACTACTCACGCATCACTCCGGAGGCGGGCATGGCGATGTAGAGCCCTCCGGTGATGATTCCCCTCTCCGGCAGGGTGCCGGGAAGAGCTTCAGAACCCCCCGAGTTAGGGTTGACGACGGCGGCGGCAGCGAATATGTTCTGGATGAAAGGCTCGGTGTTTTAGGGTTTTCACGTCTCGGGGAATAAATAGGCGAAGGGGCGATGTCGGCGGACCCCCGAGGGGCCCACCCAGGCTGGCGCGGCGGGGGGCGCCGCCAGGTGGTTTGGCCACCTCGTGGCTCTCTTCGTCTCTCCTTCGGACTCCGTGTACGTGCTGGAAAAATAGGGACTTGGCCTTTTGTTTCGTGCAATTCCGAGAATATTTCCAGAAGTAACTTTCTGAAACCAAAAACAGCAGAAAACAGGGAACTGGCACTGTGGCATCTTGTTAATAGGTTAGTCCCAGAAAATGCATAAAAGTGATAAAGTGTATATAAAACATGTAGCAAATGGTATAATATAAGCATGGAACAGCAGAAATTATGGATACGTTGGAGACGTATCAAGCATCCCCAAGCTTAGTTCTACTCGTCCTCGAGTAGGTAAAACGATAACAACAAATAATTTCTGAGGAGACATGCTTTCACACAATCTTGATCAATATATTGCAAGGCTCATGTCATGAATGAAGTGACTCAAAGCAATGGTCTATAGTTTGCTAACAAATAGATAAAGAGTAAACAATGAATCATATAAGCAAAAACTTTTCATGAATAGTACTTTCAAGACAAGCATCAAAAAGTTTTGCATAAGAGGTAACTCATAAAGCAATAGATTCAAAGTAAAAGGCATTGAAGCAACACAAAGGATGATTAAGTTTCAGCAATTGCTTTCAACTTGTAACATGTATATCTCATGGATAGTTGTCAACATAAAGCAATATAACAAGTGCAATAAGTAAACATGTAAGAATCAATGCACACAAAGTTGACACAAGTGTTTGCTTCTAAGATAGAAAGGAGTAGGTAAACTGACTCAACATAAAGTAAAAGATAGGCCCTTCGCAGAGGGAAGCAGGGATTAAATCATGTGCTAGAGCTTTTTAAGTTTTCGAAAGCATATAGAGAGCACAAAATAAGTATTTGAGAGGTGTTTGTTGTTGTCAACGAATGGTAGTGGGCACTCTAACCCCCTTGTCAACCAGACTTTCAAGAGCGGCTCCCATGAAGGACGTTATCTCTACCAGCAAGGTAGATCATCCCTCTTCTCTTTTGTTTACACATGTATTTTAGTTTCTTTATAGATGACACTCCTCCCAACCTTTTGCTTACACAAGCCATGGCTAACCGAATCCTCGGGTGCCTTCCAACATTCACATACCATGGAGGAGTGTCTATTTGCAAATTAAGTTGCTTACTGATAAATCAGGGCAAAACATGTGAAGAGAATTATTAATGAAAGTTGTAATTAATTGGGGCTGGGCACCCCGTTGCCAGCTCTTTTTGCAAATTATTGGATAAGCGGATGTATATGCCACTAGTCCATTGGTGAAAGTCTGTCAGAAGTAAATGACAAGATTGAAAGATAAAACACCACATACTTCCTCATGAGCTATAAAACATTGACACAAATAAGGAGTAATAAAGTTTTGAATAGTTTAAAGGTAGCACATGAAATATTTACTTGGAATGGCAGGAAATACCACATAGTAGGTAGGTATGGTGGACACAAATGGCATGGGTTTTGGCTCAAGTTTTGGATGCACGAGAAGCATTCCCTCTCAGTACAGAGTTTAGGCTAGCAAGGTTGTTTGAAGCAAACACAAGTATAAACCGGTACAGCAAGAATCACATAAAAACATATTGCAAGTATTATAAGACTCTACACTGTCTTCCTTGTTGCTCAAACATTTTACCAGAAAATATCTAGACCTTAGAGAGAACAAATATGCATCCCAAGTCTCAACAAGCTCTACGGTAGTTCTCCACTACTAGGCTTTAACTACATGATGCAAGAGCTTAAACATGATCTACTTGAGAGCTCAAAACAATTGCAAAGCATCAAATCGAAACAAGACAATGATCTACAAGAATGCATATGTCTTTTCCAATACCAACTACTACATGTAGCATTTTCTTTCTTCCAAACAAACACCAATCAATTTATTTAAACATAAACTCTCCAAATGATAATATAATGCAGCAAGAGAGTTTATAAACAAGTGCTAACAGCTCGAAGAGATGCATGAAAAACAGGAGCTAAAAGCACTGCAGTAGCTAGTTAAGAATACTCAACAAATATAAGTGAAGAACATGAGTATTCACATGAAAAAGCGGAGCGTGTCTCTCTCCCACACAAGGATTGCTAGGATCCGAATTTATTCAAACAAAAAACAAAAATAAAACACACAGACGCTCCAAGTAAAGCGCATAAGATGTGAAAGAATTAAAATATAGTTTCACTAGAGATGACCTGATAAGTTTGTTGATGAAGAAGGGGATGCCTTGGGCATCCCCAAGCTTAGACGCTTGAGTCTCTCTGAATATGGTTGGGATGAACCACGGGGGCATCCCCAAGCTTAGGCTTTTCACTCTTCTTGATCACATAATATCACCCTTCTCGCTTGATCCTTGAAAACTTCCTTCACACCAAACTCAAGACAGTTCTCATTAGAGGGTTAGTGCATAATCAAAAATTCTCATATTCTGTAATGATACAATCAATCCCAAAGCTTCTGGACATTAGCTACAGCCACCAATGCTTTGTGGAGCAAAGAAATCCACACAAACACAGTAAAAGAGCGAATGCAAAACAAAAGGCAGAATCTGTCAAAAACAGAACAGTCTGGAATGACGAATTTTTTCGAGGCACTTAAGTTGCTCAGATGGATCTGGCCTAAAATAATGAAAGTTGCGTACATATCTCAGGAATATGCGTGATTTTTTCAGAATTTTTGAATTTTCTACAGGGAGATAAGCTCAAATCCGTGACAGCTAAAAATCTGTCACTGCGCAGAAATCCAAATCTTGCATCAACTTTCAATATAGAACTTTACTTGGCACAACATTGCGATAAAATAAAGATACAAAGGAGTTGCTACAGAAGTAACAAAACTCCTTGACTCAAAGAAAACAAAAATAACAGCAAATAAAAACGATGGGTTGTCTCCCATAAGCGCTTTTCTTTAACGCCTTTCAGCTAGGCGCAGAAAGTGAAAATCAAGTGTTATCAAGAGAAGAAGCATCAACATCATAACTTGCTCTAACAATAGAGTCAAAAGGTAACTTCATTCTCTTCCTAGGGAAGTGTTCCATACCTTTCTTGAGAGGAAATTGGTACCTTATATTACCTTCTTTCATATCAATGATGGCACCAACAGTTCGAAGAAAAGGTCTTCCCAAAACAATAGGACAAGATGCATTGCATTCAATATCCATAACAATAAAATCAACGGGGACAAGGTTATTGTTTACGTAATAAAAACATCATTAACTCGCCCCAAAGGTTTCTTCATAGCATTATCAGCGAGAAAAACATCCAAATAACAATGTTCCAAAGGTGGCAAATCAAGAATATCATAAAGCTTCTTGGGCAAAACCGAAATACTTGCACCAAGATCACACAAGGCATTGCAATCAAAATCATTCACCTTTACCTTAATGATGGGTTCCCAACCATCTTCTAATTTCCTAGGAATAGAAGCTTTAAGTTTCAACTTCTCCTCCCTAGCTTGCAAAAGAGCATTTGTAATATGCTTTGTAAAAGCCAAATTAATAGTGCTAGCATTGGGACTTCTAGCTAATTTTTGCAAGAACATAATAACTTCAGAGATGTTACAATCATCAAAATCAAAATCATTATTGTCAATGGTGGTGGAACCATTGTCTCCAATAGTTTGAAAAATTTCAGCACTTTTATCAGAAAAAGTTTCAGCAGTTTTAGGCAATTTCAAACGCTTTGCAGAAGTAGTAGAGACATTACCAACACCAATAACATTACCATCAATAGTAGGAGGCTTACTAGCATGTGAAACATTAGCATTACTAGTGGTGGTGATAGTACAAACTCTAACTATACTATTCTCTTTTTCAAGTTCTTCCTCTTTTTCCCACCTAGCATGCAATTCAGCCAACATCCTAATATTATTATCAATTCGAACTTGGATGGCATTTGCTGTAGCAAATGACTTAGTATCTTTAACTTCATTAGGCATAACTTTCAGTTTTAGAATTTCAACATCATGAGCAAGACTATCAACTTTAGAAGCAAGAACATCAATTTTTTCAAACTTTTCCTCAACAGTTTTATTGAAAGCTTTTTGTGTGCTAATAAATTCTTTAAGCATAGCTTCAAGATCAGAGGACACACTTCTATTGTTGCTGTAGGAATTACCATAAGAATTGCCATAACCATTTGAAGGATAAGGCTTATAATTGTTGCTACCAAAATTATTCCTATAAGCATTGTTGTTGAAGTTGTTGTTTTTAATGAAGTTTACATCAACATGCTCTTCTTGAGCAACCAATGAAGCTAAAGGAACATTATTAGGATCAACATGAGATCTACCATTCACAAGCATAGACATAATAGCATCAATCTTATCACTCAAAGAGGAGGTTTCTTCAACAGAATTTACCTTCTTACCTTGAGGAGCTCTTTCGGTGTGCCATTCGGAATAGTTGATCATCATATCATCAAGTAGCTTTGTTGCTGCACCTAAAGTGATGGACATAAAGGTTCCTCCAGAGGCTGAATCCAATAAGTTCCTTGAGGAAAAATTTAATCCTGCATAAAAGGTTTGGATGATCATCCAAGTAGTCAGTCCATGAGTGGGACAATTCTTCACCAAAGATTTCATTCTTTCCCAAGCTTGAGCAACATGTTCATTATCAAGTTGTTTAAAATTCATAATGCTACTTCTCAAGGATATAATCTTAGCAGGAGGATAATATTTCCCTATGAAAGCATCTTTGCATTTTGTCCAAGAATCAATACTATTTCTAGGCAAAGAAAGCAACCATTCTTTAGCTCTTCCTCTCAAGGAGAAAGGAAAAAGTTTCAGTTTTATAATATCCCCATCCATATCCTTATACTTTTGCATTTCACAAAGTTCAACAAAGTTATTAAGATGGGCAGCAGCATCATCAGTACTAACACCAGAAAATTGCTCTTTCATAACAAGATTTAATAGAGCAGGTTTAATTTCATAAAATTCTGCTTAGAAGCAGGTGGAGCAATAGGAGTGCATATGAAATCATTGTTGTTTGTGCTAGTGAAGTCACACAACTTAGTGTTCTCAGGAGTACTCATTTTGAAAAACAAAACACGAATTAACAAAATAACAAGTAACTAATTTTTTTGTGTTTTTGATAAAGAGAGCAAACAAGACTAAATAAAAATAAACTAAGCAAGACAATAACAAAGTAAAGTGATTGGAAGTGAGAGACTCCCTTGCTGTAGCAATGATGATTTCCCCGGCAACGGCGCCAGAAAACTTGATGCGTGTGAAGTACACGTTCGTCAGGATACCTCAAGTGTAAGGTTTGATGAGTACAGTAGCAAGTCTTCCCTCAGTTATGAAACCAAGGTTTATCGAACCAGTAGGAAATCTCGATGCTACGAAGGTGTCAACGGCGTCAGAAAACTTGGGCGTTGAAAGGGATGTTGAGGCGCCTTGTGCTCCCTGACAATGGTGACAGAAAACTTGCTGAGCGCTTGACGGCTGACGTGGAACCTGCACACAAGACAATCAAACTATTTGCCCCGACGAGACAGTGAGGGTGTCAACCTCACCGGCTTGCTGAAAAAAAGGATTAATGTATAGTGTGGAAAATGATGTTTGGTTGCAGAAAACAAAAGAGAACAATGATTGCAGTAGGTTGTATTTCAGATGTAAAAGAATGGACCGGGGTCCACAGTTCACTAGTGGTGTCTCTCCAATAAGATAACTAACATGCTGGGTAAACAAATTACAGCTGGGCAATTGACAATATTGATAAGTGCATAAACATGCATGTGCAAGTGTAGTGTTGACTATGAGATTCATTTGGGCATTACGACAAGATACACAGACCGCTATCCAGCATGCATCTGTGCCTAAATAGTCCACCTTCCAGTTAGCATCCGCACCCCTTTCAGTATTAAGTTGCAAGCAACAGACAATTGCATTAAGTAAAGTGCATAATGTAAACAACACATTCATCCTTAGACAAAGCATTGCTGTTTTACCCCTAGTGGCAACAACACATCTACAACCTTAGGACTTGCTGTCTCTATCCCAGATTCAATAGAGGTTGAACCCAACTATCATGCATAAATACCCCCTCTTGGAGTCACAAGTATTCACTTGGCCAGAGTTTCAACAGGCAACGGAGAGCATGCAAGATCACAAATGACATGGACATGATAACACAATAATCAACTTGACATAGTATCAATATTCATCGGATCCCAGCAAACACAACATGTAGCATTACAATAAGATGATCTTGATCATGATATGCAGCACACAAGATCTAAACATGATGGCACAAGTGGAGAAGACAACCATCTAGCTACTGCTATGGACCCATAGTCCAGGGATGAACTACTCACACATCACTCCGGAGGCAGGCATGGAGATGTAGAGCCCTCCGGTGATGATTCCCCTCTCCGGCAGGGTGCCGGGAAGAGCTTCAGAACCCTCCCGAGTAGGGTCGATGACGGCGGCGGCGGATATGTTCTGGATGTATCTCTCGGTGTTTTAGGATTTTCGCGTCGGGAGGAATAAATAGGCGAAGGGGCGGCGTCGGTGGAGTCCCGAGGGGCCCACCTCATAGGCTGGCGCTGCAAGGGGGGGGGGGCCACGCCACCAAGTGAGGTGGCCACCTCGTGGCTCCTCTTCGTCTCTCCTTCGGACTCCTTGATGGTGCTGGAAAAATAGGGACTTGGCCTTTTATTTCGTGCAATTCCGAGAATATTCGCAGAAGTAATTTTCTGGAACCAAAAACAGCAGAAAACAGGAACTGACACTTCGGTATCTTGTTAATAGGTTAGTCCCGGAAAATGCATAAAAATGATATAAAGTGTATATAAAACATGTAGCAATTGGTATAATATAAGCATGAAACATCAGAAATTATAGATACGTTGGAGACGTATCAATGAGCGTTCTGTTGTACAACAGGCTCATGAGATACAGTCGCTCGCTAAGGAACTTGAGCACTTCAAGTGTAACTTACCGGACAAGTTTGTCGCCGGTGGCATTATCGCCAAGCTTCCATCTTCATGGAGCAACTTTGCTACTTCTCTGAAATACAAGAGACAAGAGTTTTCCGTTTTGGATCTCATTGGGTCGCTTGATGTGGAAGAGAAGGCGAGAGCGAAGGATACACGTGCTCGAGTTGCTGAGGCTGGTTCTAGTGCCCATGTGGTACAGAAGAAAAATTACCAGCCGCCCCACAAGTCCAAATTTAACAAGGGTAAATCTGGGGTAAAGGCAAGTCTGATGATAGGCACAAGTCGTCACAGTCTACCAACTTAAAGAAGAACAACAATAAACAGAGGAAGGGATCATGCCATGTTTGCGATGATCTAAATCACTGGGCACCTCGTTGTCCCAACCGCCATGAGCTGCGCACATCTGAGAACAGCGGCAAGACTGCCAATGTTGTCATTGGCGACACTGAGATGAAGGATTCTGGGTACGGTATATTCCCTACCATCCTTTCAGTTTGTCATTCTCCAAATGGTTGATTGACACTGGTGCCAATGTACATGTTTGTGCTGATGCCTCCATGTTTCTTCTTACCAGGTCACATGGACTTCTCTCGTGCTGATGGGGAACAACTCACATGCTACTGTTCGTGGTGTTGGTACGGTCGATCTGAAGTTTACTTCGGGGAAGACCGTGCGCCTGAAGAACGTTCATCATGTGCCCTCCATTAATAAAAATCTCGTTAGCGGATCTCTTATGTATCGAGATGGTTATAAGTTGGTGTTTGAGTCCAATAAAGTTGTAATATCCAAGTATGGACAATTTGTTGGTAAATGCTATGAGTGCGGAGGCTTGTTCCGCCTATCTTTGTCGGATATTTGCACTAAAGTTATTAATCATGTTTGCCATGAAATTGAGTCTAATATTTGGCATTCACGACTTTGTCATATTAACTTTGGTAGCATGACGCGGCTAGCTAGTTTGGATTTAATTCCGAAATTCACCATTGTGAAAGGTTCCAAGTGTCAAGTATGCGTACAAGCTAAGCAACCTCGCAAGTCCCATAAGACTGCGGAGGAAAGAGACTTGGCACCACTGGAACTTATACATTCAGATATTTGTGAGCTGAATGGCGTTTTGACAAAAGGCGGAAAGAAATATTTCATGACGCTTATTGATGACTCCACTAGATATTGTTATGTGTATCTTCTGAAAACAAAAGATGAGGCTTTAAACTATTTCAAAATCTATAAAGCTGAAGCAGAGAACCAACTTGATCGAAAGATTAAAAGGCTAAGGTCCGATCGCGGTGGAGAGTATTTTTCCAATGAGTTTGATTTGTTTTGTGCGGAACATGGTATAATCCATGAGAGGATGCCTCCCTACTCGCCTCAGTCAAATGGAGTGGCTGAGAGAAAGAACCGAACTCTAACAGATTTGGTTAACGCCATGTTAGACACTTCGGGTCTCTCCAAGGCATGGTGGGGGGAGGCTATATTGACAGCTTGTCATGTCCTAAACCGAGTTCCCACAAAGAAGAAAATTGTTTCTCCATTTGAGGAATGGGAAAGGAAAACTACGAGATTCTCTTACTTTCGTACTTGGGGTTGTTTGGCGAAAGTCAATATACCAATTCCCAAGAAGCGCAAGCTTGGACCAAAAACCGTGGATTGTGTTCTTCTGGGCTACGCTTTTCATAGTGTTGGTTATAGAGTTTTGGTAGTAAAATCTGAGGTATCCGACGTTAATGTTGGTACGATTATGGAGTCGAAGGATGCGACTTTCTTTGAGGATATATTTCCTATGAAGGATATTCCTAGCTCATCAAATCAGGAGATACCTAATACATCTAGTCAGGAATTGGTTGATATTCCTAATCCTACCATTTCGATAGAACACACTGATAATCCCATGGAGGATGACAATGAAGTTCCTGTTAGGAGCAAGAGACAGAGGACTACAAAGTCTTTTGGTGACGATTTCATTGTGTACCTTGTGGATTACACACCCAGTACCATTTCAGAAGCGTATGCATCTCTTGATGCTGACTACTGGAAGGAAGCTGTCCGTAGCGAGATATATTCCATCTTGGCTAACGGAACCTGGGAAGTCACTGATCGTCCTTATGGGTGTAAACCTGTAGGATGTAAGTGGGTGTTCAAGAAAAAGCTTAGGCCTGATGGTACTATTGAGAAGTACAAGGCGCGGCTTGTGGCCAAGGGTTATACCCAGAAAGAAGGAGAAGACTTCTTTGATACTTACTCATCTGTGGCTAGACTGACCACAATTCGAGTGCTACTTTCGTTGGCTGCCTCGCATGGGCTTCTCGTTCATCAAATGGACGTGAAGACAACTTTCCTAAATGGAGAGCTAGACGAGGAAATTTATATGGATCAGCCCGATGGTTGAAGTCTTTATATGGCCTAAAGCAAGCTCCTAAGCAATGGCATGAAAAGTTTGAGAGAACTTTGACTGCTGCAGGTTTCGTTGTAAACGAATCTGACAAGTGTGTGTACTATCGCTATGGTGGGGGCGAGGGAGTTATTCTCTGTCTGTATGTCAATGACATACTGATCTTTGGAACCAATCTTGATTTAATCAAGGAGGTTAAGGATTTCTTATCTCGTTGTTTTGAGATGAAGGATCCAGGAGTAGCTGATGTTATCTTGAACATCAAGCTGCTGCGAGATGGTGATGGTGGGATTACACTGCTTCAATCTCGCTATGTGGAAAAGGTATTAAGTCGTTTCGGGTATGACGATTGTAAACCCTCTCCGACACCATATGATCCTAGTGTGTTGCTTCGAAAGAACCAACAAACTGCTAGAGATCAACTGAGATATTCTCAGATAATTGGCTCGCTTATGTATTTGGCTTGTGCCACGAGGCCTGACATCTCTTTTGCTGTTAGCAAGTTGAGCCGGTTTGTTTCTAACCCGGGAGATGATCATTGGCATGCGCTCGAGAGAGTTATGCGTTATTTAAAAGGCACTGCGAGCTATGGAATTCACTACTCCGGGTATCCAAGGGTACTGGAGGGTTATAGTGATTCCAATTGGATATCTGATGTTGATGAGATTAAGGCCACGAGTGGTTATGTTTTTACACTCGGTGGTGGAGCTGTTTCTTGGAAGTCTTGCAAACAGACCATCTTAACAAGGTCAACTATGGAAGCAGAACTCACAGCATTAGACACAGCCACTGTTGAAGCAGAGTGGCTTCGAGAGCTTTTGATGGACTTACCTGTGGTTGAAAAACCAATACCCGCTATCCTTATGAACTATGATAATCAAACTGTGATTCACAAGATTAAAAGTTCTAAGGATAATATGAAGTCATCAAGGCATGTGAAGAGGAGATTGAAATATGTCCGAAAATTAAAGAACTCCGGAGTCATTGCGTTGGATTATATCCAAACGTCTAAGAATTTGGCAGATCCCTTCACAAAGGGTTTATCACGTAATGTGATAGATAGTGCATCGAGGGAGATGGGTTTGAGACCCACGGTATGAGTTGTCCACAGTGGTAAACCACTCTATGTGATCGGAGATCCCGTGAAGTAGAAGTGGGTGACAAGCTGTTGGATAGCTGAGAGGAGAGTATCCTTATATTTTACCATCCCACTCCGTAAAGATGCAGTACTCTCCTAATCTGCATGGCAGGTTGATATTTATCTTAATGTAATCCAAGTGGCTTACTTTTATAAGCGGAGATGTTGTCCTGCAGAGCATCTCTTGAGGAATACACCTATATGAGTCTGACTGTTAAACGTCGCAGTCTATGAGAGTTGGGTGCTCTCTAGTAAACTCATGAAAGGTCTCGGAGTATGACGTATAAGCTCCAAACTGCGGGGAAGCCTTGCGGCAACCCAGTATCGGTCAAGGATTTGTGTGAAACTAGATTTGCAGTAAACTTGTAGTTCAAGGTATAGTCCAATATCCAAGTTGTGGTCTAGCTTAGCATAAGTTCTAAGTGGAAGTTCAACTTAACAGTCCTCCACTAAACACCGGTATATAAAACAATGTTTTGGAACCAACGTGGTATGATGTGCCAATGAGACTTTGTGGGGGATTGCTGGAATTATTGGGCCTTTGCCCATATTTTGTCCATGGCCCATTTAATTCCGAAATTCCCATTTGGCCCATTTATTTGGCTGGCTGTGTGTGTACGTGAATGCAATCTTTAGTCCCATACTGCTAGCTGGAGAGTGCTGCACCAATTTATATAGTGAGCTGTGCTAGCACTTGATAAGCATGTGAGAACATAAAGGCTCTCTCGTGCGCACTCCTCCTCCTTCGCCGCCGTCCGCCCGTCTCGTCACGACGCGCCGCGCCGCGGGTTGCGGGAATCTTGCCGAGCCGAGCTTATATTTTTGCACTCCGGGAACTTTATTGAGTCATTAATTAATAATTAACGGATCGTGGGGCTGTTACCGACTCGATTGTGCGGCTGTGCCCACGTCCTACCCGACCTGCGCTATATACTGGCTGCGCGAACCCTAGCCGCCACTACGAAAAACACATGGTCGCTCGCCGCCTTAGTTCTAGAACCTTGCGCCGCCGTCTTCCAAGTCTTCTCCATCCTGTCTTCCGGCGTGCACCGGTTGAAGGGACAGTAGGCCTCCGGAACCCCGCCTCTTGTGATCCTGTACGGGAGAGGGGCGATCAGGTTTTTGGGGAGCGCACTCGCGCGACTACTGGCTTCGAATTCTTCCCCAACGACGACTTCTTCCCTGACATCGCCAACCTCTTCATCGACGACATGGGCGACAACGGGAACGCCAACGGTTCTGCTGCCGTTGCACCGTACGTGTTCTTAATCTTCCTAGTATTGTTAGAGTTTCTGCTTGTAGTAGTTGCTCTAGATTCGATTTGTTTTTCTACTGTTTTAGTAGATCGCATGATTAGTTTAATTCCTATTATTCTAGTCATGATTTGTTTACTGTTTTCGTGGATTAAATCATACGCAAAATTGCTTATATATCCAACAGTGTAATGGTTGTATCTGCTCACTTTTGATTTCTGCTTATTTGAAGAATGATAAACTTTTAGTTCTTAGCTATCACTTTTCAGATAATCTGTTCTGCACGAAAAGCTTACAATTGAACGCGAGCTGTAGATTTAATTAAAGACATATGTATGTTACAAATGACTTCTTGACATGGTTAGCTGACCCAACAAAGATGGAATTAACAAACAGGTGCCACTTTGAACGGACACTGCATCTGTACAGGTTATATGTAACTGGTTTATATTCATGAATTGTTGTGTTTTCGGAACGGAATGTTGGGTGAATCAGATTTAAACAGACAGTGACAGTTTTCGGAACGGAATGTTGGGTGAATCAGATTTAAATTCAGTGATGCAGCACTGCTGCATTTCACATATATTTTTTCTGAGGTAGGATGTTGGCCCAAAACTTACCATTCTAAAGTGTGTCCCTCTATATGTTTCGGTAATTTGATGCACATGCGTAAAATTCTGAGGTTGGCACAATTTCTCCGCATACTAAGGAACAACTGAGAATAGCTTAATTCAGAACGGTAGAATTTGTTAGTTTAACTTCTCTCAGTTTTTTCTTCAGTTTTATTTTATTACCCTGTTTGCTGTCATTTGTTGTGGTTGCTCTTTCTGGTGCTTTCTTCTAGCAAAACATCGCGCTTTTAGAAGTGTATTCTGGATAAAAGAGGCAGCACTGCCTTATAGGTCCGTATGTTAATGCTCATCTCTCACACACTACAGTTTGACTAACTGATTCGTTATTAATGCATACGATATACATACATTTATATATGCATTGGGTCACCAACTGTTGGATAGATTGAATTTCTAATTTAAAATTAGTAATGTGGTGTGTGTGCAGCTAGCACAGAGCCCAACAATGAATAACGGATTGAGATACACGGCTAGAGTAGGAGTGAATAGGAGTTACTTCACTAAATAACAGATTATTCAATACTTGAATGAAACTTGTGAAAATTAGAGAAAAATGAATCTAGAACATCAGATTATGAAGCAACAGATTCAGATAAGATCCACACAGAAACTGATGCTTCTGAAACAGAATATACAGACCAGAGTTACAAAGATACAGATGTTGTTCAATTTGTTGGCAACATATCTACGTCTTCATTCCGACAGGTTATGCACGTGTGCACCCAAGTCCTGAGACTTAACTTTCTTCTCCCGCCAAGTTCAACCAAACTTGACCCGTTCTCTTAAGTTGACTTTGAGAAAATCAACAAAAACCTTCACAAACTGTATTGCAGTAAATCCACATATCGGAAACTCACAACCAATGGCCAGGCGGTGCGAGCAGGAGGTGAGGCGGTGCGGAGAGCCGATTCAGCGGAAGTGGACTGAGAAATGGGTGGGTGGTGGGGGACCAAGCGGCTGCATGAAAAAGAAGTGAGCGAGGGAGACATTGAGGAGGCGTGATGCTGCCAGGTGGGCTAGGGGAGAGATGTGGAGGCGGGCACGGGCAGACATGAGAGGACACGGACAGTGTCCGTTTGGGGCCAAATGAGCAGTCCATGGATACACTGTCCGTTTGGGGGAGCCCGTTCGGGCGTGGTTTTTGGGCCGCGAAACGGAAATATGGGGGAAATAGGGGGGCGGGGGTGCCATTGGAGTGCCCTTAGCCAGTATCAATGTTCTAAAACCAACATGGAAAACATAGCCAAAATAATCTCTCACGGACTGCAGTTACTCTTGAGCTCATACCTTAGGCCGCTTCTCGAGCATCAGACACCAAATTAGTCATCTGAAAAAAATCACCACGAATAAGAGGTTGTCAGCGCATCAAGTATAGTAAATATAAATAAAGTATGACTACAATATCCTAAAAAAGAACTAACCCAGAACAGTTACTCATCAAGGGCATGGTACATCAGGGTAAACATAATTAGTACATGGTTGCGCAAGATCCAAACATGGAAATACAAATTATATGCAAGGGCAGGCAATGTCTAAAAAAGGTACACCATAGTGCTTAGCTAAGCGTACCATGATCTAATAATATGAAAAAAATGCTCTAATAATATGAAAAAAATGAAATACATTATATATTGTTTTACCTTGCACAAGTTCTTCATACTTTTCTAAGTCTTCAAGTGTTTTTTCAATGTCGTTCGGTGATGAGCGTCCAACTTTACACACAAATAAGTGTGTCAACCATCTTTGGCGACAATTAGTGCTGGTAAGTATGAAGAATTCCGCCACCTGTGCTAAATGTTGAATCCAAATCAATAGTTGAAACTTGCACAGTTAACACACCATTCACTTCCTTGACAATGGAGGATACTTTGTTCCTATTCTCTCCACCGATTGAGGACATCAAAATCACTTAAGTCATTGTATGCCTCACAGTTGTCTGACTCATAGCCGTCCGTCCCATAATATAAGACGTTTGGGCAAGCTGAAACGTCCTATAATATGGGATGGAGGGAGTAGAAGACATTGACATAATGGCCACATGCAGTACCAGCTTACCAACAAATTGTTCAGATGGGATTATTCCTGAACCTCATGTTAGTTGTTACAGCCTGGCTGATCATTGGTCGGCAGGGTGCTTGAACTGCTTTCCATCAATATTTTCCTCTACTTTACCTGCATCGGTAGAGCCGTCAAAATCACTGCCGGTTTCCACTTCATGTTCAGCCACAAAAACGGAAAACGTGGAAGGAAGGTGGAAAACTTGTGGCCCTGGGCCATGTAAGCTGTTAGACTGAAAAGGGCCAGTGAAGGCCAATTTATTATAGACGGCAAAGTGCAGAAACTTTTGTCAAAGATCAGACTTAGATTAGTTGTAGCAGACTACCTATCTAGAGTGATGTTTCATACATTTAATGCAGGCATGCACAACTAAACGTCAATGACCGAAATCTCCTGCAGCAAAAATGTGCAGCACCTGATATCCAATCAATAATAGCACTCCAAGCCAAACAGATTGGTTTCCTGGCAGAAGCTTGCTTGCTTGCATGTATTTGGAAAATTAACAGGAAAAAACTTTGAAGGAATACAAGCGCAAGCTTTCTCAAGTCTATTTAGATCGAAAGGACTTCTGTCCGGGTCCGGGTGGCAACTCAGCTTATCTGTCTGTGTACCCTCTACTATTTCCAGATTTGTGCATCCATCGTAAAACACCTCTTGGTAAGAGACGAGGCATTTTAAGGTTTCGGTAACTTTGTGTTCTACACCTCTTATTTTGGAGGAGACATGCACATAATGTTTTAATAGTACATAGTTATGAAGCTTAAGGTCCTTCTTCCAAAACTGTGAGTCTTCTGGAGACAATATTTGAAACACCTATGATATAATGTGAAAAATTTGGTATTTGACACAGAGTTTACTACAATTGCTACCAGCACTAACAAACTACGGAAATACCCATGATACTATACTGAACAGCTAGAACCAAACTTCTCTTTAGTACCCTATGTTTAATAATATTAATATAGTACTTTAATTCGCAAAGCTCCGAACATTCACTAATGATAACAGCTGTAGGAAATACAGATGCAATCGAGAGTATCTATAAACTAAAACAGATAAAAATACCTCTCTTGGTTACATTTAGGACTGGAAAATTCTTGCATTGAGCTTTGCATCTTCTGGGCAACAGTTAAACTTGAATTCGTTTGTTATTATCCCAAGCTTCTCCTCAAACATCTGCCGTACAAGCATATCACATAATATCCTCAGATTCAGCTTTACCAATATGCTCGCTCAGTCGAATACAAAGCTGAAAATATTTCTACTCGTGGCATCAGAGGAAGCAAATCGTAATTGTACCGACATGAAAACGAGGTTATATCTGCACTTACTGTTCTGCAACCTTTGGTTAAGTGTCTTTACAGAAGCCTGTACCAGCATAAATGGTGGGAACAGTCATAATTGCCAAGTCCATCATATATGTAATAGCATAGAGTTTTACTTTCTTTCATACCAAAAGTTTATTGATTCCATACACTCTTTAGACCAACAGGGTCATGCTTATGGCACAGTGATATGACAGGAAAAACCTCGGCATCATTTGTAGTACCACGGTATCTGCTGGACGAGGAGTTCAATTTCAAAAGCTTTGCCAAATAGTAGATTGGAACGCCAATGCTGGACAGATTAGCCACCAACAATTCCAGGTAACTGATCTTGCTCAAATTCACTGCCCTCTTCAGCAACGTCAGCAAAATAAGCCAAATCAGGCTCATATCCAGACAGTTTCATCTCATCAATCAAATAATTCAACATGTCATACAGCTCCCTTGATCTCGGATGGACGTTGTCTCCTACAAGGAAACCATGCATTTCACTTTGCACCTCAATCCAGCTACAGCCAGGTTCCTTCTTAAGCCTTCCCTTCCTCATTAACCTTCTTGTCCTTGAAACATCAACCCATTTCCCTGATTCTGCATATACATTTGACAGAAGAACATAAACTGAAGAATCCTTGGGATCTAGTAGTAGAACATTACTGGCAGCAAGTTCAGCAACCTCAACATCCTGATGGATCTTGCAAACACTTAGGAGAGTCTTCCAAATGACTGCATCAGCTTCAAAAGGCATGGTGCTGATAAACTTTCGAGCTTCTCATGGGCCCTTTGACCGTCCTAGTATATCTACCATGCAAGCAAAGTGCTCAAGTTGTGGTTCCAATTTGTAGCGGGTGGTCATCTGATGGAAGTACCGGCATCCATCATCCAACAGCCCAACATGGCTGCAAACCCGAAGTACAGCAACGCAAGTTGCATGGTTTGGAACCACATTCTCTTTTTGCATCCTATCGAACATCCGGAGTGCTTCTACTCCTTGGCCATGCAGCGCGTAGCCACATATCATAGCATTCCATGACACAAAATCCCGTTTGTGCGCCTTTTCAAACATTAGCAGTGAGTCTTGCATGTATCCACACTTGGCATACATATCTATAAGAGTACTAGATATATATTCATCTTCCAGCATTTCTTGCTTAATTATCTGACCATTGATCTGTTTCCCGATCTCAATGGTAGCTAGATTAGCACAAGTATCAAGAACAGTGGCATACGTGAAATGATCAGGCTTTAGTCCCATATCTAACATCTGTGAGAAGAATTTCTGGGCATCCTCACTCTGTTTGTTCAGCGAAAATCCTGACATGATGGCATTCCATGAAACAAGTTGTTGCCTCCCAATTCTGTCATGAAGTTTCTGAGCATCTGCCATCATACCACACTTGCAGTACATGTCAACAACAGTGCTAGCTACAAATTCATCTGAACCAAGTCCTGACTTGATAACCTTGTCATGAACCATCAACCCAAACTCCAAAGATTGTAAAGCTGCACAAGCCTTAAGCACGCTGCCATATGTAAAATCATCCGGTTTCATGCCGAAGCGTAGCATCTCATTAAAATGAACTACAGTGTCCTCGTAGCGTCCATTCTGCTCAAGAGCAGCAATAATAGCATTCCAAGAGACAGAATCCCGTTGCTCCATATCCTGGAAGATAAGGTACGCTTCTACCAACGCTTTGCACTTCCCATAGAGATCAAGAATTGCATTTTGGACACAGATGTCTGCATCAAAACCTGATTTCATTGCTAAGCAGTGGACTTGCAGCCCTTGTAAGTACCCCTTAATCTCTGCACAAGCACTGAAAACCCCAGACAAGCTGACTGCATCAAAACCAATGCCTGACGTGGTCATGAACTGAAACAGTTCCATGCCCTAATTTCCTAGCCCCGCGCGCACAAGCCCAACCATCATGGCATTGCATGTCTCCACTGTATGGCTGGGCAAGCCGAAGAATGCCCTTTTAGCATCCACCAAGCTATTAGCCTTAGCATAAACGTCCACAATGGCTGTACCAACAATACGGTCAGTACTGAACTTATTCTTTATGGCATGCGTGTGTAACTGCCTACCAGTGCTCAGGCATGACAATGCTGCGCATGATCTAAAGACGCTGGCATAAGCCGGCTGGCTCACCCCCATCCCCGACCTCTGCATCTCCATGAACAGCTCCAACCCACGTGTATACTGATAATTTTGAACACAACCAGCAAGAGCTGCACCCCACGAGACCCAGTTCTTATCGGGCATTGCATAGAAGAAGAATAAAGCGTCTTCCAAACTGCTGCACTTGCCATACATGTCCACTAGAGCACTCCCAGTCCGGACATCAATTTCTAACCCTGTCTTTACCGCCAATGCATGGATTTGAACACCGAGTGTCAAATCGTCCAAAGCACCGCACGACTTCAGAAGGACGGCAAAAGTTGTCCGGTCAGAGGCAACACCAGAGCGAGCCATCTCCAGGAACAGGGCCACCGACTCCCGGTACATACCCCGCTGGCAATAGCTCGAGACGAGAGCGTTCCATGACACGACATCCGGTTCGGCATTGCATCGAACAGTGATACCGCGGTCGTGATGTCCCCAGAATGCGAGTAGGCAGTGAGCATGGTGTTCCATGAGACGGTGTCCCTGTGTGGCATGGCGTCGAACACCCTCCGGGCATAGGCGGCATCCGCACAGCGGGCGTACATTTGCAGGAGGCAGTTCGATACGAAGTCTGTGGGGACGAGCCCGGATACAAGCATGCGAGCGTGCGTGGCGCAACCGGTGGCGAGGGCTGCGCGTCCACGGACGGTCCACCATGTGCGCACAGCTGGAAGAGGTGGGAGAAAGTGGAGTTGGTCGGAGCCGCCAACGAAGGAGGCGCCACCATCAATCAACAATTCTGAAACAAAAACGTTCAAGCTGTTTTAGTAGTAGAATTGGCTGCAATTCATCGGACGTCAAGCCTAAATAATCAATCAGTTGCAAACTACAAACAGGTTGTAAAGTTCGTATAATTTGGGTTCAAAGTGTTGAACTTGTACCTAGCTTGGAGAACGAATTCACGAGTGGATTTTATCCGTCCGATGCAGTGCTGCTGGACGGCGCCCCGCCGCCGGCGACGGGCAGGAACAGACGCTGGTCGCCGGGAAGCCCGGACTGCCCTGTGGGGCGCCGCCGGCCTCCCTTCTTGCCGTTCTTGGCCGCTACAGAGTGAGGAAGAGCGGAGGTAGAGGGATTATCGCCGGGAGAGGAGGTGGCAGCGAGCGCCGGCGACGGGAGGCAGGCAGTCAGTCAGTCACGGCCTCACGCGAGGAGTCGTCTTCGAGAGGTCAGAGGCGGGGGAACTCGGGAAGGGGAATGGGACGGGAGAGTGGAGACAGACTCTTCTGTAGACTGGCAAACGGAAAAATAGATGGGCTCTTTTATCATGCTACTTGCTATGGTATATCTATTATATAATTAAAACACAAGACAATGGACGTTTAGGATTGAACAATTTAGCGTTAAAACATATCAATGGTTGAGATTAATTGCGTGGCCTCCAAAGAGCTATCCCGGCACGCCTGCCGCCGCGCCCGCAATCTGATCCAATACCTATCATGTGTTGCACTACATATGGACTCTTTCTAGATTTTCCTATTCAAATACGACTGCTAGCCTTGCCAAGAAAAAGTACGAAGCAATCAATCGTTTCCATCACGGACTGGCGTTTCTTTGTGGCAGCATAATCGCCGACCTATACAATAGCTCCATGGCAGGGCAGGCCGCCGGCAGCTGAGGTTATCGTTGCTGGATGGAGAGAGAAGCGCCCGGCTGGCCGTCGCTGGATGCATGGCGTGTACAGGTATCGGCATATGTTCGTGTTTGTCACGGACTGTTTATAGGCGATGTGAACCCATATGTATCGCGAGAAGAAACGACGGCAGGAATCAGAAGGCAAAGATCAGTAGCAACAACACATTGACGACGAGATCACCACGCCCGGCGGATTGACGGATATGACGTTTGGATGCTTACGCGGATTGAAGTCGCTACGATCAGATGGCCGACGGATTCAACACTCGATACCAACACATCTAATCTTCTATGACGATCTAGCGGCGTCGCGGCGCCCGGCGGATGTCTGTTTTTTTTTCCTTTTGCAAGATATCAACGACGACATTAACAAGAGGCGACATGCCAGGGACTGCCGGGTGGCGGTGATCACGCTAGGAGGAGCAGTGCGGGCGTTGGCGCAAGGCCGGCATCCACGACGAACCACACATACGAACCGCTGTGAGATGCACAGGTAAAAGAGCGAAGCAATCAGCTAGATCGATCACTTTTAAAAAGACACACGTACTAAGCCGATGGATTTATAGCCGGGTACTTGGTGAGATGCATGCGCTTCGATGCGCGCTTAACAATCCGTGTTGGAAAGGAAGAAACAGCCATAGGCAATAACAACGGCGGCAAACAGGAGGCGACGGATCATCCTGAGAGATCCCAGGCGGCCACCGATCAACGCAAGACACGAAGGGCCAGTGAAGCCTGCATGTCCATCGCCCAACGTGCTGGAGCGTGCAGGCATGTCTACAAGACGAAGGACAGTATAGCTAGCTGCAATCAGGCTCCTCCATACGGCGTTAACTTTTCGCCCGGCGGCCGGCAAAGGGGATGTAATCCAACAACGATGACAGGCAGCATTTTTACAGGGCCATCCACGACTGATTTAAGAGGAAGAACAATTATTCATAGACCTTGCAGTCCTGCACACGTCCTTCTGTTTATCATATCTATTCAATTTTTCTTTTTGCAGTCTCATAAGGTATATTGGCGTCCTGGAACAATGCAAGGTCTCGGGATCACCATCACCAAGCTCATGAATTGTAACCACGTCGGCTCACACATGCCCGGTCAGGTCTGATTGTTTTTTTTTTCGGTGTATCGTTTCTTCAGAAAATTACTTAATTTTTATTGGAAGCTCTACATTGCTATTATATACCCTGACAAGAGTGCTTTGTTAGCATTATTAGGCAGACAAGAATTGTTTGATTGCATGGCACTATAATTACTCGCAAGGAGCAGAATCGTGCTGGTCGTCGATACTCGATACACCTGTCCGTGAGGCATGCCAGGAAGAGGCAATATTGCGGTACCCCGCTCTGAGGGACAAAATTAGTATGCTGGCCTCAAGAAACTCAGGGTTTGACGCCTCTCAGCTCCACATCAGGCACCTGCTAATGTCTCTACGCTTAATACGATATCATGCTTCCACGAAGACCTGCGCGAGCGTGGCCGCAGCAACACAAGACATGAGCTTTTACTCTGCTGGCTGCATTGGAATATACAACCTCGAGCCGTGTATGAGGTTCAGTTAGGGGCACCAAATAAGATTAGGTCAGATCCATAAGCAGGCAGCCACCGCCATCGATGTTAGCCTATAGCACTGCAAATATAGTAGCTTGCACCAGCTTATGGATTGGTAGTACAACTCTTGCAAGGATGTATTCAAGATGAGCTGGTAAGGTCTCTGCATCCATGCCAGGACCAGATGGAGAGGACGAAACTCAAAAAAAAAAAATTCTTACTGCAAGATTTAATGGTGAGTAGAACAACAATCACCGTCGTAGATGTGTCGAAGGTAATATTTTTTCACCATTAAGATCTCTCAGTTGTTGAAACAATATGGGGGCTGAAGTTTAAGACTTTAGATTAGATGGTAGAGCGAAGCGAAGCCTAGCTACGTGCATCGTAGTTTATAACTGGTCTCTGAAAAGTGGATGTACAGTTGTGGACACTAGATGTCTAAATAGAACGTACTATTAATTATCTGGTAAGTTAAATTGAACGGTTCATAGAGTAAAGTAAGTCAGTTTTGTAGTGTACATATAACAATTTATGTTAGTTAAAATAACTGCACTAATGTTGCCATAGAATTTCCTATATATTGTATTTTTGCTTGGTATAGTTAGTTTAAAATAACTGCACTAAAGATGCCATATGATTTCCTAAATATCGTATATTTGCTTGGTATAGAAAAATCATTTATATACATGCGGATGGTCCAGTGGAATCTACTACCAACATTTTTTTCAGAGAGCACAAAATCGCTGCTACTTTGTCCTCTAGCAACCGCAGTACTTCAACTAAAGCCTACTACTCAGCTTCCAAAAAATAGGTTAGTGCTTCAGTCATGTTAATCACTAAACTCATCGTTTGTTTGTTTATGTTTTATCTGATCTTCATTTTGGCTAGAGCCAG
The DNA here is from genome assembly GCA_947311845.1 of Poa pratensis. NCBI lineage: Eukaryota > Viridiplantae > Streptophyta > Magnoliopsida > Poales > Poaceae > Poa > Poa pratensis. Next base: position 86,054,455 of record CAMZMU010000074.1, on the reverse strand, counting down.
ACCCGTTTGGCTAAGAGGTTTGCGAAATATATGCCAATAGAAATGCAGTAAAATCTTACGGGCGGATATGAGGTAGATTTTACTTCTTTGTTTTCATTGTCTTATAGAAACAATAGCTTTTTTGATTGAGGATATTTTAGTTACACAACAGTATACATATTTATTGTTATTTTGTGTTCTCCCACAAGCACATGAAAGGATAAGAGGTAGGAAGTATTGAGAAATTAGTAATAAAGTAATCAGAAGAAGTGCACTATCATACAGAAAAAGGTAACATTCTATGAAGCTTATCTTTAAACAAAATAGGTCCAGGATATACTACGGTAGGGTACAATATTTTCTAAAGTGTGTAAATAATCATTTCACATATTTTTTAAAAGGTTCTTTTTTGAGCTTTGACGATGCACATAATTTAGGGATGAAGAAATTATATTCGAATAAGGGAAGTAATGGTCTTTGTAAATTGTCGTCAGGGGAAAAAACATTAAGTGTGGACAACAGTTTCAGACTTATAATGTTAGGTAATTTGCTGGACTAACGGTATAAAAGATATGCTATATATGATGTATTTTCTGTTTACGATGGTCGAACTTGATTAATGTAGAAGAGACGACAATATGAGTTTCAGGGACACAAACAAAGCTTCATAGATCTGTCCTTGCACTTATTCATCCACCCATAATGTTTTTTAACCTTGGATAATTTACCCTTTGTATGAAAAGAAATTTCAGTATACTTGGTGTATGTCCTTCTATCATAATAATAAATGAAATTGGAAAATACATTTAGATATTATAATTCAGATGACTGATCAAAGACCATAATCCGTAGGTGGTGTCCGTAATGTATCCAGGTTAATGTGTACATAACGGATATTTGCTAATGCTACATGACATGGCAAAATCACTCCACACGGGTTGAGACAGAATTCATTGTTGGGGTTTGAAACGATAAGACGCTTGATGGAATAGTCCATTGCTACATAAGAGAACTTGGATACCAAAACAATGAAGGGTTATAGGTTTTGCATTTTTTAGGATGTAAATATATTTTATAACGAAAATTAAAACCAGGAATCAGTTGGAAGCTCAACACACTAACTACCCTAAATCATTCTCATATATTACTTTTAAAAAACTTACTATTCAGTTAGAAATGATACTTTTGATGACAACAATTTTTTATGTCAATGCTAGCCGCGCAATTGTGCGGGCCACCCAGCTAGTTGGGCTGAATTTAGATCGCCGGGTAATCCACGCCCTGCCTTGTCGATGGTGGGCGTTCGGGTTACCTGAAAATATCGGGTCGGATAATTCGGGTTTTCAGAAATTCGGGTTCTGTAAAATGATACCCGGAACGGGGCCGAAAAATCAAGAACCCGACAATTTGGGTACCCGATATTTCGGGTTCGGGTTTCCCCGATTTGCCCGAAGTTCTTCGAGCATGGGGATACGAGGGAGGAAGAGGGCGGCCACCGGCGGTCAAAGATGACAGATGGGATGCGAGGGAGAGGAAGAGGGCGACCGCCGGCCGGGCGCTGCACCGCTCCGCTGCGGAACTGGTCGTCGTCTTGGAGTCTTGCTTGCGCACCGGCGACGGGGAGAAGGGATGCAGCCGCCAGCCGGCGCCGCGGTCGTGCTGCTGATGACCCACAAGTATAGGGGGTGTATCGTAGTACTTTCGATAAATAAGAGTGTCGAACCCAACGAGGAGCAGAAGGTGTTGACAAGCGGTTTTGATAAATGATTCACTGTAAATACTCACAGACAAATTTTTAGGAGTTTTTGATATGACAGATAAATAAAGTACAAGTAAATAAAATACAGTAATAATAATTGCAGCGAGTGGCCCAATCCTTTTTACAGCAAAGGACAAGCCGGTTGATGTACTTATAATGACCAAACGTTCTTGAGAACACACGGGAATATTGTCGAGTGCTTTCGCTTCATATAGTTGATTAATCTTCATTGTTTTGATAAGTGTTGTGTGGGTGAACCTATGCTAATGCACCGCCCTTGCTAGAACTAATACATACTTGTGATTAAACCCCTTGCAAGCATCCGCAAATACAAGAAAGTAATTAAGATAAATCTAACCATAGCCTTAAACTCTGAGATCCTGCTATCCCTCATGCATCGATATACCAACGGGTGTTCAGGTTTCTGTCACTCCGGCAACCCCACAATTGGCAAACGAATACAAGATGCATTCTCCTAGGCCCATAAATGTGAAGTGTCATGTAGTCGACGTTCACATGACACCACTAGAAGAATAACACCACAACTTAAACATCAAACCATTAAATATTACTCAATATAATTCACTACTAACATCAAGACTTCTCCCATGTCCTCAAGAACTAAACGAACTACTCACAAGACATCATATGGAACATGATCAGAGGTGATATAATGATGAATAACAATCTGGACATAAACCTTAATTCAACGGTTTCACCCAATAGCATCAACCACAAGGAGTAATTAACACCGGGAGAGTTTCCCCTATGAAATAGACAAGATTCAACCCTAGATGTTACAGCAGAACGGAGTGCAGCGGCGGTGATGGTGGTGTCGGCGGTGGAGATGATGATGATGATGATCCCAATGAAGTCCAGCTCGATGACGGTGACGATGGCGACGATTTCCCCCTCCGGGAGGGAATTTCCCCGGCAGATTTCTCTCTGCCGGAGAGCTCTTCTCTCTTTGGTGTTTTCCGCCTCGTGGAGGCGGCGGAATATTTCCACGATGGTTCTCTGCGTCTTAGGGTTCCCAGGGGGTCATGTATGCGAAGGGGCGATGGCTGAGGTGGGCCTGGGCCTCCACACCCCCTGGCGGCGCGGCCAGAGGTGGGCCCGCGCGAGCAGGGGGTGTGGGCCCCCCTTGGCTCACCTCAGCTCCCCGTTTTGGCTACCTCCGTCATCTGACAAAATAGGAGCTCCTGGATGTTTTCCTCGAATTATCGATCTTCAGAAATATCGTATCTTGACGACGCTTTTTCCAGCAGAAATCTGACTCCGGTGTTTATTTCTCCAATAATCATCAAACATGCAAAATAGGTAAAATAACATAAGTAACATCTCTAAATATGAAATATATCAATGAATAACAGTAAATTATGATACAAAATAGTGATGCAAAATGGACGTATCAACCCCCCCAAGCTTAGACCTCGCTTGTCCCCAAGCGAAAACTGAGCTCAGTAAACAAGACCACAGGTTTATGGAGTGAAGTGTCGATAAACAAAATACGGACAAGAAGCATCACATTTATTGATACATAAGTCATTCTAGATAGCAACTTCCCTTCATATAATCTTAACTTGAAACAAGTAGAGGGAACCACAATAAAGTGCATAGAGAGAATCATAATTGGTGATGGCAAACTTAAGTTCTTGGTCAGAGAACAATTAACAGATCATACTTATCTTTCGAGCAGAGTCCTTATATTAGAGCTTATATTGCAGAACTTACATGCTCAATCATAACAACCTCCTTACAATCATTGATAACTTTCAAAGTTATATTCATTCAGATAAAAGCTTTTGTGCTAGACAAGGAAACATAAAAGATGTGATTAGAAGTATCAAAATATAAATGATTGGATCACAACAATTCAAATGCTTGCTTGAGATAGAGAGGAATAGGTTTACTGACTCAACAATAAAGTAAAGATAGGCCCTTCGCAGAGGGAAGCAGGGATGAAATCATGTGCCAGAGCTTTTTATGTTTTAAAATCATATAGAGAGTATAAAAATAGTTGTTTTGAGCTATGTATGTCGTTGTCAACGAATCGTAGTAAAGAGAACACTAACCCCTTGTCAACCAGACTTTCAAGAGTGGCTCCCATGAATGACGTTATTTCTACCCAAAGGTAGATCATCCCTCTTCTCTTTTGTTTACACATGTATTTTATAAATTGATATGACACTCCTCCCAACCTTGCTTACACAAGCCATGGCTAACCGAATCCTCGGGTGCTTTCCAACAATCACATACCATGGAGGAGTGCCTATTTGATGATGCTTAACATTTTAATTTGCTTATGATAAATCATTGGCAAACATGTGAAGAGAATCAAATGGTTAAGTTTGTAATTAATTGGGACTGGGCACCCCATTTGCCAGCTCTTTTTGCAAGTTATTGGATAAGCGGTGTATATGCCACTAGTCCATTGGTGAAAGTCTGTCTGACAAAAGTGCTAGAGAAACTCTACAAAACCCTCATGAGCTAATAAACAGTGACACAAAATGAGGAGTAATAAGTTTTGAATATTTTAAAGGTAGCACATGAAGTATTTACTTGGAGTGGCGCGAAATACCACATAATAGGTAGTTATGGTGGACACAGATGGCAATAGTTTGGCTCAAGGTTTGGATGTATGAGAAGCATTACCTCTCAATACAGGTTTTTGGATAGCAAGGTTATGTAGCAAGCATAAGAGTTGAGAGATACAAACAATTATACAAGTGATAAGAACAATCATGCAATCTTCCTTGGAAGAACAAATAGTTTAACTTAAGAATACTAAGCTTATGAGCCAACAAGAAAGAAAGATCATGGAATAATATATCTGCATGTACTTGATGTCTACGCACGCTTCTATTCTTGTAGACAGTGTTGGGCCTCCAAGAGCAGAGGTTTGTAGAACAGCAGCAAGTTTCCCTTAAGTGAATCACCCAAGGTTTATCGAACTCAGGGAGGTAGAGGTCAAAGATATCCCTCTCAAGCAACCCTGCAATTAAGATACAAGAAGTCTCTTGTGTCCCAAACACACCCAATACACTTGTCAGATGTATAGGTGCACTAGTTCGGCGAAAAGATAGTGAAATACAAGTAATATGGATGATTATAAGTGGTAATTGCAATCTGGAATAAAAATGGCAGCAAGCAAACATGTAGCAGAACTTGTTGTAAACGGTGTTTCAATGCTTAGAAACAAGGCCTAGGGATCATACTTTCACTAGTGGTATCTCTCAACATGTTAGCACAACTGAACGCAAGTAAATGATACTCGGGATTATTCTCCTTCTTGATAACACAAGAGTACTATGTGTAGGGCTGCAAAAGCACTCCTCAAAGTCTGTAATACCCCGCAGTTATAGGACTCGAGAGGGTAGAAATAGGAATTTGCATTTGTGCATTCATGCATCTTTTGGTAAAATCTGGATAATTTTCGCGCTTTTGTGTTAAAAAGAGTCGGGAGTCGATACCAGACGAGTGTCGAGGGTCTGGGAGTTAGACATCGACAGATAGTCTAGAGGTGTCGATACACCCACTACTCATTTTCAAAACATCACTAAATTGGTTATGTCAAATTTTGACATGATCTATTTATAAGTTCTTTAATTTAACACATTTCAAAATCTTCTCCAATCTTTATATACACACTTTAATAATTCAATAACACAAGTTATAATGACAATAAAAAGGAATGAATCATTCCATATGATTTAACACAAGACATACACACATATTATTGTAAATTCAAATGATTCAAGTAAGGATCATAACTTTTAATCCACAAGTTCAAATAAAAATAGAACACACATGTTTGAATTCAATTCTTTACAAGAGTTCATCCACCCAAATACAAGCAACTAAATTATTACAATCTGTCCATTACAAGCAGATTAAAAACTAAATAATTACATCAAGTGTGAGCTTACAAAAGAGAGAATAAAAAATCCTAAAAACTACATCATGACTTCTAAAACTTCAGGAGATCTTCAACCTGCAAAATAAACACCAAAACAAAAGAATTTGTTAATGTTAAAATGTTGCCAACACCATTTGGTGCTGGCATATTAATGTTGAAATCTGATTTATGCCTAACCAAAACAATGGTTTGGTTAGACAAGTGTGGAGTATAAAAACTTAAATCCTGAGGCAACTTTGGGTCTGATCAAAATGGATCATGCTCATTTAAATCCAAAGGCAACATGAGGGGCAAAGGCTTAACACTTAATAGAATCAATTTCAGGCAACAATAGGCAGCAAGTGCTTTCGAGCAGTTTGATCCAAGACCATATAAGAAAGGCAACATAATTCACAGCTCCACTTTATAAACCAGAAAATCAAATACAAGTAAAAGCAGCAATGATATGGTATCACATTTGCCATTAATTGACAAGTGGATCCTAAACCCACTTCTTAAGCTAATTACTAGCTTAATTGGCCACACACTTGAGTTTAATTAGCAAACCGACTATCTTTAGCATTCCCAATTCTCAGCCAAGCATTTCCACACAAATATCTGGATCAGATAGGATCAATGAGTCAAGAATGACTTAGAGTTATCACCATGGGGTGATGAACTGCGCAGCAGCAGAGCTGAGCTGATCTCCTAGGTGGAAAGGAGTGCAAGAATGGTCAAATAGAGCAGCTCGAGGTAGAAGGGGCCACTGCAAGCAGGTTAGTCACCGCAGCTCAGTTATCCTGGTGTCACAAGCACAGGAGTGCTCAAATTTGTATAAATATAGACCCAAGCCGCAGCCACCAGCACACACAAATTCACAGCAACCACAATACACACAGTGCACAACCATCATCACATCCCGATTACAAATCCATCTGTTCTTCACCAAGAACAAGCACAAACCACTAGCCAAGCATGGAGATTACCTAAAATCATCCACCACAAGCCACTAAACCTAGAAGGAGGCCAGTAGCAAGAAGAGAAAGGAGAACCACAAGAAGTAGGCCTGGAGGTTGAACCTTGGAGCAAGATTCAGACTCTACCGTAGCTTGATCTGCTCTACACCCAAGGTTGTTAAACATATGAGCTAGAGAGTGATTTAGCAGGTTCTGTAAATGACAGAACCATGCTTGAGTGATTATTTGAGCATCTGTTCTTAACAGAGCCTTGCTCAGCAAGGTGTGGTGCTTTAGAAAGATGGAATTGCAAGTAGAGTACATCTGTGTGTGCAAAAGAATATGACAGAGTGAGACAGGGAGTGAAGTTGTGTGCAAAAGCATTTTGATTGAGCATATACAGAATTACAGGGTGAATCTTAGTGTAGTATCTGTTCTGATTTTGTGTTGCACAACACTTTACCACATGACAGTGAACCAGCAGAGCTGGATTAGCTGATCACTTCCACAGCTATCATTTGGAAGAAGCACAGGAAAACATAAAAGCATCTCTAATCAAGCAAGTTTGCTGTGTAACTCAACATGGAGGCATCACAGTGAGCCCCACATGACTAAATGATGTCCTTAACCACCAAATCATCATAGCTAGTACCACTACTAGCTCAGTTATAATTTTTCTTATCACTTTATCACATCTGTGAGCATTTTAAGCCCACAAATAATCCACAGAGTTAATGGAGGGATCTAAACATGAAGATCTACACCATTTCTCTCACATTCAAGCATACAGAAAAATTGCCAAGGCACAGATACACGCATCGGGTAGCAGAGCATCATCTGCTCATCGATTCCTAAGCCAAGGAGGCGTATGAGTAGATATAGCAGCTACGGGAGCAAGAGGAAGAGAGTAGAGGGGATGCAAACGAAGCTTTACCTGGCGTCCATGGCCATAGCTCCACGGCGGCGAGGCAGGGCTCGCGCAACCGGTGGAGGGGGCGCATGCGAGTAGGGGTACACACCACCACACCATGGCGGCACAGGGGGCAAGCCCTGCGCCCAGCCATGGCGAGCACGCCGGAGAAGAAGAAGACACGGCAGCATCGGATGAACCCTAACCCTAGGGCAAAGGGGATGCGCACGGCCACGAGAGGAAGCGAAGCACGAATCCCTCCAGTGGGATTGGAGAGCGGAGAGCAAGGAGCAGTTTGCCCCACATCACGGCGGCGGAGATGGCCGGAGTCGGCCGGGGCAAGGCGGCGGCGGTGCGGGCGACATGAGCGCCAGGGCGAGGTCGGGCTCGGGCTCGAGAGAGAAGAGAGAGAGAGAGGAGAGAATGGCTCGGTCGGTCAACCGACCCGAGCCAAGTCGAGGTTGACTTGGTTCAACCAAGTGGAGACTCAGGGGCATAATGGTAATTTCACACAAGAAAAATCCAAAACTTTCAAAAGCTTTTAAAAATTCAAATAAAATCCTAAAAATACAAATAAAATATGTAAACATATCAGCAGAACATAATATATCCAAATAAAATGTTACTTTGAATTTTTGAAAAAGATTTCTAGAAGCAAAAATTCAAAGGATCCTTAAGTGGAAATGACTTTGAAATATTCCAAAATATTTTCAAAAGAACATAATATGGGAAAATTATGTATGAAGTTCAATATATAATTTGAACTACACTAAGACTGTCATGCTACTCATCCTACCTAAAATTCAAATCAAATCATCAAAAGAAATCTTTAACAAAACTCTGGGGAATTTTTGGGAAAGAATAAAAATCATCTCATTCTATGCATATTAGCATGTATTTGGTTTTTCAACATTGTCTGATACAGACAGTGTTATTGATTTTCAGAACACGCGAGTCCCAATTCGTCGGAAGCTTTAGACTGCACTACCTATCAGTCTCAAGGCAATTTCCATCTTGCATATCCTCGATTGATTAATTTTATCAAATAATTGCAAAGTACTATGGTTTATCATTGCATGAAAAAGAAAAACCTATTTTCGAATGATGTGAATTGTTATGAATATATGGTTGGCTGGCAGTGGAACCACGGATTGATGTTGTGGTGGAGGTTCCACTGTACGGGAAAGTATATACCTAGGATTAATAACCCATGGCCCAGTGATCCTTGCGCCGTATTGAAGCATCAGCCAACAGATTCACTATGGACGGGCTCGTCAGAGGTTACTTCCTCCGTTCGCATATCCTCGGCAGGCTATTACCTAGTTGCGTCCGTTGCGGCGGCCAACTGCGTGGAAGCGCGTGACCTTCCCACTTGACGGAGTGACTGGAATAGAAGCTCGGGAGGGGTGGCGGGCCAGTGGTCTTAGTTACCAGCCGCGTCACAAATGGGCGGATATGTGTTGTGCGGGGAGGTGACTCCACATGACTTGTTGCCCTGAGTTCTGGCTATAGCACACATGGTGTGCTGAGGGAGCATAAAGAGCCAGGCTGCTGTTGGGTAAAGTGGTGCAGCTCTGCAGAGTTAAACAAAGAAATTGTGACTGTCACATCCTTGTTCCAGGAGGGGACTACAGAACGCTGCGGGAAAGGCATCCCAAGTGATGACTAAAGACCCGTGGAGACCGGGGGCATAGTTTTCTAAAATAAAATGGACCTTTTCCTAAAAATGTTTTACAAAACTTGCATATTCATCCATGACTTTTTGGTCAGGATGGTAGATAGAGCATCATACACCTTATCATCTATTATTTGAGCTTGCTGAGTAACGCTAGAGTTGCTCACCCTTTCCTCTTTTGACCCCTGCTTAGACTCTGAGGAGGTTACCGAGGAGGACTTTGGAGCATACCATGCCGACGAGGTGTACTTTGAGGCACCTGACCTATCCGGAGGAGTAGAAGGCGTCGACTACATCATCGCCTACGGAGCCGACGACGCCGACGAAGAGGAGGTGGAGACTTAGAGCTGCCATAATAGGAACCTGGCCGAGCAAGACTAGACTAGTACTACTTAGCTGCTGAGCCAATATGGTTCTTAGTTTATTGCTTTCTTTCGCTAGTAGGTTGACACCTGTCAATGCAGCATTAATAGACGGTCCTCCCTTGTCGGAGGAAGACGTTGAAGTTTTTATGCATTTCTGGCTTGTAATATTCAGCAGTATGTAATAAAGTGGACCCGCAATGTTTCTGTTGTACTACTCTGAGGGATGTAATATTTACGGATAAGTCCTTCCGTGGATGTTATGTCAACGACTTGTACACTACAATATGCAGTGGTGTGCGGGGTCACCGCAGATGGTATCAGAGCAATTGCTAGACCTTAGGTTGGAAACCTATTAAAGGGAAAGCCTGTAGGTGTGCGAAGCATAGAATGAATTGAGTTTTACATTGTTATGATGGATATTCACTTGAGAATAACATTATCATGCAATTATGACACCAATCTTATACGATTTTCTTGGTTTTAACAGCTAGGATGGAGAAACGTGGTACCAAGAGGGTTGTGCGTATTAAGAATGCTGAGTTGGGCAAGGGTGTTTTCCGGGGAAGTTGGGCTGAATTACTTGAGCAACTGATCTATTTTCTTGGTATCAAAACCAAGGTGATAGTGAAAGTGATGAGTTTTTACGACGGGTCAATCTTAGCTATGTACCGAGTGGCACTAAAGTTACCGTTTGAACTAAAGATGGGATATAAGATGCCCTTTGGAGAAGCCAAGAACGTGGAAGTAGCTTTCCAAATTGCGGTTGTCAGAGCAGTCACTGCTATTAGGACATCCAAGGGTCATGTGTTGGGAGAAACACCGTTTAATGCCATTCCAAGTGCCAATTACCATCTTGAGGGTCCAGTAGATTATAAGAATTTCCTGAAGACTGATCCTAATGATGTGGCTGAGTTTCTGGATAGCTGTCTCAAGATGATTCGGGCGTATCACAAGACGTTTGGAGTAGTAGCTGGTGAAGTAGAATCTCTGGTAGAGGAATATTCTAGTCCTGAAGTTATTCAGAATAGGAGAGAGATACTGAGTCATGAAGCTGAGAAGGGATACACTGAACCACCACCTACACCTGTTAGGATTATAGAGGAAGTAGAACCACAAACCCCAGTTTATCCTACCTATGAACCACCACACCCAAATTACGTCTTAGTAGATGAGGAGAATGGTTGGCAGAGTTGGGAACCTGAAGTACCATGTGCCACAGGTTGGGATGAAGAACCTTATGAGGGAACTTCTAGTGATCCCATTGTTATTCCAGAGGATGATGAGGAGGAAGAAGTTACTGGTCGTGTCGTTAGAGGGAAGCCAAAGTTGGGACGAGCACGTAAACCTATTGTCATTGACTCAGATGAGGAAGATGCTTTGGAAAAGGCATGTATAAGGCCAAGTATACCCAGGAGGAAAGTTCTTCTAGGCAGCCGAAGAGGCAGCCAAGTGAGGAGCCTCGGAGCTATTACTGTAGTACCGATGATGTGTCAACAGGTCTATATAATGATACCGAGGAGTATGGAGGTGAAGGCGTATACGATGCTGAAGCAGAGGCATATAAGTACATCGAGAGTTACTTTGGAATGACCGATATGACTCTAGAAGCCTACCCATCAGATCCTGAATATCAGCCGGAGGTGAAGGTGAAGTTACCAGGTATTCTCAGGAGGACCAGCCGTAATAGTTGGTGGAAGCCTGGGAAGTATGCGGAGAAGTGAAGTACGACAGAGTGAAGCAATAGATGTAGTATATGTATAATACAGAGTTGTGTAATGCGTATTGTAAGACTTTAACGTTAGGAATAAGTGAGGCCTACTCACTTTAGAGTGTGTTACAATTATGTACCCATGTTTGTAATCCTACATGTATAATACATGGTATATGTTTGAAATTTTTGGTTTTCTTTGGATATTTCTGGATTTCCATTGTTTGACTAGTTCTTGTGCATGGATAAGACTCAAAGTGCATATGCATAATGTAATGGAGAGTTTTATTCGATGTAGCAGGACTAGAGGGATATGGCAGATCTCGGTGAGGAGAGTGAATTGCAGAGGCAAGAGTGTGAGAATAAGCAGAAACAAGATGCTGAAGCAGGAGGATTACTTATGCCACCAAGGCCAATCACAGAGCAAAGCTTTATGCAGTACATGCAGATGGTGGAAGAAGGCAGGCGTCAGGATCAAGAAAGGCAGAATAAATTCCTGCAAGATCTATTGGAAGTGCAAGCAGGGCGAGCAAGGGATGAAATACCCAGAGGAGTAACGTTATCTGATTTTCAGAATGCAAGACCAGTGCCTTTTGCAAGAGCACCAGAACCTATGGATGCAGAAGATTGGATTGCAGATACTGAAAGGAAGCTCAGTACTGTTGGATGTTCTGATGAGGAGAAGGTTAGGTACGCAACCCATTTGCTTACCGGACCTGCAGCATCCTGGTGGGAAGCCATTGTGGCAACCTTACCAGACGGACATGTGGTAACCTGGGTGGAATTCAAGAAAAGGTTTAGGAGGCCCATGTTCCGGAAAGTATCATGGAAATAAAGCGTCGAGAGTTTGAGAATCTAAAGCAGAATGAGCTACCAGTAGGACGTTATGTTAATGCGTTCAATATTCTATCAAGGTATGCTTTGGATGAGGTGGATACTGAAGAGAAAAGGAAGAAGAGGTTCATGAAGGGTCTGAATTCTTTCATGAAGATGCAGCTGAGGCTGGTAAAACCAAAAGAGTTTCAGGAGTTGGTTGATGCAGCAATAACTCTTGAAGATGATTATAAATCTCTCCAGGAGGAAAGAAGGAAAAAGGCAAGAATGGAACCAAGGAAGTTTCAAGTTCAAAGGCCACCACCAAACATAAGTTTCAAGCCTAAGCTCAGAACTGAAGGAAGGAAACCTATTCCACGAAGTTTTAATCCTGCTAATAATCTGATATGCAATAACTATGGAATGAGGGACATATGATGAAGGATTGCCAGAAGCCCAAAATCATATGTTTTGGATGTGGACAAGCTGGACATATCAAACCTGATTGTCCAAATCGGCAGAATCAACAGATGAATCGTGGAACTGGTGGAGGAAATAACCAGGGGGAGGAGGATTCAAGCCAAGGAATGGAGGATTTGGACGGAACACGGCGGACAAGAACAAAGGGAAGCCATATGGGAAGTTGAACTGCACTAGTCTGGAGGAAGTCAACAACACTGATAATACGGTGATCGGTACGCTCAAAATCCTTTCCTATCCTGGCAAAGTTCTGTTTGATACTGGAGCTACTACATCTTTTATTTCGCAACAATTTGTGGAGGCATATGGGATTAGATGTCAGCTGTTAAAAGTACCCATGACGGTCATGTCGGCCGGGGGAAAATTAGTAGTAACGCAAGTCAAAATGGATCAAGTGATTATGATCTGTGACCGCGTCTATGACACAGACTTGTTAGTAATTCCCATGAAAGATATAGCAGTCATCCTAGGGATGGATTGGTTATCAGATCATGGAGCTCAGATAGATTGCACAGAAAAGACTGTATCTTTGAGAGGACCAGGAGGAATGAGGACCGTGTATCAAGGAGATAAGCATAGTTAGATACAGGTAGATCTGCAGTTGAATGCCATGAAGGAGGTAAAGATAGAAGAGATTCCAGTTGTGAAAGAATTTCAAGATGTTTTTCCAGATGAATTACCAGGAATGCCACCAGATCGAGAAATTGAGTTTACTATAGATTTGATTCCTGGAACAGCACCTATTGCACAAGCACCATACAAGATGGGACCCAAGGAATTGGTACAACTTAAGGAACAATTGGATGAGTTGGAAGCTAAAGGATTCATCAGAGAAAGTATATCACCTTGGGGATCACCAGTAATCTTTGTGGATAAGAGAGATGGAGGAAGAAGAATGTGTGGAGACTTTAGAAACCTGAACAGTGTGACCATCAAGAATAAGTACCCATTGCCACGGATACAAGATTTGTTTGATCAAGTTAGAGGAGCAGGAGTATTTTCCAAGATAGATCTGAGGTCAGGATATCACCAGATAAAGATTAAACCTGAGGATATTCCCAAAACGGCATTTGTATCAAGATATGGACACCATGAGTATTTGGTAGTACCGTTTGGACTAACCAATGCACCGGCAATATTCATGAACTTGATGAACAAGATTTTTATGCCTTATCTGGACAAGTTTGTGATTGTGTTCATTGATGATATATTGGTCTATTCCAAGACCAAGGAAGATCATGCACAACACTTGAGTATTGTGTTGCATACATTAAGGGAACATCAGTTGTATGCCAAGTTCAGTAAATGTGAATTTTGGTTGGATCAAGTGGAATTTCTTGGTCATGTGATCAGTAAGGAAGGAATTGCAGTCAATCCCGAGAAAGTAAAGGCAGTAATGGATTGGGAAGCACCCAAGAATCCCAAAGAAATTAGAGGATTTCTGGGAATGGCCGGATATTATCGGAGATTTATTGAAGGATTTTCTAAGATAGCCGGTCCAATGACAAAGTTACTCAGAAAGAATGTTCCATTTGAATGGACGGAGAAGTGTGAGAAGAGTTTCCAAGAACTCAAAGAAAAGTTAACTACATCACCTGTGTTAGCAGTACCAGAAACTGGAAAGGTTTATACAGTATATTGTGATGCATCTAAAAATGGATTAGGCTGTGTTTTGATGCAAGATCGCAAGGTAATTGCTTATGGATCAAGGCAGTTGGGTTCAAACCTAAAGTATAGTACTGCATATCACCCACAAACTGGTGGACAGACTGAGAGAACAAATCAAATACTTGAAGATATGTTGAGAGCCTGTGCACTTGATTTCGGAGGATCGTGGGATGAACACTTAGCTTTAGCTGAATTTTCCTATAACAACAGTTATCAGAGCAGTATTCAAATGGCACCATTTGAAGCTCTTTATGGAAGGAAGTGTGGATCACCAATATGTTGGTTTGAAGTGGGAGAAAGCAAGGAATTTGCACCTGAATACATAAAGGAACAACAGCAGATTGTGGATATTATCAGAGATCGTCTCAAAATAGCTCAGAGTAGACAGAAGAGTTACGCTGATCTATCCAGAAGACAGTGGGAACCAGAAGTACAAGATATGGTATATCTAAGAGTTAGTCCTACCAAAGGAGTGAAGAGATTTGGAGTAAAAGGAAAGTTAAGTCCCAAATACATAGGACCATTCAGAATTTTTAGCCGGAAAGGTGAAGTAGCCTATGAATTGGAGTTACCTGTCACACTATCACAAGTTCACAATGTGTTCCATGTGTCTCAACTCAAGAAGTGTTTGAAACCACCAGAAGGACCAATTGAGTTTGAAAAGTTGAATTTAAAGCCAGACTTATCATATGAGGAACAGCCTGAGAAGATACTAAGGGAGAATTGGAAAAGATTGAGGAATAGAGCAATTAAGTTCTGTTAGGTTCAATGGAAGAACCACTCAGAGCAAGAAGCAACTTGGCAAAAAGAAGAAGATTTGCGACGAGACTACCCACAGTTGTTTAGGTACCTCAGAAAAGAAACTTTGGGACGAAGTTTAGTTTAAGGGGAGAGGATGTAATACCCCGCAGTTATAGGACTCGAGAGGGTAGAAATAGGAATTTGCATTTGTGCATTCATGCATCTTTTGGTAAAATCTGGATAATTTTCGCGCTTTTGTGTTAAAAAGAGTCGCGAGTCGATACCAGACGAGTGTCGAGGGTCTGGGAGTCAGACATCGACAGATAGTCTAGAGGTGTCGATACACCCACTACTCATTTTCAAAACCTCACTAAATTGGTTATGTCAAATTTTGACATGATCTACTTATAAGTTCTTTAATTTAACACATTTCAAAATCTTCTCCAATCTTTATATACACACTTTAATAATTCAATAACACAAGTTATAATGACAATAAAAAGGAATGAATCATTCCATATGATTTAACACAAGACATACACACATATTATTGTAACATTCAAATGATTCAAGTAAGGATCATAACTTTTAATCCACAAGTTCAAATAAAAATAGAACACACATGTTTGAATTCAATTCTTTACAAGAGTTCATCCACCCAAATACAAGCAACTAAATTATTACAATCTGTCCATTACAAGCAGATTAAAAACTAAATAATTACATCAAGTGTGAGCTTACAAAAGAGAGAATGAAAAATCCTAGAAACTACATCATGACTTCTAAAACTTCAGGAGATCTTCAACCTGCAAAATAAACACTAAAACAAAAGAATTTGTTAATGTTAAAATGTTGCCAATACCATTTGGTGCTGGCATATTAATGTTTGAAATCTGATTTATGCCTAACCAAAACAATGGTTTGGTTAGACAAGTGTGGAGTATAAAAACTTAAATCCTGAGGCAACTTTGGGTCTGATCAAAATGGATCATGCTCATTTAAATCCGAAGGCAACATGAGGGGCAAAGGCTTAGCACTTAATAGAATCAATTTCAGGCAACAATAGGCAGCAAGTGCTTTCGAGCAGTTTGATCCAAGACCATATAAGAAAGGCAACATAATTCATAGCTCCACTTTATAAACCAGAAAATCAAATACAAGTAAAAGCAGCAATGATATGGTATCACATTTGCCATTAATTGACAAGTGGATCCTAAACCCACTTCTTAAGCTAATTACTAGCTTAATTGGCCACACACTTGAGTTTAATTAGCAAACCGACTATCTTTAGCATTCCCAATTCTCAGCCAAGCATTTCCACACAAATATCTGGATCAGATAGGATCAATGAGTCAAGAATGACTTAGAGTTATCACCATGGGGTGATGAACTGCGCAGCAGCAGAGCTGAGCTGATCTCCTAGGTGGAAAGGAGTGCAAGAATGGTCAAATAGAGCAGCTCGAGGTAGAAGGGGCCACTGCAAGCAGGTTAGTCACCGCAGCTCAGTTATCCTGGTGTCACAAGCACAGGAGTGCTCAAATTTGTATAAATATAGACCCAAGCCGCAGCCACCAGCACACACAAATTCACAGCAACCACAATACACACAGTGCACAACCATCATCACATCCCGATTACAAATCCATCTGTTCTTCACCAAGAACAAGCACAAACCACTAGCCAAGCATGGAGATTACCTAAAATCATCCACCACAAGCCACTAAACCTAGAAGGAGGCCAGTAGCAAGAAGAGAAAGGAGAACCACAAGAAGTAGGCCTGGAGGTTGAACCTTGGAGCAAGATTCAGACTCTACCGTAGCTTGATCTGCTCTACACCCAAGGTTGTTAAACATATGAGCTAGAGAGTGATTTAGCAGGTTCTGTAAATGACAGAACCATGCTTGAGTGATTATTTGAGCATCTGTTCTTAATAGAGCCTTGGTCAGCAAGGTGTGGTGCTTTAGAAAGATGGAATTGCAAGCAGAGTACATCTGTGTGTGCAAAAGAATATGACAGAGTGAGACAGGGAGTGAAGTTGTGTGCAAAAGCATTTTGATTGAGCATATACAGAAGTACAGGGTGAATCTTAGTGTAGTATCTGTTCTGATTTTGTGTTACACAACACTTTACCACATGACAGTGAACCAGCAGAGCTGGATTAGCTGATCACTTCCACAACTATCATTTGGAAGAAGCACAGGAAAACATAAAAGCATCTCTAATCAAGCAAGTTTGCTGTGTAACTCAACATGGAGGCATCACAGTGAGCCACACATGACTAAATCATGTCCTTAACCACCAAATCATCATAGCTAGTACCACTACTAGCTCAGTTATAATTTTTCTTATCACTTTATCACATCTGTGAGCATTTTAAGCCCACAAATAATCCACAGAGTTAATGGAGGGATCTAAACATGAAGATCTACACCATTTCTCTCACATTCAAGCATACAGAAAAATTGCCAAGGCACAGATACACGCATCGGGTAGCAGAGCATCATCTGCTCATCGATTCCTAAGCCAAGGAGGCGTATGAGTAGATGTAGCAGCTACTGGAGAAAGAGGAAGAGAGTAGAGGGGATGCAAACGAAGCTTTACCTGGCGTCCATGGCCGTAGCTCCACGGTGGCGAGGCAGGGCTCGCGCAACCGGTGGAGGGGGCGCATGCGAGTAGGGGTACACACCACCACACCATGGCGGCACAGGGGGCAAGCCCTGCGCCCAGCCATGGCGAGCACGCCGGAGAAGAAGAAGACACGGCAGCATCGGATGAACCCTAACCCTAGGGCTAAGGGAATGCGCACGGCCACGAGAGGAAGCGAAGCACGAATCCCTCCGGTGGGATTGGAGAGCGGAGAGCAAGGAGCAGTTTGCCCCACATCACGGCGGCGGAGATGGCCGGAGTCGGCCGGGGCAAGGCGGCGGCGGTGCGGGCGACATGAGCGCCAGGGCGAGGTCGGGCTCGGGCTCGAGAGAGAAGAGAGAGAGGAGGGAGTGGCTCGGTCGGTGGTTGACTTGGTTCAACCAAGTGGAGACTCAGGGGCATAATGGTAATTTCACACAAGAAAAATCCAAAACTTTCAAAAGCTTTTAAAAATTCAAATAAAATCCTAAAAATACAAATAAAATATGTAAACATATCAGCAGAACATAATCTATCCAAATAAAATGTTACTTTGAATTTTTGAAAAAGATTTCAAGAAGCAAAAATTCAAAGGATCCTTAAGTGGAAATGACTTTGAAATATTCCAAAATATTTTCAAAAGAATATAATATGGGAAAATTATGTATCAAGTTCAATATATAATTTGAACTACACTAAGACTGTCATGCTACTCATCCTACCTAAAATTCAAATCAAATCATCAAAAGAAATCTTTAACAAAACTCTGGGGAATTTTTGGGAAAGAATAAAAATCATCTCATTCTATGCATATTAGCATGTATTTGGTTTTTCAACATTGTCTGATACAGACAGTGTTATTGATTTTCAGAACACGCGAGTCCCAATTCGTCGGAAGCTTTAGACTGCACTACCTATCAGTCTCAAGGCAAGTTCCATCTTGCATATCCTCGATTGATTAATTTTATCAAAATAATTGCAAAGTACTATGGTTTATCATTGCATGAAAAAGAAAAACCTATTTTCGAATGATGTGAATTGTTATGAATATATGGTTGGCTGGCAGTGGAACCACGGATTGATGTTGTGGTGGAGGTTCCACTGTACGGGAAAGTATATACCTAGGATTAATAACCCATGGCCCAGTGATCCTTGCGCCGTATTGAAGCATCAGCCAACAGATTCACTATGGATGGGCTCGTCAGAGGTTACTTCCTCCGTTCGCATATCCTTGGCAGGCTATTACCTGGTTGCGTCCGTTGCGGCGGCCAACTGCGTGGAAGCGCGTGACCTTCCCACTCGACGGAGTGACTGGAATAGAAGCTCGGGAGGGGTGGCGGGCCAGTGGTCTTAGTTACCAGCCGCGTCACAAATGGGCGGATATGTGTTGTGCGGGGAGGCGACTCCACATGACTTGTTGCCCTGAGTTCTGGCTATAGCACACATGGTGTGCTGAGGGAGCATAAAGAGCCAGGCTACTGTTGGGTAAAGTGGTGCAGCTCTGCAGAGTTAAACAAAGAAATTGTGACTGTCACATCCTTGTTCCAGGAGGGGACTACAGAACGCTGCGGGAAAGGCATCCCAAGTGATGACTAAAGACCCGTGGAGACTGGGGGCATAGTTTTCTAAAATAAAATGGACCTTTTCCTAAAAATGTTTTACAAAACTTGCATATTCATCCATGACTTTTTGGTCAGGATGGTAGATAGAGCATCATACACCTTATCATCTATCATTTGAGCTTGCTGAGTAACGCTAGAGTTGCTCACCCTTTCCTCTTTTGACCCCTGTTAGACTCTGAGGAGGTTACCGAGGAGGACTTTGGAGCATACCATGCCGACGAGGTGTACTTTGAGGCACCTGACCTGTCCAGAGGAGTAGAAGGAGTCGACTACATCATCGCCTACGGAGCCAACGACGCCAACGAAGAGGAGGTGGAGACTTAGAGCTGCCATAATAGGAACCTGGCCGAGCAAGACTAGACTAGTACTACTTAGCTGCTGAGCCAATATGGTTCTTAGTTTATTGCTTTCTTTCGCTAGTAGGTTGACACCTGTCAACGCAGCATTAATAGACGGCCCTCCCTTGTCGGAGGAAGACGTTGAAGTTTTTATGCATTTCTGGCTTGTAATATTCAGCAGTATGTAATAAAGTGGACCCGCAATGTTTCTGTTGTACTACTCTGAGGGATGTAATATTTATGGATAAGTCCTTCCATGGATGTTATGTCAACGACTTGTACACTACAATATGAAGTGGTGTGCGGGGTCACCGCAAAGTCTGAGTAAACAAACACCACAATTCCCAAGAACAAACCATGATAAATATCTAAATTATTCATAGAGTCACACACAAGTACCCACACGGTCACCTTGATACCGTGTTGTCACAATGACTCCGGGAACTAGATACAATCACTTGAGTAGCATAAACATTACATATGAATTCAGCGATACTAGCAATACTCATGATCACATAAAGATCACACCATGGGAGAGAGAGATAAACCACATAGCTACCGGTAGAGCCCTCAGCCTCGGGGAGACTACTCACACATGGTCATGGTGAGCACACTTGATGGAGAGGTTGATGAAGAGGTGCAGCCCGGAGAGGAGACGGCGGCCCGCTGCAGCAACGGCGTGGCGGCGGCGCTGGAGATGTCGATGGAGATGGCTCCGGGGGCACTTCCCCGTCCCGGCGGCGTGCCGGAACAGAGACTTCTGTCCCCCGAAACTTGTCGTCGATGGCGGCGGCGTTGCGGAACTCTTCGTGGAATATGACAGGATCTTTTAGGGTTTTCGCGTCGGGGGAACTTATAGGCGAAGGGGCAGCGTCGGTGGAGTCCCGAGGGGCCCTCCTCACATGTCGGCGCGCCTATGGGCCCTGCCGCGCCAAGGGGTGAGGAGGCCACCTCGTGGCTCCTCTTCGTCTCTCCTTCGGACTCCGTGACGGTGTTGGAAAAATAGGGACTTGGCCTTTTGTTTCGTGCAATTCCGAGAATATTCGCAGAAGTAGTTTTCTGGAACCAAAAATAGCAGAAAACAGGAACTGGCACTTCGACATCTTGTTAATAGGTTAGTCCCGGAAAGTGTATAAAAATGATATAAAGTGTATATAAAACATGTAGCAATTGGTATAATATAAGCATGGAACATCAGAAATTATAGATACGTTGGAGACGTATCAAGCATCCCCAAGCTTAGTTCTACTCGTCCTCGAGTAGGTAAAACGATAACAACAAATAATTTCTGAGGAGACATGCTTTCACACAATCTTGATCAATATTGCAAGGCTCATGTCATGAATGAAGTAACTTAAAGCAATGGTCTATAGTTTGCTAACAGATAGATAAAGAGTAAACAACTGAATCACATAAGCAAATACTTTTCATGAATAGTACTTTCAAGACAAGCATCGAAAAGTTTTGCATAAGAGGTAACTCATAAAGCAATATATTCAAAGTAAAAGGCATTGAAGCAACACAAAGGATGATTAAGTTTCAGCAATTGCTTTCAACTTGTAACATGTATATCTCATGGATAGTTGTCAACATAAAGCAATATAACAAGTGCAATAAATAAACATGTAAGAATCAATGCACACAAAGTTGACACTAGTGTTTGCTTCTGAGATAGAAAGGAGTAGGTAAACTGACTCAACAATAAAGTAAAAGATAGGCCCTTCGCAGAAGGAAGTAGGGATTAAATCATGTGCTAGAGCTTTTTAAGTTTTTGAAATCATAAAGAGAGCATAAAGTAAGTTTTTGAGAGGTGTTTGTTGTTGTAAACGAATGGTAGTGCGCACTCTAACCCCCATGTCAACCAGACTTTCAAGAGCGGCTCCCATGAAGGACGTTATCTCTACCAGCAAGGTAGATCATCCCTCTTCTCTTTTGTTTACACATGTATTTTAGTTTCTTTATAGTTGACACTCCTCCCAACCTTTGCTTACACAAGCCATGGCTAACCGAATCCTCGGGTGCCTTCCAACAATCACATACCATGGAGGAGTGCCTATTTGCAATTTAAGCTGCTTACTGATAAATCAGGGCAAAACATGTGAAGAGAATTATTAATGAAAGTTGTAATTAATTGGGGCTGGGCACCCCGTTGCCAGCTCTTTTTGCAAATTATTGGATAAGCGGTGTATATGCCACTAGTCCATTGGTGAAAGTCTGTCAGAAGTAAATGACAAGATTGAAAGATAAAACACCACATACTTTCTCATGAGCTATAAAACATTGACACAAATAAGGAGTAATAAAGTTTTGAATAGTTTAAAGGTAGCACATGAAGTATTTACTTGGAATGGCAGGAAATACCACATAATAGGTAGTTATGGTGGACACAAATGGCATGGGTTTTGGCTCAAGGTTTGGATGCACGAGAAGCATTCCCTCTCAGTACAGAGTTTAGGCTAGCAAGGTTGTTTGAAGCAAACACAAGAATAAACCGGTACAGCGAGACTCAAATAAAAACATATTGCAAGTATTATAAGACTCTACACTTTCTTCCTTGTTGCTCAAACATTTTACCAGAAAATATCTATACCTTAGAGATAGCAAACATGCAAACCAAGTTTCAACAAGCTCTACGGTAGTTCTCCACTAATAGGCTTTAACTACATGATGCAAGAGCTTAAACATGATCTACTTGAGATCAAAACAATTGCAAAGTATCAAAATGAAACAAGACAAAACAGCCCTCAACTAGTACATGTACTAGTAGCTTTCTACAAGAATGCATGTCTTTTCCAATACCAACTACCACATGTAGCATTTTCTTTTTCCAACCAAACACCAATCAATTTATTAAACATAAAACTCTCCAAATGATACTACAGTGCAGCAAGAGAGCGCTTATAAACAAGTACTAATAGCTCAAAGAGATGCATGAAAACAGGAGCTAGAAGCGCTGCAGTAGCTAGTTAAGAATACTCAACAAATATAAGTGAAGAACATGAGTATTCACATGAAAAAGCGGAGCGTGTCTCTCTCCAACACAAGGATTGCTAGGATCCGAATTTATCCAGGAAACAAAAATAAAAGCACACAGACGCTCCAAGTAAAGCACATAAGATGTGAAAGAATTAAAATATAGTTTCACTAGAGATGACCTGATAAGTTGTCGATGAAGAAGGGGATGCCTTGGGCATCCCCAAACTTAGACGCTTGAGTCTTCTTGGAATATGCAGGGATGAACCACGGGGGCATCCCCAAGCTTAGGCTTTTCACTCTTCTTGATCACATAATATCATCCTTCTCTCTTGATCCTTGAAAACTTCCTTCACACCAAACTCGAAATAGTTCTCATTATAGGGTTAGTGCATAGTCAAAAATTCTCATATCATGTGATGACACAATAATTATTAAAGCCTCTGGACATTAGCTACAACCACTTATGCTTTGTGGAGTAAAGAAATCCACTCAAACATAGTAAAAGAGAGAATGCAAAACAAAAGGCAGAATCTGTAAAAAACAGAACAGTCTGTAAAGACGAATTTTTTCGAGTCACTTAAGTTGCTCAGATGGAACAAGTCCAAATTAATGAAAGTTGCGTACATATCTGAGGAAGATGCGTGATTTGTTTCAGAATTTTTCGAATTTTCTGCAGGGAGAAAAGCTCAAAATCGTGACAGCTAAAAATCTGTCTCTGCGCAGAAATCCAAATCTAGTATCAACTTTCAATTAAAGACTTTAGTTGGCACAACAATGCAATAAAATAAAAATACAAAGGAGTTGCTACAGAAGTAACCAACACCTTGACTCAAAGCAAAAAGAAAAGCAAAAATAACAGAAAATAAAAACAACGGGTTGTCTCCCATAAGCGCTTTTCTTTAAAGCCTTTTAGCTAGGCAGGATAATTTGATAATGCTCTCATATGTATAAGAGTTGAATATAAGAGAGCATCAAAAAGAAAATACCAAACACATTTAAGTCTAACCCACTTCATATGCAAAGGAATATTGTAAGAAAACAAATTATCGAAGCATGAAGCTACTAGCATAGAAAGACAAAACAAGTGCAACTTCAAAATTTTCAACAAAAAGAGAGGAGACTTGATATTATTCAGATATATGAATCCATGTCTCCTTCTCTCATAAAAACTTTCAGTAGCATCATTGATAAAATCCACAATATAACCATCACATGAAACATTCTTACCATGATCCATATGCATAAAAGTATCTTTATTTTCCACATAAGAAAAGTTCTTCTCATTAATAACAATGGGAGCATGATCATCATAAAGAACTCGAACATGATAGACAAAGTTGTATATTAAAGGGATGATTTTGGGTAATCTCTCCATAACTATGACATGTTTCATGAGAATGATTGTAATTATAACATATGTCTGAGTAAACAAACACCACAATTCCCAAGAACAAACCATGATAAATATCTAAATTATTCATAGAGTCACACACAAGTACCCACACTGTCACCTTGATACCGTGTTGTCACAATGACTCCGGGAACTAGATACAATCACTTGGGTAGCATAAACATTACATATGAATTCAGCGATACTAGCAATACTCATGATCACATAAAGATCACACCATGGGAGAGAGAGATAAACCACATAGCTACCGGTAGAGCCCTCAGCCTCGGGGAGACTACTCACACATGGTCATGGTGAGCACACTTGATGGAGAGGTTGATGAAGAGGTGCAGCCTGGAGAGGAGACGGCGGCCCGCTGCAGCAACGGCGCAGCGGCGGCGCTGGAGATGGCGATGGAGTCGATGAAGATGGCTCCGGGGGCACTTCCCCGTCCCGGCGGCGTGCCGGAACAGAGACTTCTATCCCCCGAAACTTGTCGTCGATGGCGGCGGCGCTGCGGAACTCTTCGTGGAATATGACAGGATCTTTTAGGGTTTTCGCGTCGGGGGGAACTTATAGGCGAAGGGGCAGCGTCGGTGGAGTACCGAGGGGCCCTCCTCACCTGTCGGCGCGCCTGTGGGCCCTGCCGCGCCAAGGGGTGAGGAGGCCACCTCGTGGCTCCTCTTCGTCTCTGCTTCGGACTCTGTGACGGTGTTGGAAAAATAGGGACTTGGCCTTTTGTTTCGTGCAATTCCGAGAATATTCGCAGAAGTAGTTTTCTGGAACCAAAAGTAGCAGAAAACATGAACTGGCACTTCGACATCTTGTTAATAGGTTAGTCCCGGAAAGTGTATAAAAATGATATAAAGTGTATATAAAACATGTAGCAATTGGTATAATATAAGCATGGAACATCAGAAATTATAGATACGTTGGAGACGTATCAAGCATCCCCAAGCTTAGTTCTACTCGTCCTCGAGTAGGTAAAACGATAACAACAAATAATTTCTGAGGAGACATGCTTTCACACAATCTTGATCAATATTGCAAGGCTCATGTCATGAATGAAGTAACTTAAAGCAATGGTCTATAGTTTGCTAACAGATAGATAAAGAGTAAACAACTGAATCACATAAGCAAATACTTTTCATGAATAGTACTTTCAAGACAAGCATCGAAAAGTTTTGCATAAGAGGTAACTCATAAAGCAATATATTCAAAGTAAAAGGCATTGAAGCAACACAAAGGATGATTAAGTTTCAGCAATTGCTTTCAACTTGTAACATGTATATCTCATGGATAGTTGTCAACATAAAGCAATATAACAAGTGCAATAAATAAACATGTAAGAATCAATGCACACAAAGTTGACACTAGTGTTTGCTTCTGAGATAGAAAGGAGTAGGTAAACTGACTCAACAATAAAGTAAAAGATAGGCCCTTCGCAGAAGGAAGTAGGGATTAAATCATGTGCTAGAGCTTTTTAAGTTTTTGAAATCATAAAGAGAGCATAAAGTAAGTTTTTGAGAGGTGTTTGTTGTTGTAAACGAATGGTAGTGCGCACTCTAACCCCCATGTCAACCAGACTTTCAAGAGCGGCTCCCATGAAGGACGTTATCTCTACCAGCAAGGTAGATCATCCCTCTTCTCTTTTGTTTACACATGTATTTTAGTTTCTTTATAGTTGACACTCCTCCCAACCTTTGCTTACACAAGCCATGGCTAACCGAATCCTCGGGTGCCTTCCAACAATCACATACCATGGAGGAGTGCCTATTTGCAATTTAAGCTGCTTACTGATAAATCAGGGCAAAACATGTGAAGAGAATTATTAATGAAAGTTGTAATTAATTGGGGCTGGGCACCCCGTTGCCAGCTCTTTTTGCAAATTATTGGATAAGCGGTGTATATGCCACTAGTCCATTGGTGAAAGTCTGTCAGAAGTAAATGACAAGATTGAAAGATAAAACACCACATACTTTCTCATGAGCTATAAAACATTGACACAAATAAGGAGTAATAAAGTTTTGAATAGTTTAAAGGTAGCACATGAAGTATTTACTTGGAATGGCAGGAAATACCACATAATAGGTAGTTATGGTGGACACAAATGGCATGGGTTTTGGCTCAAGGTTTGGATGCACGAGAAGCATTCCCTCTCAGTACAGAGTTTAGGCTAGCAAGGTTGTTTGAAGCAAACACAAGAATAAACCGGTACAGCGAGACTCAAATAAAAACATATTGCAAGTATTATAAGACTCTACACTTTCTTCCTTGTTGCTCAAACATTTTACCAGAAAATATCTATACCTTAGAGATAGCAAACATGCAAACCAAGTTTCAACAAGCTCTACGGTAGTTCTCCACTAATAGGCTTTAACTACATGATGCAAGAGCTTAAACATGATCTACTTGAGATCAAAACAATTGCAAAGTATCAAAATGAAACAAGACAAAACAGCCCTCAACTAGTACATGTACTAGTAGCTTTCTACAAGAATGCATGTCTTTTCCAATACCAACTACCACATGTAGCATTTTCTTTTTCCAACCAAACACCAATCAATTTATTAAACATAAAACTCTCCAAATGATACTACAGTGCAGCAAGAGAGCGCTTATAAACAAGTACTAATAGCTCAAAGAGATGCATGAAAACAGGAGCTAGAAGCGCTGCAGTAGCTAGTTAAGAATACTCAACAAATATAAGTGAAGAACATGAGTATTCACATGAAAAAGCGGAGCGTGTCTCTCTCCAACACAAGGATTGCTAGGATCCGAATTTATCCAGGAAACAAAAATAAAAGCACACAGACGCTCCAAGTAAAGCACATAAGATGTGAAAGAATTAAAATATAGTTTCACTAGAGATGACCTGATAAGTTGTCGATGAAGAAGGGGATGCCTTGGGCATCCCCAAACTTAGACGCTTGAGTCTTCTTGGAATATGCAGGGATGAACCACGGGGGCATCCCCAAGCTTAGGCTTTTCACTCTTCTTGATCACATAATATCATCCTTCTCTCTTGATCCTTGAAAACTTCCTTCACACCAAACTCGAAATAGTTCTCATTATAGGGTTAGTGCATAGTCAAAAATTCTCATATCATGTGATGACACAATAATTATTAAAGCCTCTGGACATTAGCTACAACCACTTATGCTTTGTGGAGTAAAGAAATCCACTCAAACATAGTAAAAGAGAGAATGCAAAACAAAAGGCAGAATCTGTAAAAAACAGAACAGTCTGTAAAGACGAATTTTTTCGAGTCACTTAAGTTGCTCAGATGGAACAAGTCCAAATTAATGAAAGTTGCGTACATATCTGAGGAAGATGCGTGATTTGTTTCAGAATTTTTCGAATTTTCTGCAGGGAGAAAAGCTCAAAATCGTGACAGCTAAAAATCTGTCTCTGCGCAGAAATCCAAATCTAGTATCAACTTTCAATTAAAGACTTTAGTTGGCACAACAATGCAATAAAATAAAAATACAAAGGAGTTGCTACAGAAGTAACCAACACCTTGACTCAAAGCAAAAAGAAAAGCAAAAATAACAGAAAATAAAAACAACGGGTTGTCTCCCATAAGCGCTTTTCTTTAAAGCCTTTTAGCTAGGCAGGATAATTTGATAATGCTCTCATATGTATAAGAGTTGAATATAAGAGAGCATCAAAAAGAAAATACCAAACACATTTAAGTCTAACCCACTTCATATGCAAAGGAATATTGTAAGAAAACAAATTATCGAAGCATGAAGCTACTAGCATAGAAAGACAAAACAAGTGCAACTTCAAAATTTTCAACAAAAAGAGAGGAGACTTGATATTATTCAGATATATGAATCCATGTCTCCTTCTCTCATAAAAACTTTCAGTAGCATCATTGATAAAATCCACAATATAACCATCACATGAAACATTCTTACCATGATCCATATGCATAAAAGTATCTTTATTTTCCACATAAGAAAAGTTCTTCTCATTAATAACAATGGGAGCATGATCATCATAAAGAACTCGAACATGATAGACAAAGTTGTATATTAAAGGGATGATTTTGGGTAATCTCTCCATAACTATGACATGTTTCATGAGAATGATTGTAATTATAACATATGTCTGAGTAAACAAACACCACAATTCCCAAGAACAAACCATGATAAATATCTAAATTATTCATAGAGTCACACACAAGTACCCACACTGTCACCTTGATACCGTGTTGTCACAATGACTCCGGGAACTAGATACAATCACTTGGGTAGCATAAACATTACATATGAATTCAGCGATACTAGCAATACTCATGATCACATAAAGATCACACCATGGGAGAGAGAGATAAACCACATAGCTACCGGTAGAGCCCTCAGCCTCGGGGGAGACTACTCACACATGGTCATGGTGAGCACACTTGATGGAGAGGTTGATGAAGAGGTGCAGCCTGGAGAGGAGACGGCGGCCCGCTGCAGCAACGGCGCAGCGGCGGCGCTGGAGATGGCGATGGAGTCGATGAAGATGGCTCCGGGGCACTTCCCCGTCCCGGCGGCGTGCCGGAACAGAGACTTCTATCCCCCGAAACTTGTCGTCGATGGCGGCGGCGCTGCGGAACTCTTCGTGGAATATGACAGGATCTTTTAGGGTTTTCGCGTCGGGGGGAACTTATAGGCGAAGGGGCAGCGTCGGTGGAGTACCGAGGGGCCCTCCTCACCTGTCGGCGCGCCTGTGGGCCCTGCCGCGCCAAGGGGTGAGGAGGCCACCTCGTGGCTCCTCTTCGTCTCTGCTTCGGACTCTGTGACGGTGTTGGAAAAATAGGGACTTGGCCTTTTGTTTCGTGCAATTCCGAGAATATTCGCAGAAGTAGTTTTCTGGAACCAAAAGTAGCAGAAAACATGAACTGGCACTTCGACATCTTGTTAATAGGTTAGTCCCGGAAAATGCATAAAAATGATATAAAGTGTATATAAAACATGTAGCAATTGGTATAATATAAGCATGGAACATCAGAAATTATAGATACGTTTGAGACGTATCAATACTTCCCTCTCTCTACTTAAGTCTCAAAGTATTGTTCACTACTGACCAATGCTAAGTTTGCCAAAACCAAAAAGATTAACTTAATGCTCTAAAAGTGATGCATATACTAACAACAAGGTTATCAATATGAAAGAGAATTGCAAACTAAAATAAAGTATGCAGAAAGTAAATGATAAAACTTCTCATTAATAATCCATAACGGCAACTCACATCAAGGGATACATAGGTAACCAACTAAAAGAGAAATACTTCCACATTGCAAACCATCTTATAAGATAACTTCCCTACTCGCGATATGACTCTATTGAAAAGTAAAAGGTAAAGATAATGGTGTGATACCGCGGCACTCCCCCAAGCTTGGAACAAACCAAGGGGATGCGAATACCAATGATGAATTACTCCTTTGGCGGTGGTGGTGAATTCTTGATAAGCTTATCAACCAGTTCCTTCAGTTCATCAATCTTGTAGGTGAGAGCACGAATCAGCTCTGAGTTGTGTTCAATGCGGTTCATGAACTTGTCAGACCGCGAGTCCCAGCTCTTGGAATTGTTTCCCCACTTCTCAGCATCAGAATCCCTCTTTCTTGCATTGTTAGAACGATCTATATCCCAACCACTAGGCAATTCTGCCTCAGGGATCCTCTCAACTTGATGCGTATGGATAAGAGTATGGAAGGGGTTATTGATGCCTGGAGAAGATATCCTGGGAGCCAAGAAGCGTCGTGGAACCTTCCCTCCGGTGCTCATCCACGCGCCTCTCTTGGGGTTGAAAGGGTTTGCCACCACTCCAATGCTTGCAATGGTGGCGTGTTGGGGGGCTACCCCCAGGTAGGGTCAAGGCTTGTATAAATTAGGCTTAAAAGTGTGCCGAGGTGTGGAAGGGCCAAACTGTTTTGGGCCTTGAGGTGTCCGAGCTCTATCTTGACATGACCGACCTATCTTGGGACCGTGCTGTCCGAGGTCACCTCAAGGGAGTTCATCACCGAGGTCCGTAAGCCGACCTCTATGTAGCAGCATCACCGAGCCGTTGGCAGTTTCAAGGAAGGCACTAGAGGAAAGGAGATCTGAGGTGTCTTCTGCTCAAGGTCCGAGGCATGTCAGCGGAATAACGGGCACTGCGGAACCCAAGGTCCGAGATTGCGGAGGACAGCTGCGTAGAGACACGGGTTTTATGGAGACACAAGGATCAATGCGCTGACCGACCTATTTCGGGAAAGGAGCAGAGGATAGACCCTGGGCGGCTACGTTTCAGTCACCCAAAGAGGAAAGCTAGGCCTGCTAGGGCCTGACAGTCCGGCCGTTGAACTGACAGGGGGCAGAGGCTTGTCCTTTTCCTCTTGGCAGTGCCATTATCTCGTGAAGCCAGGGGCAAAGAAGTAACTCGACATGCCTTTATATACAGCACCACCACCTTCTATGAAGAGGGATCCCCCGGGAAGATGAAGAACGCTAGCTCATTTCCCCCTAGTAGCTTCATCTTCAACCTCAAGTTCTCACCATTGTTGCTTCATACAGCTCAAGGAGCACCCTGTACTTGTCACCAAGAGATATACATCAAGTAGGATAGTGCTGCAGTAGGGGTGTTACCTCCACACGAGGGCCCCGAAGCAGGGTACATCGCGGTGTGCTTTGGTTTCTTGTTTTCTTGCTCGTGTTTTCGCGGTTTCTTGCGTGTTCTTGCTTGTGCACTTCTTGAGTGCATAAACCCTCCCCGGATTCCCCCAACGACCATTCGGCCCCATCTTAGCCATACCCATGGCATCTGCCGTGACCCCACCACGACAGTTGGCGCCCACCGTGGGGCAGATTCAGGCATTGGAGGGAGTTTACATCCGGACGGGCTCAGGCGAGCGTGTTCTTTCCGGGCTTGTCACCAAGATCGGTGAGTTCAGCTTCGACAGCGACAATGCAGGGTGCTTCGCCAACAAGCCCTTCCCCGAGCATGGCTTTCTCATGATGCTTGGCTGCTTCGTCACCTATGTTGCTGTCGAGGTTATTCGCGAGTACCCGGAGCAGGTGCTCGTGGACGACGAGACTCCTCTCCTTGCGGCTCGAGGTCGGCGTGTCGATCGCCCCGAGAGCTGCGTGGAGGTAATGATGACCGGTTTGGTTGATGCTACTGGCAAAGGAGAGGCCAGCAAGTCCAAACCGGACGAGGTTGCCGCTAAGGTGAGATCTGCAAAGCCAAGGCTAGAGAAAGAGCTGCCTAGTACCTCTGAGGTGCAGGGCCGAGGTGCGGTCCTAGCAGAGATAGCAGAGACACTAGCAGTCCCAGTAGATCCAGGAGTGGGTATAGTAGTGACTGCGGCCGAGCTAGAGGCAAAGCGTGTCATGTTACAGAAGGAGGCTGCAGCAATGATGGCAGCTAGAGATGAGTTCAATAGGGACATGCGTGAGTACAATGCAGCAAATGGTTTCACCCCGGTAGCACCTGATCTG
This sequence comes from Poa pratensis, assembly GCA_947311845.1. Lineage (NCBI taxonomy): Eukaryota > Viridiplantae > Streptophyta > Magnoliopsida > Poales > Poaceae > Poa > Poa pratensis. The sequence goes on along the minus strand of CAMZMU010000074.1, from coordinate 86,023,080 downwards.
AATAGGAGAGCCGGGTTGCGGCAGAGAGGCAAAGGGCTCAATGATGAGATGGACAGGGAGGTTCGACCTATCACCTCGGCTAGGAGTGAAAGTCGCCTGTCGACTGGAAGGCCGGTGTATAGTTCCCCAGCTAAGAACCTCAGAGCTGCCGAGGCAGTCAGGGCCGAGCTATCCGGTTTGACTGGAGACGCATGGCGTGCGCAGCAGAAGCGACTCAATGAGTTGGTGTATGTAGCTAATCGGCAGAATGAGGCTCTCCGCAAAGCCGGAGTTGGTGATTCGCAGGTTGTTCATTCAGCTAGGCCAGTTAGCCAGGGGTCCAAGGGTAAGCCTCGTCTCCACACGTCGGAGGAGCCGATCGTGCCAGGAGTGTCACCTCGGGTCAAACAAGCAGCTGCAGATACAGATGTATGATCCGGTGTTAGCCGGAAAGCAGAAGGTGGGCCTGGGCAATGCTAGCCGAGCTAAGGGAAACCCCGGCCAAGGTAATGCAAGCCGAGCTAAGGGACATTCTGGTCAGAGAAATCAAAATGGCGGGCAAGCAGCGTCGGCTGGCCGAGGTAAACCACCTCCGCCCCCGAAGCATCAGCAGCAACCCCGGCCGCATGAGCAGTATCAGCAAGAGCCGGAGTATGTTCAGCAACCTCAGAACGTCGGTCAAGGCGATGACCGATATGATGATGGAGACTCGGCCATGGCGCGAGCTGGATACCACAGAGTGGATGGGGCGTTGGGACCTCGGATAGGAGCTCGGATGCTAGCTCCAGATGATGTTCGTAACAAGCTGGATAGAATCTACTTATCCGAGAAGTTGGAGGAGGAAGGCCCTCCTGGTCCGGCATGTTTCGGACCCCGGATCATGAGGGAGCCACCACCGCCAGTATCTCAGTTCCAGTTAGGTCGGAACACCAAGCCATACAACGGGAGCACCAAGCCGCAAGATTGGCTGACAGATTATGTATCCTCGGTGCACATAGCGGGGGGCAATCGCCGATGGGCGGTCCGGTATCTCCCGCACATGTTGGAAGGTCCAGCTCGGATCTGGCTGAATAATTTGCCGAGAATAGTATCAACTCGTGGATAGACTTGGAGTTGGCATTCAACAGCAACTTTGCTAGCACCTACAAGAGGCCAAATCGACCTCAGCTCCTGGCTGCATGTAAGCAAGATGATCATGAAACTGACCGAGAATTCTTGACTCGGTGGAGCAATGTTCGGAATTCCTGTGAAGGAGTTTAGAGGCACAGGCCATTTCGTGGTTTGCTGATGGTTGCCGACATGGCAGCATGCTGTGGCAGAGGCTCCAAAGAGATATGCCGAAGTCTCTGGCAGAGACAATCCGGATTGCAGATTCTTATGCTCTTGGTGACCGATGCAGCCAGCAGTAGAGCGGTGGCAAGAAACAGAAGGCAGCCAATAAACAACCGGCTCGGACCGAGGTTTAATGACCGCCAAGAGTTCGGACACAAGAGGAGGGAGCCGGACTATCCATACACCTCGAATCAAGTAGCAGCGGTGAACCCGGATCAGCCCGGAGCTGGAGGTGTCCAGAGGCCGAAAACCAATGGTCCGGCATGGAGTCCGAACCAAGCTGCCAACACGAGATCGTGGCAGAACCCGGAGCCACCCTTGACATATGAATCGATGCTAGATGGTCCATGCCGTTACCATACGACCGACCCGCGTAAGCCGCCAACCATTCAACTCGGCAGTGCAGCTGGAACCACAGAATCAGGGAAGAAGGGGCAAGGCCGGAGGAAACAGAGGAGCACCACCTCGGCAGTTTCCACAGAAGCCGAACCCGAACTTGTCCGGAGCAAATGCTACCCCGATGCAGCACCTCCTCGAGGCCTGCACCAGCAAGACCGGTGAATGTGGTGAATGTCCGAGGTAACAACAACAACAATGATGCCGGGCCGAGCTATCAGAATGAATACCCCGGAAATGATTATAGAGAAGCTCATGCGAGCTATGTGGTCTTTGTGACCGAGCCAACTGACAAAAAGAGTCAGCAGAGGCGTGCTATGGAGGTGAATGCAGTAATGCCAGCGGTGCCAAGTTCATGAACTGGTCTGAGCAGGAGATCACTTGGAGCAGGAAAGATACTCCTCGGATCATGCCGAGCCCTGGAAAGTATGCCCTGGTGGTAGATCCGACGTTGTGTGGGCCTACGACAATGTGAGGTTTACCCGAGTTCTGGTGGACAATGGCAGTGCCATCAACATCATGTACCGAGACACAATGGTGAAATTGGGCATATCGCCAAATCAGTTGATGCCGAGCAGTTGTACTTTTCATGGGATTGTGCCTGGTGTTTCTTGCGCACCCATGGGCAAGATCTGGATTGAGTGGCTTCGGTACCAAGGATAACTGCCGGGTTGAGAGTATCGAGTTCGAGGTGGTGGACTTGGAAAGTGCATACCATGCCTTGCTCGGAAGGCCGGCTTTGGCCAAGTTCATGATTTCCACCCATGTTGCATACCTGAAGATGAAAATGCCGGGGCCTAATGGGATCATATCCATCTCGGGTGACTACAAGCGAGCATTCAGTGTGCCACCGCAGGGTCTAACCTAGCCGAGTCTTTGGTGATCGCTGCAGAGAAGAAGAAACTGCATGAAGTGGTGGCAATGGCGCAGTCAACACAGCTCGGCGTGTCCGGACTGATGAACCCGGACTCTCTGCAGCATTCGAGGTGCCCAAGGAGACCAAGAAGATCCCCATTGACCCGGAGCACCCAGAGCGCATGGCCATCATTGGTTCCGGGCTGGGCGAGAAATAGGAAAGCGCGCTCTGTCACTTCCTCCGTGAGAATCGGGATATCTTTGCATGGTCAGCTAAGGACCTGCCTGGAGTTCCGAGGGAGTTGGCAGAGCACTCTTTATTTGTCAGGCCGGAGGTGAAACCGGTGAGGCAACCGACCCGTCGTCTCTCAGACGACCGAAGACAAGTGGTGCTGGACGAGCTGGCTAAGTTGCTTGCAGCCGGGTTCATTATGGAGGTGCTGCATCCGGACTGGATATCCAATCCAGTCTTGGTGGAAAAGAAGAAAGACGAGCCAGCCGTGGTCAAGGTGTGGCGCATGTGCATCGACTTCACTAACCTCAACAAGGCGTGCCCGAAAGATCCGTTTCCATTACCTCGGATTGATCAAGTGATCGATTCCACTGCTGGTTGTGAACTGTTGTCTTTTATCGATGCGTACTCTGGTTTTCACCAGATACCACTGAACCCGAAAGATCAAATAAAGACTGCTTTTATTACCCCGTATGGGGCGTATTGCTATCGTGTCATGTGTTTTGGTCTGAGAAATGCCGGGGCAACTTATCAGAGGTGTATGCAGAAATGCTTGCACTCTCAAATGGGCAAAAATGTGCAAGTGTATGTCGATGATATTGTCATCAAAACTAAGGAAAACGTACTCTCCTCGAGGATCTCGAGGAGACATTTGTGAATTTGAGAAATATCGGTTGAAACTTAACCCGGACAAGTGCACCTTTGGTGTCCCGGCTGGAAAGTTGCTTGGATTCCTGGTGTCGAGCCGAGGTATTGAGGTTAACCCGGCCAAGATCCGAGCTATTGAGAACATGAAATTACCGAAGTGTTTGAAAGATGTGCAGAAATTCACAGGGTGCTAGCCTCGTTGAGCCGATTTGTAAGTCGGCTAGGGAAAAAGCCTTACCTTTGTACCAGCTCATGAAGAAAAGTACCGGGTTTACATGGACCCCGCAGGCCGACGTGGCGTTCAATGAGCTGAAAAAGATGTTGTCCTTGCAAAATGAGCCGATGTTACTTTACATTGCGGCCACAAACCGAGTTGTAAGTGTGGCAGTGGTGGTGGAACGAGACGAAGGTGGCAGGTCGGTGCAGAGACCGGTGTATTACTTGAGCGAGGTGATCTCTACCTCGAAGCAGAATTACCCTCACTACCAGAAGATGACGTATGGTGTCTACCTGGCGGTCAAGAAGTTGAAGCATTATTTCCAGGAGCATCCCATGACGGTGGTGTGCGAAGCCCAATCTCGGAGATCATCGGGTGCAAAGATGCAACTGGCCGAGTTGCCAAATGGGCGATTGAGGTGTCTCCATATGCACCACATTATGAAAGAAGAGATGCAATCAAATCCCAGGCGCTGCCGGACTTCTTTTGTGATTGGGCCGAGATGCAGTATGAGCCACCCAAGCCGGACTATAATTATTGGAAGATGCATTTTGATGGGTCCAAGACAAAGATCGGGCTGGGGCCGGAATAGTCCTCACCTCACCGAAGCGAGATCAGCTGAAATATGTGCTGCAGATTCATTTTCGGCATCAAACAATGTGGCGGAGTATGAGGCCTTAATCCATGGACTCAAGGTGGCGAAGGAGATCGGCATCCGGCGTATAGAATGCTTCGGCGATTCCGACCTGGTGGTGCAGCAATCTTCTGGAACTTGGGATGCTCTGGATGCCAACATGGCGTTGTATCGGTTCCATGTGCAAAAGATATCCGGGTTCTTTGAAGGGTGTGAATACAAGCATATACCTCGGGCAGAAAATAATGCTGCCGACGTGTTGTCAAAGCTCGGTTCATCTAAAGAGGCAGTGCCACCTGGAGTAGCCCTGAATCACTTGAGAACTCCTTCAATCAAACCTTCTCCTGAATCCGAATCTATTTTCATCCCGGCTGATCAAGAGTCCGAACCTGTTCCAATGGAGGTAGACGTCGGATGCGTCTGGTCGGACCCGGGGACTGCGTGGCAGAACTCGGGGACTGCGCCGAGACTCGGGGACTGGTCGCATGATGGTGGAGGAAATAATGAGGAGATTATGGCGGCCGAACCAATGGAGGTGGACGAGAAACTTTTTCCTTTGCACCCAGTGCCGGAGTGGGCGGAGCAGATCATGAAGTTCATAACGAGGGAAGCTTGCCAAGTGACACAACCGAGGCTAGGAGAATCCAAAGGAGGGCAAAGGCGTACACCATCATCAACAAGGAGCTCTATAAAAGAAGCGTAACCGAGGTGTTGCAACGGTGTGTCGAGCCAGCTGAAGGCAAGGAGATGCTTTTGGAGATCCACCAAGGAGAATGTGGTCATCATTGCAGCACAAGAGCTCTGGTGGCCAAGGTGTTCCGCCATGGGTTCTATTGGCCCACTGCTCTTGCTGATGCAGAGACATAGTCCGGAGATGTGAAGGATGCCAAAGGTTTGCCAAGCAAACGCATATGCCAGCCTCGGCGCTCAAAACAATTCCTATCACTTGGCCGTTTGCGGTATGGTGTTTGGATATGGTGGGAGAGTTCAAACCAGCCCGAGGTAACATGACACACATACTGGTGATGGTGGACAAGTTCACCAAGTGGATCGAGGTGAAACCAATCCGGAAGTTGGATGGTCATTCAGCAGTGACTTTTTTGAAGGAGATCATTCTGCGATATGGGTACCCCCATAGCATTATCTCGGACAACGGCACAAACTTTGCTGTTGGAGAGTTTGCTCGGTTTTGCATGAACAAGGGAATCCGGCTGGACATAGCCTCGGTGGCACATCCGGAGTCTAATGGACAAGTGGAAAGATCAAATGCCTAGTGTTGGCCGGCATCAAGGCTCGGCTCATTGAACCACTGCTGAAAACTCCGGGGTGTTGGATAGATGAGATACCAGCAGTACTGTGGGGTCTAAGGACCACGCCAAATCGATCAACTGGCTATACGCCATTTTTTATGGTCTATGGGGCAGAAGCTGTGCTACCCACTGACATTGAATATGATGCGCCCAGAGTGGCAATGTACACTGAAGCCGAGGCAAAAGAGGCTCGAGAGGATGCAGTAGATCTGCTTGAGGAAGCTAGAGAATTGGCCTCATCTCGGTCAGCAATATACCAACAAGGTCTCCGACGTTATCATAGCCGGAATGTCACCCTCGTGTGTTTCACGAGGGAGATTTGGTGCTGAGGCTGGTGCAGCGCAGTAAAGGTCGGCACAAGTTGTCACCTCCATGGGAGGGACCGTTCATTGTGAGCCGAGCTCTGCTCAATGATTCGTACTATCTTATAGATGCGCAGGAACCAAGGAAAGATGGGCTGGACAACCCCGGATCAGAGGTCAAGCGACCATGGAATGTAGCTCTACTCCGACCTTTCTACTCATGAAGGGCAATGTATGTACCTCGGTTAATCCTTAATGAAATGTCGGCACCGAGGTTGAAGCTCGGGGACTGCCTCGCTCATATGCTTGTGTTTTATTTCTGTTTGTCAATTTCGTTCATATGCCGAACTGTTTTGAACCTCGTCTCAAACTTCAAGTAATGTATGCTGTGTAACTAATCTTGTGACTCGACTGACGAACGCCGAAATGGTAGTCAAGAGCAAAGATGAAAAAACGTGGGAACATGAAAATGGACTCGGGGACTCGGTCCAAAAATATAGTTCGGCATTTGTCGTTTACTAACCCCTGTCTTTACCTTTCTTATGTCGGATGATTTTGAAACACACCTCGGAATTTGCTAAGTACTGTATGCTATAAACAACAATCTTGTGACTCGACTGTCGAACGCCGAAATGGTAGACAAGAGCAAAGAATGCCAAGTATAGTAAACACGAAAGTGAACTCGGGGACTCGTTCCAAAAGGGTTCGGCATAAGTTTTTTAAAGCATGGTTCGGATAGCATAATAATGTTAAGAGGTAGCAAGGCAAACTACTTAAGGTCTATTACATCTGAACCCGGCATACCGGGAATTTAATGTTTTTTCTTGAGATAAGTTCAGGCCTCGGAACCAGAGACCTCGGTCGCCGAAGTTGGGTAGTTGGAATCACGTTGGAAGAAGCCTCGGGAGCCGGAGTCTCAGGAGGAGGAACCTCGGGCGCAGGAACAACCTCGGTCGCGGAAGCAACCTCGGTTGTTGGAGTGGATGCCGGGGTAACAAGGGTTACTTCGGGGGAGATCACCTCGGAAGCTGCGGCTTTGCCGGACTTGCCTTGGGGCTCGGAGGATCGAAGTCGATGTCATCATCGCTATCTTCTACCACCTCGGAAGTTTGACCAGCCTTGCCCTTGGAGGTCTCAGGCTCATTGAAGTTGAAATCAGCGTCAGATCCTTCAGCAGCTTCTTCACCGGACTCTTCTTCCTCGTCCGAGCTTTCTTCATCCTCAGAATAGACGTGCCCGTCATTGACGGACCGGGTGTTTGCATAGCTAGCAAAGAGGTCGGCTGCTGCTTGGCGTTTCTCGATGCCATCAGGAAGGGTATTCCAAGGAGAGCCCTTGCGCAAGGAAGTAACTGTGTGAATCGCAATTTCTTCATACCAAGATAGCATGAACACAGGGCCTTGTCAGCTCCAGCCCGAGCGGATGAGCATCTCCACTCCCGAAGTCTAGCCTCGGTTCCTTTTAGCTTCATAGCGAGCTCGTCGATGCAAGTGGGAGTCTGAACCTTGGGCCAGAGGGCACGATGGACCTCGATGGCAGCATCAACCAGTTTAGTTCCAATGGCCCTGAGTGGCCTGATCCGAGCATTAAGGGCAACAAGGTGGTCCTGGATATCCCAGCTCTCGCCGAGGGTTTCTGTCTCAGCCCTCTTTGCCCGAGCTGCTTGAACTTCTTGGATTGCTTTGTCCTTGGAGTGCTCAAAGTGCTCTGAAGAAGACAAAAAGGCTATCACTGAATTAAGGCATACGGTGGCACGGGTTGTAGGTCGGCGGAAAATAAGGAAAAGGAAAAAAGGAAACTTACTATCCATTTGATGATTAATCCGAGTGAGCTCGGACAACCAGCTTTTCGATATGGCTCGGAGGGCGATAAGTTCGGTTTCGGCCGAGGTGGCGCAGTTCTCCAGGGTCTTGGCAAGCTCTTGCTGCTGATCGGTGGCCTGGTCTTTGACCCTCATAGCGTCCTCTACAGCAGTTTGGCTTCATTAGCCCGGTTCAACTCTTGTTGCAGTCGAGCTATTTCATCTTCGGCCGTCTTCAACTTGGAGGCATAGTCTTTGTCGCTCTGCTCCTTTGCGGATAGAAGAATCCGGTGAGACTTCTTCAGTGTGTGTGATCCAGCAGGAGGTGCTTGAAGATTTTTGTCCGAGCATTGTTGCACTCCTGAAAAAATAGAGAGATCAGTTCGGCGGAAAGAGATTTGACACGAATATTGAAAAGTTACACTTCGAAGGAATTCGAGGTCTTTTTAGCACCCGAGGCCCAATTGAGTCCCGGGGACTCGGCATTGGCCTCGGGGACTCAGCATGGGAAAAACGACAAGTTTTTAAGATTCAAGTCGAGCAGTTTTAACTCGGTGGAGTGTCAACTACTCAATCCGAATCTCTGGGACTGGGAATAGTGTATGCTTGTCGTTTGATTTCAAATTAAGAAAAAGAGAGTCGAGTAAAGAAACTTACCGATGCCTTCTGGCTGCAATCAAGGACTGCAGCCTGCATGTTGTAGATGGACTGGAGCACGACGCTAGGTCCAGCTGGGTGCTCGGAGCTCGGGTTTGAGGAGACCTCGGCAGTGTCAGCCGAGTTCCAATCCATGTCGTAGTGTCGCTCCGAGCCTAAGCTGTTCCCACTCTTAGTCCGGAGTTGCCCGACCTCCCAGCTGCTGATGTTCGGCTCAGTGGTAGCAGCAAAAAGAGCTCGGGAGGTGGCGACCTGGGAGGTTGAAGGCGCAATCTTGGTGGAGGTGGACTTCGGCGCAGGAACATGCGGCACCAGTTGGGTGCTCGCAGCCTTGGGTCCCGGTGGCGGTGGCGGCATCGGAGTTTGCTGTGGCTGTTTGGGGGGCTCAACATCTTGAGCTGAATCTTGCTGCTGCTGCTGGAGCTTTTGCTTCTGCAGTTGTTGTTGTTGTTTCTTCTTTTGCTGCTGTTGCTGCTGGTTGCGCGCAGCTTGAGACTTGGGGGAAAGCCGAGGCTCTAGCACGGTCTTAGCCGGAGTCTTGGCGCGATCTGTCTCCGCATTCTTCGGAGGGCCAAGAGGAGTCTGATCTCGGCTGGGAGCAGAATGTCCCAGGCCAGAGTCAGAGCTCGGTGGTGGAAGTTCAGGGGAGGCAACACGCACCGGGGAGGAAATGGTCCTCTCCGAGCTGTGGGTCTCTGCGTGTTGTGCCGTAGGAGGAGGAGATTTCCTGGCGGGGCTGCCGAGGTCAATCACGGACTCGGTTGTCTGAGATTCAACCACTGGAGGCAGTGGTGAATGTATCGAGCTGTGGCTCTGTTTAATCTGCCGAGCTGGGCTAGACAAAAGAGAAAGATTAAGTTAGAATGTAAAGAAAAACTTAACCTCAGAGCAGCGTGAGAAGTAAAGAGGAGCAAGATGACTTACGTATCTTCCTCCATGGGGCCTCGTTTCTTGCGCCTCGCCGAGGTCTTCTTGGCGCGCTTGGCTGCTGGTGCCTTAGGAACCTTGGCCCCCCGAGCTGCTCATGTCTTGGCGCTTCCGAGAAGCGACCTTGGAGCTCGTCGAGGTGGGAGCTGGAGGGGCCGAAGGAAAAGCTTATGAAATGGGAAGGGCGTCTATTGGTGGTGGCTCCACGATGTAACAATCGTCATCATCATCGTCAGACCAGTCTCTGATGGAAATGGGAACTTGTTTCTTACCCGGGTTGAAAGAGCTAGTCTTTTGGGCGGACCTCGGAACGACCTTAGGGATCGGCAGGTGATCCTCATTGTCCGGGTCCTCAGTCTCTGGACCTTCCAGGGCAAGGCGAGCAGGCGCCCAGTTCGACAGCTCCGAGCCGTCCTCGATCAGCTGCCGGGCGAACCTCTGCAGGAGTGACAAAAAAGAGTTAAGTTAAGATGCAACCGAGGTGTGCAAAACCGGGGTTTAAGCTTGGAAAATTAATAGATACTTACTTGCTCCGGAAGATTTTCTCGGTCATGAGGCTCCACGCCCCATGTCCACTCCTCGTCCATCTCAGTCTGAGCAATGGCTTTGACCCGGCGCCAAACTGAGGCCTTGGAAAGCGCCTTGCTGCTGATCCGAGTAGGATCGAGCAGACCTTCCATGTGGCAAATCTTGTGGGCTCGTCGTTGGAGGGGGCTGACTCTCCGATCCACGAAAGTCCGGAGGATGTCATCGGAACCCCACCCTCTTTTCTTAAGATCCAGCATGTATTCATGGATCTCTTGAACCTCGGCGTAGGCTTCTTCCGGGTTGAAATCCCAATTGCGTTGTGCAGTGGGAGGGCCGAGCTGGAAGTCCGGGAGATTGATGAGGTCGACAGTACCGGGGTTCCTCACATAGAAAAAGGATCGCTGCCACTTCTTGCAGCTCTCCAGGCCTTTGATCCGTGGGAACTCGGAGCCCAGCCGGGGTGAGATAGAGGCTGCACCACAGGCAGTCATATCTTTGTTCACAACCTCCTTATTGGGGATGCTCTGTTTCTTCAGCTAGAAGTACTTGGCCCAGCCCTCAATGCTCGGCCAGAGGCCGAGATATCCTTCAGAGAAAGCTGCATAGCATGACAGCTGTAGCATGGAGTTAGCAGGGAGATGGTGCGGCTGCAACCGAAGAACTTCAGAAATTCTCGAAAGAACTTGCTAGCAGGAAGTCCGAATCCGCGCTCGAAGTGAGAGACAAACACCACTTTCTCGCCGGGATTGGTGATCGGTTCGCTGTCCCCAGTGTGAAGCCGATATAGCAGCTCGGCTGGGATTCGATGAGTGTCTTTGAGCCATTTGATCTCATCGTCGGTGACGTCCGAGCCATCCCATCCACCTCTCTCGCTGGCACGAACCTCGGCGCGGTTCGAGGTAACAATTGCCGACATGTTCCAATACTCTGCAAGAAGAAAAAGGAGAGCCGGGGTGAATACCTCGGACAAGTACAAGACATAACTTAACCAAGTCCTAAACCGAGGTGTGTACATCGGTCAGTTTGAGGCTAAGTTCAGACGAAGTATGTTTGAGCAGGAAACACATCTCTACCACTGCGAGATACTAGCAAAGATCTACCGATGAACTAAAAAGGAAAATAAACTCGAATTCATCAAGGGGCAAAGCTAAAGGATAGTGCTATGAATGTATCTAAGATGAATCTAGATGAGATTTAAAAGTACTAAAAGAACTCGAGAGGGGATCATCGAGTTCATCAAGATCGCAGGGTTCATCAAGATCCGCGAGTTCATTAAAGGGTGAACTCATCTATGGCAATGGAGGGGAATGAAGAACTCATCGGTGAAGAACTCGAAGAACGAGGCTCGATGGCGAGTCGATGGTGGCGCAAAGGATCGGCGGCGGAGTGACGGTGCAAGGTGCGATGCGCGTTTCCGGCGAGGAGCTTCGAGACGGCGAGGTCACAGCGGCGAGGGCTCGACGGCGGCGCTGGAAACGGAGAGCACGAAGCAGCGAAGGAACGGGGAGGAAGAAGAAGTTCCCCCTGTGCCCCTATTTATAACCGCGTGCGGTAACTGCGCACAACCGCGCGGTTACCGGGAAGACGTGGGATCATGTGCGGGCGAGAATGCGGTTGCAGCGGTTGTGGCCGCACGATCGACCACATCGTGGGCCACAGGACGGCAATCGCCCACGCCAGATCTTCTGTGCTAGTCAGCGCGATAACCGAGGGGTCATGGGCGGTCAAGTTGGTCAAGCACTTGAGTGCGCATGTTCACTGTTTGGTGGGTCCGGCTGACGCAGGCGGCATGCGGTCAGGACCTGTCTTTCAAAGGTCCAGATTTTAGGGTCCGGACAGAGATTCTTCGCCACGTACCCCAGAAAATCTGGAGGCGAAATCGTGTTGAGTCAGACAGCTCGGAAGGTTTGGATTGCAGATCAACCTCGGATTTGGTTGTGTTCTATGCAAAAACCTCGGCAAAACCAGATATGAGATCGGATTTAGAGGCGGTAACTTGTTTGTTTTGAACCTGCTACGGCCCTCCATCCGAGGTCGTAGGACCGCACCAGCTTCGGGGACTAATGTTGGGGGTTACCCCCAGGTAGGGTCAAGGCTTGTATAAATTAGGCTTAAAAGTGTGCCGAGGTGTGGAAGGGCCAAACTGTTTTGGGCCTTGAGGTGTCCGAGCTCTATCTTGACATGACCGACCTATCTTGGGACCGTGTTGTCTGAGGTCACCTCAAGGGAGTTCATCACCGAGGTCCGTAAGCCGACCTCTATGTAGCAGCATCGCCGAGCCGTTGGCAGTTTCAAGGAAGGCACTAGAGGAAAGGAGATCCGAGGTGTCTTCCGCTCAAGGTCCGAGGCATGTCAGCGGAATCACGGGCACTGCGGAACCCAAGGTCCGAGATTGCGGAGACAACTGCGTAGAGACACGGATTTTACGGAGACACAAGGATCAATGCGCTGACCGACCTATTTCGGGAAAGGAGCAGAGGATAGACCCTGGGCGGCTACGTTTCAGTCACCCAAAGAGGAAAGCTAGGCCTGCTAGGGCCTGACAGTCCGGCCGTTGAACTGACAGGGGGCAGAGGCTTGTCCTTTTCCTCTTGGCAGTGCCATTATCTCGTGAAGCCAGGGGCAAAGAAGTAACTCGACATGCCTTCATATACAGCACCACCACCTTCTATGAAGAGGGATCCCCCGGGAAGACGAAGAACGCTAGCTCATTTCCCCCCTAGTAGCTTCATCTTTAACCTCAAGTTCTCACCATTGTCGCTTCATACAGCTCAAGGAGCGCCCTGTACTTGTCACCAAGAGATATACATCAAGTAGGATAGTGCTGCAGTAGGGGTGTTACCTCCACACGAGGGCCCCGAAGCAGGGTACATCGCAGTGTGCTTTGGTTTCTTGTTTTCTTGCTCGTGTTTTCACGGTTTCTTGCGTGTTCTTGCTTGTGCACTTCTTGAGTACATAAACCCTCCCCGGATTCCCCCAATGACCATTCGGCCCCATCTTAGCCATACCCATGGCATCTGCCGTGACCCCACCACGACATGGCATGAGGGTATTGACGCGGATCTTCCTCCACTTCTCCTTCATCTTCACTCTCGATCTCCTCCTCCATCACGGGATCTTGGGGATCATCTTTCAAAGGCTCCTTGCCCTTGTTGTTGTTGGAGACCATGGTGCTTCTAAATCTGAGGACAATATCTGGACAGAAACAGCTCGAAACAAAACGCGACGAAAAGGCGATATACGAACCTCGGGGGTTCGGGTTAGATATATGGCAAAAAGTTTTACATCGAAAGGAAGGTGCTGGAGAAAACCTGGTCGGAGACGAGCTCCGGGGCGCTCACACCCCCTGGTCACGCGGCCAGAGGTGGGCCTGCGCCGACACGGGGTGTGGCCCCCTCGGGTGTCGTCTCCCACCCGGTTTGGTCTCTTATTTTTCCATATTTAATAAAAACGACAAAAATATGTTCTGGAAGGTTAATCACAAACTTTTTCTTACCGAAACTGTTACCTATTCAAAGTCGAATTCTGCAGTTCCATGGAAATGCTCTTCAATGAAAACTTCCGCAGTCACTACTTTAATAGTGTCGACATCTTCATTGTAAGAATCTCCAGAAATATAATGTTTGAGTCTCTGACTATTCACTACTTGTGTAGAGTTATCTTTGAGTGAAGCAATCTTTATTGCACCTGAACGATACACCTCCACAATAACAAAAGGTCCTTCCCACTTTGAGAGTAATTTTCCTGCAAAAAATCTGAGACGAGACCTATACAATAGGACTTTCTCACCAACATTAAACTCTCTCTTAAGAATTCTACTATCATGCCATCTCTTAGCTTTTTCTTTAAAGAGCCTAGCATTTTCATAAGCTTCACTTCTCCATTCATCTAGAGAACTCAAATGAAGCAACCTTTTTTCACCAGCAAGTTTAAAGTCTCTATTAAGCTCTCTCACTGCCCAATAAGCTTTGTGTTCTAATTCTAAAGGCAAGTGACAAGCTTTACATAAACCATTTTATAGGGAGACATACCCATTGGGTTTTTATAAGCAGTTCTATAAGCCCATAAAGCATCATTTAACTTACTAGCCCAATTTTTTCTAGATTTATTAACAATCTTTTGCAAGATAGATTTAATCTCCCTATTTGACAATTCTACTTGTCCACTAGTTTGGGGATGATAAGCTGAAGCAATTCTATGATTAACACCATATTTAGCAAGAGTCTTTCTAAAACCACCATGGATGAAATGAGAACCTACATCAGTCATAAGATATCTAGGTACACCAAATCTAGGAAAAATAACATCTTGAAGCATTTTTAAAGAGGTCTCACCATCATCACTTTTTGTTGGTATAGCTTCTACCCATTTAGTGACATAATCAACAGCAACAAGTATATGAGTGTTACCTTGTGAAGGAGGGAAAGGACCCATGAAGTCGAATCCCCAACAATCAAATGGTTAAATAACAAGAGAGTAACTCATAGGCATTTCATTACGTCTAGAGATATTACCAACCCTTTGACATTCATCACAAGATAAAATAAATCTTCTTGCATCCTTAAAGAGGGTAGGCCAATAAAAACCTGATTGTAGAACCTTTTGCGCAGTTCTATCTCCAGCATGATGTCCTCCATAAGCACTACCATGACATTTTCTCAATACTTCTTGTTGTTCATGTTCAGGAACACATCTTCGCATAATGCCATCAACTCCTTCTTTATATAAGTGCGGGTCATCCCAAAAATAATGTCTCAAGTAATAAAAGAATTTCCTTCTTTGCTGAGCTGAAAAGGTAGGAGGCAAGTACTTGGAAACAATAAAGTTAGCATAATCAGCATACCAAGGACTATCTCATGAACTCACCTTTATCGCAGCCAATTGTTCATTTGGAAAACTATCATTAACAGGAATAGGGTCATAAGGAATGCTTTCCAATCTAGACAAATTATCAGCAACAGGGTTTTCAGCACCTTTTCTATCTACAATATGCAAATCAAACTCTTGCAAAAGAAGTAACCATCTAATAAGCCTAGGCTTAGCATCTTTCTTTTCCATAAGGTATCTAATTGCAGCATGATTGTAACATCCCAATTTTTAGAATTTGGATGTCTCATATCATTCATATGCATTTTGCATCATATAGTATTGCATGTGCATTATTTCATGTCCATTGCATTTCCCGTACTAAATAAACACAACCAGCATCACAACTTAAATTCACAAATAAATAGATCAATTCTATTTTTTTATAATTGTATGTGTGTATATAAGCACCCAAATTATTTTCTGTATAGTACGTGTGATAGATAGAGCAAATCAACTTAAAGCATAGGTCTGAAGAGGCAGTACATGTACCACGTACATGTACTGGGTAGACAGAGAAGTAGCAGACGTAGAACTTTTAGCCAAGGGAGACCACGACTGAATTTTTTCCTTCCTCTCACCTCACGTTCAGTTTCTTTCTCTCTTGCTGATCGTTCCTTCTATTCTGAACGCACTGCACGGCACACCAGCCTTCACCTTTGTTTTATGAACCACGTTTCTGTTTCTGAACCGAACACGGAAACGACTCCAGAAAACGTACGTAGCTTTGCCGAACTACTTCCCAGAAGATCTCCAATTCCCGTTCGACTATCTATCTCCTCGCCACCTAAACCCTCATATATATATATATATATCTCCTTGACAACGTCTTTCCGTTTTTCCCACAAGCCCCGAAACCCTGCCGCCACAAATCGATCTATGTATCAACGCCGCCGTTCTTCGCTTCGGTGAAGGTTGCTCATCGGATTGTCATCGCCCCGAGACTCTTCTCTTCCTGTTAACCTTTGTATCCTTGTCTATGCACCTCTCTAATTCCGTTTTCCACACAAACCAGAGACGGCAGCGGGAGTTCGTCGAGTTTGTTCATCGCCGGAGTTGGAGCTGTGAGAGCACGACGCTGTCGCCGGGAACCTTCAAGAGACTGCTGTCAAGACCGCCGCGGAGTATCACGGTGAGTAGCTGATTCATTAGGTTTTCCTCTCGAGTTGTGTAGCCATCCGAGCACCGCCGAACATCGTCGCCGAGACCAGCCGAGCTGCCACTGCTGGTATGCTTCGATCGCACCAGGGAAGATACACAGTAGCCGTCCGATCTGGATTAGATGGTTTAGATTAGATTCAGTTGAAGGGGTACCAGCAAATCACAGGCTGCCGTGTGGCAAGTTATCTGTGAACTCGAGTTAGAAAACAGCCTATGTTTTAATTTTGTAAACTTCATATCTATTAATCTATATGTCAGAAAATTTCATTCTTTATACCGTTGGATTCAGAAAATTGAGTAGAATCTATTTCTGCAATAAAAACGCATGTGTACAGAACCTATATTACCCTTTAAAAAATATACTTGTTAATCACTTTAAATCTCATATTGCATTGTTTTAGTTGCATATGCATCATCTGACCAGAGAACAAAATTTGACAACAGAGGTGTGATATTAATTTGACATGCATACATATGTGCATTCTTGTTCTGTATTGTTTTGTTTTCTTATTGTGATGTATCGAATCGTGTAGATTGTGCGGAGTGCAACGGTTGTGACCGTGACGAGTGTTTGAACGACAACAATCAAGACAAGTGTGCTTTTACCATGAATGTCCCATTATTTTGCTATGCATAATTAGAGTATTTTTTTTGTAGAATTGCATGTGTAGGATTATATATAATATGCTACGCTATGAAAACCCAAGTAGGATAGCCATATGTTTCCAATCCATGACAATTGAATATTGTCCTCTTGACGCCAATCGTAGGATTAGATTATGCTTAGCAAATGCTTAGTTATCCGGGGCTGTGATATCATACTATGAAAATGATTTTTAAATTGTTGCTATTTTGTTATTAAATGAAAACAACTTTAATTAAACAATCATCTGGGCGGATTGGTAGAGGGGTCATCGGAGTGTGCTGCATGGTGAGGACCGCCGCCCAGGTTACAGAGAATAGATTTGGTTGCTTGCTTGGTAGTTTACGTGTACAGCCGTATGTCAACATTATGTATGGGCAGTTGACGAAACCTAGTAAGTTATAGAACCTCGAGCCCGTCGTGACTAGTAGATGTAGCGTATAGTAGGTTGTACCGGTCCGCAGGTGGTTTGAGGTTTTATTTCCCAAAAGTTCTGTCTTGGTCTTCTCCCAACCTTTATACAAACTGTGTGTTTTGGTAAACGGGGCTGACTGGGTCTTACGGGTAAAGTGTACAAAACTCTCGAGAGTTTAAAAAACTAAGATCTTAGCCATGTCCCTGGCATTGGACAATTTGAACAGCTAGGCTTGTGATCATGTCGATTTCTCATTCATTCCAATTTGTAATTTCATAAAATTTGTGGTTGAACAAATGGGTAGGAGCACCTGTTGTCAAGCAGCGTGTCCTTTGAGTATTACTGAAAACTAATTTTTATCAAATGATAGGATAAAAATATTGCTTTTCGCAAAATAGCCTGAACTCCACCTAGCCAAATATGCATGTAGAAGCTAGGTAATAAAAACAACATTTCACTTCGCACATCTTGCCAATACAATTCAATTGTATTGACCAGTGTTGTTTCTGGCTGTAACTCATCGTTGCAGGTATTTCCGATTCCGAGTGACGACGCAGTAGGTCACGAGACTCCACTCGACATGTTTTGCCTGTGGCACATCTAGATGGAGCTTTTCATTTATTTGCTTTCGCTGTTATTTGCTACTCATTATTTTATTTGAGCTAGCTATGAGCTATGCAATTTGTAATAAAGAATTATATTTCTGGATCATTTCATTGTAATAATGATGCACTTGAATTCTCTGTTATTCATTTGGAACCATGTGTGCTAGCGAGTCGATCCAGGGACTAGCACAATACATGGGATACAACCTTTACCGGGTCGTATCGTTTCAGGTGGTATCAGAGCCAGGTTGTTGACTGTAGGATCGTGACCTAGCAATGGATTAGGAAAAGCCATATGATGAAACCTTATTTTTTCCAAATCCTTATTACATTGATACGTTTCATTCTTGTAATCCTCTTACCTTTCATCTTTTACTCTCAGCTCTACTTTTTCATAAACATAGTGGAGATCCCCATATGGAAGAAGACTCCTGTCAAAAAGGAGATACAATTGCATGCTATTGGAGCTTTCGGAAGATAATAGGTTGCCCACCAAATTAGTCTTCGTTAGAATTATCAAGTTTCGTGTTAGCTATTGACCATATCACCTTATATGGTATGTCAATAATAGTTCGACTATTTTCAACTATTTTGTTTTCAAAATTAATTAGGATTTTCGCAGGAATTAATATCCTATTTTCAAGAAGTATTTTTGTGGCGCCCTGACCCGACTGTTATACAGTGATGCTGCGTGTCACCGGTTAAGCGATACAAGCGGAGGTTACGGGTTTACCAATCCCCGGCCAAAACCTTTGGCAGGCGTTGCTGGGTACACCTCACTCCAGACAACGCAACACCCCGATTGATGCCTTAACACGGGCGCAACCCTCAAGGCATAATAGTAAGATCAAGACTTGTGGAACAACTGGCACATCACAGACTCTACGACACAAAAATCATATAGTTCAACTCTTATACAGAGAAAGATAGCAAAAGTTACAAACAGGGGTCACCGACCCACCATTTCATCAAGCGGAAGCGAAGGGCGTTGTTCTAAACAACAAGATCCAAACTATGGCCTAAGAGGCCTACAGATAAACATCACAACGCCAGCTGTTCCAGGATGTCCCAAGCTGCCACCTGGGAACCCCAGACTACTCGTCGACGTCCACAAAGAACCCACCTTCGAGATCGGTGAAGTCCTCCTCTGAAACAAAAGCAAAGACGTTGAGTTCGACGAACTCGCAAGATTAAGAGCTAATATATGCTCGATGATTAGCTTTCAAGGTTTTAGGCTGTTTTGCATAAAGCTGATTTTATTTATGAAAACATAACTCCATGGCATCGACTAATCAGATTATTTTGAAAAGGGGTAAGAAGTAACTCTTTACTTTGATCAACTTGCTCATCAACAACCAGCATCAACCACTGTACCTGTTCATCAAAGGCACCTCCCCGAATCACCCTCGAGGAAGCTCACCTTGCAATGTTGAGTGGTACCTCTAGTACCCAGTTTTTAGTTATTCCGTTAAAGTTATTCTATGATCCTACCTTCACTTCCCAAGTTCGTCCATAACCGCGGACACGGCTTTTCGAAAAGATTTAACCCTGCAGGGGTGCACTGTGTTTACCTTCGGTACCGCCCGGCTCATTGCCTACGCTTAGCTCTCTTCCGGGGAAAGCCGGCTGAGTGGGAACGGTTACAACCTTTACCTTGTTAAGGACTAACCCAGGATCATCAGTGAGGACGAAACACGGATCATCGACACCGTGCCCCGTGGCCACTCATTTTCCTAACACAACCATCCTCATCTCAGTCTTGGCCACCATCTTCAACGCACGCGCAAATGGAAAGCCAAACTAGAGGACCCTGGCTAGTCCCGCTCAAGTTAGTTGGTCGACGGGGGTTCCATATAGCCCACCGAAAGGAAGCGCGCTCATTCTTGGTTCAAGAGGTAAAGAACTCGCACTTAGGCGGTGAGAACGAGACAACCCACCACATCCCATGTGGCCTCTCATCCCCACCTTTAAGCATTTTATTACCCATCACCACAACTTTCTCCACCATCATCTGAATACTTCAACAACCTGTTTCCATCATGAAGTATCCATCGGACGGCTAAACATTTAACTAAGCATGGCTAAGCAACATCATAACATAGTTAAGTATTTCAGGCCAACAATACAACCCTATGGATAATAGGAGGGGAAACATGTAATTGGCATCGGAATCTTAATGCAACTATAGGATACTCTAATCCAAGCAAATTGACATTTGGAACCGCATGCAATATTATAGTGGAGAAAATATTTGCGGAAAATAGGATAAGATATGCTCAGAGGGGGGATTACGCTTGCCTTGTTGAGCGGAGGAGTCAAACTGCTCGTCGGAGGAATGATACTCAACTCCGAACTCGTGATCTACCGGAGAGCAAACAACACCGGAAATCAAGAACAACAATCAACACATGGCAATTGTGCAATGCATACAAGAATGATGATATGAAAATTTAAATGCACCCTAGAAGCATTGAACAAGAGCAACAAGTTAAATGGGGTCCTCATTATATTTATTGCATTATTTGGAATAAACCCCATATTTAAACTTAGTGATTCTAGTGTTACTAGAAGTACATCATTGTAGTTGTGATCAATTATGCATGATGATGATGATTCTGGATGATTCATATTTTTCTGAACATTTTGGTATAAGGAACACATTTTTCTGAAGTCCGGATAAAAAGTTATTAATTTTAGAATTTCCTCTTTTTAGATATTTACTTTTAATTAATTTATGTTCAACAACAGTAACATTGCATCACTCGAATTCGAGAGAGGGATGGGACAGGAGGTTCATCGAGGTTCGATGTTCCTACTTGCGCGAGGGGGGGGGGGGGGAAGCGGGAGGCATGTGCTACAAGGGAAAACGAAAAAAGAATTTACAACAACAAAAAAAAAAGAACAACCGGCCTCCAGCCCGGCTGGGCCGGTTGTGAGGCCGGCCTGCTCACAGAGGCAACCGGACCTCAGGCCGGTCTGGGCCGGTTCAAAGGCCGGGTGGGTGACAGAATTATCCGGACCGTGGCCCGGTTAAGGCCGTTTCAGAGGCCGGCCAAGGGGCCGAGCGAAACGGTACGCAGCCCGGTTAGACCGGCTCTGCGACCGGACGCGCGAACGGCGGCGATGGCGGTTGCTCCGGCGAGTTCTACGGCATTTGCGTGCGCGAGAAGGAGAGGGGAGGGGGGCCAGAAGCTCACCACGCACGTTGGGGAGGTCGGGGTGGACGGAGGAAGTTCGACGGCGGCGGATTCGCTCGCGGCGGAGCTCGGGCGGCAGCGGCGGAGTTGAGGACGGCGGTGTCGATTCACTGCGTTTCGGCACGATTCCGTTGGGGGAGAGGAGCAGCACGGCGAGGCGGACGTCGTGGTGTGCCCGGGAGGACCGGAGATGGCTCGACGGTGACGGAATCGTCCGCGGCGGCGCTGCGTCAGGGACGGAGAAGAACTCGGACGGCGGCGGCGATTTCAGGCTTCCCCGGTCGATTCCTTCGGTGGAGGAGAAGCAGGCGAGGCGGCGGAGCAGATGGTGGTCGCCGATTCGCTGCGGGAGCTCTCCGACGGCAGCAACGAGCACGGCGGCCACGCTGGCCATGGCGCGCATCGGGGAGAGCAGAGAGGGAGAGGGGATGGAGCAGGTGAGCTGGGAAATGGGGAGCAGAGGGGGCCCCGGTGCATGTCTTCCAGCGGTGGAGGCAGAGGGGAGAGGGCCCGGCGCGGCGCGTCGGTGGTGCGGCGCGAGCACCGCCCGCTCGGTCGCTACAGCGAGGGAAGAAGATGATTTTGCAAAGGGGGCCTCAGAAGTTTTAAAACCATCACGGATCAGTCCTTTTTCATACTGGATAAAAATCACAGCAGCTGTAATTGAATTACTTGGGATAGTTAAACACTTCCAAAAATTGTCCAAATTGTTGGGTAGCCTCCTTATAATAATACGAAGCTCCCCTAATTTTTCCAGAATATTTGAAAATCATTTGTTAGGAGAATAAAATAGGAATTGCCCACAGGCAATTTGAGATTCTCTTCACTTATTTTATTTTCCAGATCAAAATAGTTTGTCAAAAATATCTTTGGAACTTTTGGAACTTCCTCAACAAATATACAATGTCAAGGTATTTGTGTTTGCAAGTTTGGAAACTTTTCATTGTTTTGAAATTTTGGTTGAAACAAGTTTGGCATTTGTTTTTAGGTGGTGCCAAACCAAGTGTTTTATGTGTTTAGCAATTTAATATGGATGCCATGATGCAATGCAACACAAAAGCGAAAATTTTATTCGGGTTTTTAGGTTCTCAAATTTCGGGCTGTTACAACTCTACCCTCCTTACAGGAATCTCGTCCCGAGATTCTAAGCGTAGGGAAGAGGGAAAGGTTACGACGGTACTACACGATCAGGTGGCTTCCTTCTTGAGAGAGGTTGACCGAGGTCATCATGAAGATCTTCATCGGCTTCAGTTCGAGATCACTAACAACGTACACCATAGGAGAAGAAGGGAACCTCACCGGAAGGATGGATCTTGGTGGAGATACCACGACCAAGTACCTCCTAGTAGAATCCTAGGATGAGACTTCAAGCATCCCTTGGATTGACAGTTAGGAGACACGAGCGTTTGACGGGAGATTGATAAGAGTTTCCAGCTGGTAGACAACTGTTTTCTCAAAGGATTCAGAATATGAACTTTGCACAAGTCCCAAAATTTCTGAGGGAGAGTGTCGAAAAAAGCTTCCAACAGAGGAAGAGGTAACTTGTACTAGTCGGCTTGAGTAGAACTTCCCTCACGGAGGAGCATTTCAGCTCACTGGAGAAGGATCGGAAAGCTAGATCGAGAGAACTTTAGAAACTCCGCAAACGTTAGTAGTGGGAACTCTTCTTGATTTTCCAGACATCGGGACAAACTTCTTGAGGATCAGCAACTATCGTTTCTGATTGAGATTGAGATCTGGTCAGGTGTAGAGATACCTCAGACTCCACATGTAGGAATACGGAAGCTTTGCAATGCATACCAACGGTTTACAATGGCTAGGAACCCAAGAGTTGGACTACCAGGTCAAACTCCAAAGGAGGAACGAGATTGCGGAACTCAAGTATTAGCAACTTGTCAGGAGACAGCTGCCCTAATTGGATACCTTGCAGCGAGACACGATTGAGTTCTGGATGGCAAACACCAACAAAGACAAAAGAAGTTCTCAGACTTCCTCTCTTTCTGGAACAATTCACTCAGTGGCTTGGATGCATAGAGGAAATTTTCAAGGAAAGGAGGTAACAACCTACCATTTCAAGAATCTTCTGCATATGCATGATTGACTTGAGATGATTCCGAGGAACCAGACAATTCACTCAGATTCACGGCGACATCTTTCAGCAATTGCACGTGAACCAAGGAAAGTCACTTCTAACTTCCAGAACCTTGCCTTGTGACGACACAAGGTTATTTCCAACAAATTTCCAATGCTGACGCCCAATATCCAATATGAATCTCCTCAACATGGAGAGAATAAGAAGGTAGTTGATGGGCTCAACAACAAACTTATCCAGATACTCCGGGACGGTAGACTCATATTTCAACAGACCGGGGCATAAGTATTGGTCAGACTAACATCTTTCTAATCTGAGTTTAACCTACTGAATGTGTTAGTCTGAGTTTGATTTGACGATAGCCCAATTCAAATCAAAGATTTGGAGGTTAGCATTTCCACAAAGGAGATACCACCTTGCTTCGACACGAACAGACTAGACATCCCATTGAGAAGGAACTATATCAGATAGAGCTTTTATCTTTTAACTCTTCCAAGTTGTTTAAGCTCACCCGAATAATCCAGGACATCCAGCATGATTTTTCTTGGAGAAAGGAGTTGTTCAGAGAACCCGCTTACTCATAAGCGCAACATCACGGTCAGGTGACAACCTGGCGATACTTCTGGGAAGACACCCAGAATATCACGATCCACATATAGGATATCACGACATACCGTTCCAAAAATCTTCTGCATTTGCATTATTGACGAGAATATCACGATCCACCGGTATGTCTTGAGTTCGAGAGAGAATCATGCCTTCCAAGGCACAACAAGGTGGTCTTGGGAGCTTCGGCACAAACCTAGCTCTTTGACCGAGGGAGTGCATCAGAGCCAACTGACTTGGTAGCACTGTCAAACTCAGCTTATTGATTTGCTAACCAATCATGCTAAGGAGGGCAATGGATATCTCTGGATTTCCGCACAGTAAGAACTGCTATGAATATCCGATAGCCACATCATTGCTCACGACTTATCCTTCTCGAGTAACATGTCACTCCGAAAACGGAGAGCAACGAGGAGTAAGAGCATCACTTCGTCAAGAGGATCATGACACTCAGCACGAGTGCACACTCTTTATACCAAGATATCGTGCTTCTCTAAGATGGAACAGAAACAGAGACTAATAAACCTCTTATTCTGTGGAATACAAAACTTTGACCTAGCCCGAGAAGTGGACAAGGTACTGGAGTTTGCTTCTCCTAACAAATCGAAGTGGAAAGTCTGGACGGATCGGGAGAGTGACTTGCATCGGAACATACCAACGCACGATACAACTTTACTGTCCACAGACAGACAAAGGTCGGAGAGCAGATTAGAGTAAGAAACATACTCAGGAGAAATCCTAAGATGTTGAAGATGCACCGGTTATTACTCAATTGTGATAACCATGCCCAAAAAGGAGAGTTGCAGCAGAGTCATGAATATAGATGGGGAATTCACTAAGAAAATTCTGGTCATAACCCAGATGATTCCAAGACAGAATCTTCGGCTATGGCAGAGTTAGAGTTACATAGCCATTCGAGGTGTGGGAAATTAAGTTTCAACCATTTACCACACAGACCACATAAAGGACTTAGGTTAAAGGTCAGCTTCATGTGCTACTAGCGAGATGCAAATGGTTAAGGAACCACGCGACTCAACACAAGCTAGTTGGCACAATCCGGGACCTTCTGTTCAAGTCCTTGGGTAAAACCCAAAAGAAAGGATTAAGAGATTAAACTTGATAGGAAAACAAGGGTCCGTAAACATCTGAGTTGATAGGAATTTTCGTCGTACTCCAGATGGTTTCTCGGCACATGAAGCTTCGGATTGTAGCGCGGCGGAAGCAACTGGACACATAACACTAAAGGCAACAGGTGAGAAGTCCAACCCCGAAATCCTAATCATTTTGAAATAACAGACAAGGAGTAACACCTTTAAATCAAATTGAGGTAAGACTGCTCCGAGATTAGAGGGTAACCAGATAAGGAGTAAAAAGAATCCTAAGATGGTTTTCACAACTCATTTTTAGGTTAAAAATATTTTCACAAACACTAGACTCAACATCGACCAGTAGAAGGGTTTCCTACAGGCAGTACTGCTCTGATACCAACTTGTGGCGCCCTGACCCGACTGTTATACAGTGATGCTGTGTGTCACCGGTTAAGCGATACAAGCGGAGGTTACGGGTTTACCAATCCCCGGCCAAATCCTTTGGCAGGCGTTGCTGGGTACACCTCACTCCAGACAACGCAACACCCCGATTGATGCCTTAACACGGGCGCAACCCTCAAGGCATAATAGTAAGATCAAGACTTGTGGAACAACTGGCACATCAGAGACTCTACGACACAAAAATCATATATTTCAACTCTTATACAGAGAAATATAGCAAAAGTTACAAACAGGGGTCACCGACCCACCATTTCATCAAGCGGAAGCGAAGGGCGTTGTTCTAAACAACAAGATCCAAACTATGGCCTAAGAGGCCTACAGATAAACATCACAACGCCAGCTGTTCCAGGATGTCCCAAGCTGCCACCTGGGAACCCCAGACTACTCGTCGACGTCCACAAAGAACCCACCTTCGAGATCGGTGAAGTCCTCCTCTGAAACAAAAGCAAAGACGTTGAGTTCGACGAACTCGCAAGATTAAGAGCTAATATATGCTCGATGATTAGCTTTCAAGGTTTTAGGCTGTTTTGCATAAAGCTGATTTTATTTATGAAAACATAACTCCATGGCATCGACTAATCAGATTATTTTGAAAAGGGGTAAGAAGTAACTCTTTACTTTGATCAACTTGCTCATCAACAACCAGCATCAACCACTGTACCTGTTCATCAAAGGCACCTCCCCGAATCACCCTCGAGGAAGCTCACCTTGCAATGTTGAGTGGTACCTCTAGTACCCAGTTTTTAGTTATTCCGTTAAAGTTATTCTATGATCCTACCTTCACTTCCCAAGTTCGTCCATAACCGCGGACACGGCTTTTCGAAAAGATTTAACCCTGCAGGGGTGCACTGTGTTTACCTTCGGTACCGCCCGGCTCATTGCCTACGCTTAGCTCTCTTCCGGGGAAAGCCGGCTGAGTGGGAACGGTTACAACCTTTACCTTGTTAAGGACTAACCCAGGATCATCAGTGAGGACGAAACACGGATCATCGACACCGTGCCCCGTGGCCACTCATTTTCCTAACACAACCATCCTCATCTCAGTCTTGGCCACCATCTTCAACGCACGCGCAAATGGAAAGCCAAACTAGAGGACCCTGGCTAGTCCCGCTCAAGTTAGTTGGTCGACGGGGGTTCCATATAGCCCACCGAAAGGAAGCGCGCTCATTCTTGGTTCAAGAGGTAAAGAACTCGCACTTAGGCGGTGAGAACGAGACAACCCACCACATCCCATGTGGCCTCTCATCCCCACCTTTAAGCATTTTATTACCCATCACCACAACTTTCTCCACCATCATCTGAATACTTCAACAACCTGTTTCCATCATGAAGTATCCATCGGACGGCTAAGCATTTAACTAAGCATGGCTAAGCAACATCATAACATAGTTAAGTATTTCAGGCCAACAATACAACCCTATGGATAATAGGAGGGGAAACATGTAATTGGCATCGGAATCTTAATGCAACTATAGGATACTCTAATCCAAGCAAATTGACATTTGGAACCGCATGCAATATTATAGTGGAGAAAATATTTGCGGAAAATAGGATAAGATATGCTCAGAGGGGGGATTACGCTTGCCTTGTTGAGCGGAGGAGTCAAACTGCTCGTCGGAGGAATGATACTCAACTCCGAATTCGTGATCTACCGGAGAGCAAACAACACCGGAAATCAAGAACAACAATCAACACATGGCAATTGTGCAATGCATACAAGAATGATGATATGAAAATTTAAATGCACCCTAGAAGCATTGAACAAGAGCAACAAGTTAAATGGGGTCCTCATTATATTTATTGCATTATTTGGAATAAACCCCATATTTAAACTTAGTGATTCTAGTGTTACTAGAAGTACATCATTGTAGTTGTGATCAATTATGCATGATGATGATGATTCTGGATGATTCATATTTTTCTGAACATTTTGGTATAAGGAACACATTTTTCTGAAGTCCGGATAAAAAGTTATTAATTTTAGAATTTCCTCTTTTTAGATATTTGCTTTTAATTAATTTATGTTCAACAACAGTAACATTGCATCACTCGAATTCGAGAGAGGGATGGGACAGGAGGTTCATCGAGGTTCGATGTTCCTACTTGCGCGGGGGGGGGGGGGGGGGAAGCGGGAGGCATGTGCTACAAGGGAAAACGAAAAAAGAATTTACAACAACAAAAAAAAAAGAACAACCGGCCTCCAGCCCGGCTGGGCCGGTTGTGAGGCCGGCCTGCTCACAGAGGCAACCGGACCTCAGGCCGGTCTGGGCCGGTTCAAAGGCCGGGTGGGCGACAGAATGATCCGGACCGTGGCCCGGTTAAGGCCGTTCCAGAGGCCGGCCAAGGGGCCGAGCGAAACGGTACGCAGCCCGGTTAGACCGGCTCTGCGACCGGACGCGCGAACGGCGGCGATGGCGGTTGCTCCGGCGAGTTCTACGGCGTTTGCGTGCGCGAGAAGGAGAGGGGAGGGGGGCCAGAAGCTCACCACGCACGTTGGGGAGGTCGGGGTGGACGGAGGAAGTTCGACGGCGGCGGATTCGCTCGCGGCGGAGCTCGGGCGGCAGCGGCGGAGTTGAGGACGGCGGCGTCGATTCGCTGCGTTTCGGCACGATTCCGTTGGGGGAGAGGAGCAGCACGGCGAGGCGGACGTCGTGGTGTCCCCGGGAGGACCGGAGATGGCTCGACGGTGACGGAATCGTCCGCGGCGGCGCTGCGTCGGGGACGGAGAAGAACTCGGACGGCGGCGGCGATTTCAGGCTTCCCCGGTCGATTCCTTCGGTGGAGGAGAAGCAGGCGAGGCGGCGGAGCAGATGGTGGTCGCCGATTCGCTGCGGGAGCTCTCCGACGGCAGCAACGAGCACGGCGGCCACGCTGGCCATGGCGCGCATCGGGGAGAGCAGAGAGGGAGAGGGGATGGAGCAGGTGAGCTGGGAAATGGGGAGCAGAGGGGGCCCCGGTGCATGTCTTCCAGCGGTGGAGGCAGAGGGGAGAGGGCCCGGCGCGGCGCGTCGGTGGTGCGGCGCGAGCACCGCCCGCTCGGTCGCTACAGCGAGGGAAGAAGATGATTTTGCAAAGGGGGCCTCAGAAGTTTTAAAACCATCACGGATCAGTCCTTTTTCATACTGGATAAAAATCACAGCAGCTGTAATTGAATTACTTGGGACAGTTAAACACTTCCAAAAATTGTCCAAATTGTTGGGTAGCCTCCTTATAATAATACGAAGCTCCCCTAATTTTTCCAGAATATTTGAAAATCATTTGTTAGGAGAATAAAATAGGAATTGCCCACAGGCAATTTGAGATTCTCTTCACTTATTTTATTTTCCAGATCAAAATAGTTTGTCAAAAATATCTTTGGAACTTTTGGAACTTCCTCGACAAATATACAATGTCAAGGTATTTGTGTTTGCAAGTTTGGAAACTTTTCATTGTTTTGAAATTTTGGTGGAAACAAGTTTGGCATTTGTTTTTAGGTGGTGCCAAACCAAGTGTTTTATGTGTTTAGCAATTTAATATGGATGCCATGATGCAATGCAACACAAAAGCGAAAATTTTATTCGGGTTTTTAGGTTCTCAAATTTTGGGCTGTTACAATTTTAAAGTGATGGAATGCTTATATCTTGATTGCTAAGTGTTGTTTGATCATGCTATATATGGGTAGTTATTTTCCATAGTCTATTTCTGTCTATACTCATCTATGCTAACCCAACAGATGCCTCCTCGTCACAACCCCAACCACAACAACAACAATGAGAATAATAACAACAATGAGTTCCAGCAATTGATGGCCGCACAAGCTCAGTTCATGCAGGTCATGACGCAGTTCATGCAGAACAACCACCAGAACAACAACAACAACAATCCACCTCCACAGGTGGACATGCTCACGAGGTTTCTGAGGTTGAGGCCTGCAAAATTCTCCACTGCACCTGATCCAATGGCGGCGCTTGATTGGCTGCGTTCCGTTAACAAAGATTTAGTAACTGTGGGGTGCAATGATGCCGAGAAAGTGAGATTTGCTGCTCACTTGCTTGAAGGACCAACTGCTACGTGTTGGGATAATTTTCAGATAACCCACCCCATCGCTGATGTGTTACTTGGGAGATGTTTGAAGAGGGATTCCGCAACGCGCATGTCTCATCTGGAGTCATGACCTTGAAGAGGAGGGAATTCCGCAACCTGCGACAGAACCATCGTACTGTCACCGAGTACATTACTGCTTTCGGTGAAGAAGAGGCGTGAGAGGTTCATGGATGGTCTAAATGATGAGCTCGCCGTTCAGTTGTCAGTTGTTTACGCTCAAATTTTCAGTCCCTGATGGATAAAGCGGTGATACTAGAGAGCAAGCAGAAGCAGGCGGAAAATCGCAAGAGGAAGTACAACAATGGCAGCCACAACTCCGGACCAAGTCAGAAGATCCGTACTCACAATGATGGAAATAATAGTACTGGTTATCATAGGAGTGGCGGCAATGGACACAGCCACCGTGGGGGAAATGGACATCAGCATAATGGAGGAAATGGCCACCACCACAATGGCCACAGGGGCAGCAACCATGGGAGAGGAAACAGCCACAACAATGGAGGCAGTAGCCATAACCGCAACCACAACTATACTGGCAGGAGGGATATCAGTCAAGTTGAGTGCTTTAAGTGCAAGAAAACAGGACACTATGCCACTGAGTGTCCTGAAAAGAAGAGTGATGATGGGGCCAAACCAAATCCGTTCCAGAAGGCAACGGTGAACCATGTGAACGTGGAAGAAGTTTATGATGAGCCTGACATGGTGATTGGTAAGTTCCCAGTTAATTCGTGCACCACACTCGTACTTTTTGATACTGGAGCATCATTATCATTCATATCAAGGGGGTTTGTTGACAAAAATAAGTTAGCCACACAAACACTTAAGGAAACCATTTTAGTAAACTCCCCTGGCGGTGAAATGGTAGCAAGGACGGGATGTCATCAATTGGACTTAGAAATTGGTGCTTATCATTTCCCAATTGACCTCATTGTATTGGAGTCACAAGGCTTAGACGTAATTATAGGTATGGATTGGATGGCCAAATATGATGGTCAAATAGACTGTGCACTACGTGCTATTACACTCAAGACACCAGAGGGAAGAAAGATCAGATATAGGTCTACACATAAATTTGGAGAAGCCAAGTTAAATTCTCTTAAGGGGGTTAGCCTGCAGGAAGTACGCATAGTGAAGGAATACGCCGATGTATTTCCGGATGAGTTACCGGGAATGCCACCCGATAGGGATATCGAGTTTGCCATATACTTGATACCAGGAACCGGACCTATAGCCAAGAGGCCATATAAGATGGACGTAGAGGAATTGAAGGAGCTCAAAAAGCAACTGAAGGAACAATTAGATAAAGGTTTCATATGACGGAGTTGTTCACCTTGGGGAGCACCAGTTTTATTTGTGGAGAAGAAAGACACGACACAACGACTGGTTATGGATTTTCGCTCACTAAATGAGGTGACGATTAAGAACAAATACCCGCTGCCCAATATAAATGATTTATTTGATTAGTTGAGAGGAGCTAGCGTATTCTCCAAGATCGATCTTCGATCGGGATATCACCAATTGAAGATTAGGAAGGAAGATATTCCCAAGACCGCCTTCGTCACGAGGTATGGTTCGTATGAGTATACTGTTATGCCATTTGGATTAACAAATGCCCCATCTTATTTTATGAGCATGATGAACAACGTCTTTATGGAGTTCTTGGACAAATTCATTGTGGTATTTATTGATGATATTCTAGTATACTCGAAGAATGAAGAGGAGCATGAAGAACATTTACGTTTAATCCTGGAAAAGCTTAGAGGGCACAAGTTATACGCAAAGTTCAGTAAATGCGAGTTTTGGTTGAATACCGTGGGATTTCTTGGACACATAGTATCAGGAGATGGGATTGCAGTGGATCCGGCCAAAGTTTCAGCGGTAACTGAGTGGGAGTGGCCACAGACAGTGAAGGATATCCGGAGTTTCTTAGGACTTGCTGGTTATTATCGAAGGTTTATTGAAAACTTCTCCAAGATAGCAAAGCCAATGACTGAATTGCTGAAGAAGGAGAAGAAATTCATGTGGACTGAGGAGTGTGAAGCCAGTTTTCAGGAGTTGAAGCGGCGACTAGTGACATCGCCTGTTTTATGTTTGCCGGATATTCAGAAGATTTTCCAAGTGTATTGCGACGCTTCTCGTCAAGGAATTGGGAGTGTACTGATGCAAGAAGGAAGAGTAGTGGCATACGCCTCAAGACAACTCAAGACACATGAGAGAAATTACCCCACGCATGATTTGGAGCTTGCTTCGTCGTCCATGCACTAAAAACGTGGAGACACTATTTAATGGGCAAGCGTTGTGATGTGTTCACCGATCACAAAAGTCTGAAATATATTTTCACTCAGAAGGATTTAAATTTGAGGTAGAGTAGATGGCTGGAATTAATTAAGGATTATGATATGAATTTGCAATACCATCCCGGTAAAGCAAATGTGGTTGCCGATGCCTTAAGTCGAAAAGCATATGTAAATGGACTCACCGTAGGAGAGTTACCTCCTGATTTGTGCGAGCAGTTCAAGGATCTCAGATTAGAGATAGTTCCCGAGGGATATTTAGCGTCACTTGAGGTGAAGCCGACGCTGCTGGACAGAATTAGAGAGGCACAAAAAGAAGACGATGAGATGAAGCATATAAGGGCAAAGATGAGCGAGGGCAAGTTTGAAGATTTCCGTGAAGATGAAGAGGGAACGCTATGGTTTGGGAAGCGAGTGTGTGTACCAAAGGATGCTGAAATTAGGAAATTAATTTTCCAAGAGGCACATGACTCGCCGTACTCTATTCATCCGGGCAACACGAAAATGTATATGGATTTGAAGGAGAGGTTCTGGTGGACTAATATGAAGAGAGATATTGCAGAGTACATTGCGTTGTGTGACGTATGCAAGAGAGTGAAAGTTGAACACCAGAAACCAGCAGGCTTGTTACAACCTTTGCCGATACCAGACTGGAAGTGGGACAAAATTGGTATGGATTTTATTACGGGGTTACCCAAGACAAAATCTGGATATGATTCTATTTGGGTAGTGGTTGATCATCTGACCAAAGTAGCACATTTTATACCCGTAAAGACCACATATACGAGTGCCAAATTAGCTAAGTTGTACATGGACAAAATCGTTTGTTTGCATGGAGTTCCCAAAGGCATTGTGTCAGACAGAGGTACCCAGTTTACGTCACACTTTTGGCGACAACTACATGAATCATTGGGAACCCGACTAGAGTTTAGTACAGCTTATCATCCGCAGACTGATGGACAGACTGAAAGGGTGAACCAGATTTTGGACGACATGTTGAGAGCATGCGCATTGGACTATGGGTCTAGTTGGGATGTTAATTTACCTTATGCGGAATTTTCATACAACAATAGCTATCAGTCTAGCATTGAGATGTCACCGTTTGAGGCATTATATGGAAAGAAGTGCAGAACACCACTAATGTGGGATGGTGTTGGTGAACGGAGCTTCTTTGGACCTGATCTTATCAAGGACGCGGAGGCGAACGTCAGATTAATCCGGGACAGATTAAAGATCGCGCAGTCTAGATAGAAAAGCTATGCCGATTCTAAACGTCGGGAGGTGATATATGAAGTCGGTGATAGAGCATATCTCAGAGTATCACCACTACGTGGTGTCAAGCGTTTTGGAATCAAAGGGAAATTAGCACTGCGATTTGTAGGACCGTACAAGGTTTTGGCACGTAAAGGAGAGGTCGCTTATCAGCTAGAGTTGCCGGAAGTTCTGTCAAATGTGCATGATGTATTCCACGTTTCTCAACTAAAGAAGTGCCACCCGGAGATGACAGACACACCATTGAGAGATACAGTTCCACTCGATGAAGTTCAGTTGGAGAGTGATCTCACTTACGAGGAGAAGCCTGTCAAAATTTTAGAGACAGCAGAGAGGTTTACTCGCACCAAGACAATCAAGTTCTGTAAAGTTCAGTGGAGCCACCACACCGAGGAGGAAGCGACATGGGAGCGAGAAGATGATCTCTGAGAAGACCATCCACACCTATTTGCTAGCCAATCCGAATCTCGAGGGCGAGATTCATCTTAAGGGGGTTAGTCTTGTAACATCCCAATTTTTAGAATTTGGATGTCTCATATCATTCATATGCATTTTGCATCATATAGTATTGCATGTGCATTATTTCATGTCCATTGCATTTCCCGTACTAAATAAACACAACCAGCATCACAACTTAAATTCACAAATAAATAGATCAATTCTATTTTTTTATAATTGTATGTGTGTATATAAGCACCCAAATTATTTTCTGTATAGTACGTGTGATAGATAGAGCAAATCAACTTAAAGCATAGGTCTGAAGAGGCAGTACATGTACCACGTACATGTACTGGGTAGACAGAGAAGTAGCAGACGTAGAACTTTTAGCCAAGGGAGACCACGACTGAATTTTTTCCTTCCTCTCACCTCACGTTCAGTTTCTTTCTCTCTTGCTGATCGTTCCTTCTATTCTGAACGCACTGCACGGCACACCAGCCTTCACCTTTGTTTTATGAACCACGTTTCTGTTTCTGAACCGAACACGGAAACGACTCCAGAAAACGTACGTAGCTTTGCCGAACTACTTCCCAGAAGATCTCCAATTCCCGTTCGACTAGCTATCTCCTCGCCACCTAAACCCTCATATATATATATATAAATATATATATTATATATATATATATATATATATATTTATATATATATATATATATCTCCTTGACAACGTCTTTCCGTTTTTCCCACAAGCCCCGAAACCCTGCCGCCACAAATCGATCTATGTATCAACGCCGCCGTTCTTCGCTTCGGTGAAGGTTGCTCATCGGATTGTCGTCGCCCCGAGACTCTTCTCTTCCTGTTAACCTTTGTATCCTTGTCTATGCACCTCTCTAATTCCGTTTTCCACACAAACCAGAGACGGCAGCGGGAGTTCGTCGAGTTTGTTCATCGCCGGAGTTGGAGCTGTGAGAGCACGACGCTGTCGCCGGGAACCTTCGAGAGACTGCTGTCAAGACCGCCGCGGAGTATCACGGTGAGTAGCTGATTCATTAGGTTTTCCTCTCGAGTTGTGTAGCCATCCGAGCACCGCCGAACATCGTCGCCGAGACCAGCCGAGCTGCCACTGCTGGTATGCTTCGATCGCACCAGGGAAGATACACAGTAGCCGTCCGATCTGGATTAGATGGTTTAGATTAGATTCAGTTGAAGGGGTACCAGCAAATCACAGGCTGCCGTGTGGCAAGTTATCTGTGAACTCGAGTTAGAAAACAGCCTATGTTTTAATTTTGTAAACTTCATATCTATTAATCTATATGTCAGAAAATTTCATTCTTTATACCGTTGGATTCAGAAAATTGAGTAGAATCTATTTCTGCAATAAAAACGCATGTGTACAGAACCTATATTACCCTTTAAAAAATATACTTGTTAATCACTTTAAATCTCATATTGCATTGTTTTAGTTGCATATGCATCATCTGACCAGAGAACAAAATTTGACAACAGAGGTGTGATATTAATTTGACATGCATACATATGTGCATTCTTGTTCTGTATTGTTTTGTTTTCTTATTGTGATGTATCAAATCGTGTTGATTGTGCGGAGTGCAACGGTTGTGACCGTGACGAGTGTTTGAACGACAACAATCAAGGCAAGTGTGCTTTTACCATGAATGTCCCATTATTTTGCTATGCATAATTAGAGTATTTTTTTTGTAGAATTGCATGTGTAGGATTATATATAATATGCTACGCTATGAAAACCCAAGTAGGATAGCCATATGTTTCCAATCCATGACAATTGAATATTGTCCTCTTGACGCCAATCGTAGGATTAGATTATGCTTAGCAAATGCTTAGTTATCCGGGGCTGTGATATCATACTATGAAAATGATTTTTAAATTGTTGCTATTTTGTTATTAAATGAAAACAACTTTAATTAAACAATCATCTGGGCGGATTGGTAGAGGGGTCATCGGAGTGTGTTGCATGGTGGGGACCGCCGCCCAGGTTACAGAGAATAGATTTGGTTGCTTGCTTGGTAGTTTACGTGTACAGCCGTATGTCAACATTATGTATGGGCAGTTGACGGAACCTAGTAAGTTATAGAACCTCGAGCCCGTCGTGACTAGTAGATGTAGCGTATAGTAGGTTGTACCGGTCCGCAGGTGGTTTGAGGTTTTATTTCCCAAAAGTTCTGTCTTGGTCTTCTCCCAACCTTTATACAAACTGTGTGTTTTGGTAAACGGGGCTGACTGGGTCTTACGGGTAAAGTGTACAAAACTCTCGAGAGTTTAAAAAACTAAGATCTTAGCCATGTCCCTGGCATTGGAAAATTTGAACAGCTAGGCTTGTGATCATGTCGATTTCTCATTCATTCCAATTTGTAATTTCATAAAATTTGTGGTTGAACAAATGGGTAGGAGCACCTGTTGTCAAGCAGCGTGTCCTTTGAGTATTACTGAAAACTAATTTTTATCAAATGATAGGATAAAAATATTGCTTTTCGCAAAATAGCCTGAACTCCACCTAGCCAAATATGCATGTAGAAGCTAGGTAATAAAAACAACATTTCACTTCGCACATCTTGCCAATACAATTCAATTGTATTGACCAGTGTTGTTTCTGGCTGTAACTCATCGTTGCAGGTACTTCCGATTCCGAGTGACGACGCAGTAGGTCACGAGACTCCACTCGACATGTTTTGCCTGTGGCACATCTAGATGGAGCTTTTCATTTATTTGCTTTCGCTGTTATTTGCTACTCATTATTTTATTTGAGCTAGCTATGAGCTATGCAATTTGTAATAAAGAATTATATTTCTGGATCATTTCGTTGTAATAATGATGCACTTGAATTCTCTGTTATTCATTTGGAACCATGTGTGCTAGCGAGTCGATCCAGGGACTAGCACAATACATGGGATACAACCTTTACCGGGTCGTATCGTTTCAATGATCGGTGTGAATAGTGACTTTTGAATCAACTATG
This sequence comes from Poa pratensis, assembly GCA_947311845.1. Lineage (NCBI taxonomy): Eukaryota > Viridiplantae > Streptophyta > Magnoliopsida > Poales > Poaceae > Poa > Poa pratensis. Next base: position 85,987,048 of record CAMZMU010000074.1, on the reverse strand, counting down.
TAAGGTCGAAATTTGTCACAAGCAAAAACTACAGCTAGGAACTCTTTTTCAGTAGTAGCATAATTCTTTTGAGCAGAATCAAGAGTCTTACTAGCATAATGAATAACATTCAACTTCTTATCTACACGCTGTCCAAGAACAGCACCTACAGCATAATCACTAGCATCGCACATAATTTCAAAAGGTAAATTCCAATCGGGTGGTTCAACTATAGGAGCGGTGATTAAAGCCTTTTTCAAAGTTTCAAAAGCTTCTTTACAATCATCATCAAAAACAAAAGGTACATCTTTTTGAAGAAGATTAGTAAGAGGCTTGGAAATTTTAGAGAAATCTTTGATAAACCTTCTATAGAAACCAGCATGACCAAGAATACTACGAATACCTTTGACATCTCTGGGACAAGGCATCTTCTCAATTGCCTCAACTTTAGCTCGATCAACTTCGATGCCCCTTTCAGAAATTTTATGTCCAAGAACAATCCCTTCATTGACCATAAAGTGGCATTTCTCCCAATTAAGAACAAGATTAGTCTCCTCACATCTCTGCAAACTTTATCAAGATTGTGCAAGCAATTATCAAAAGAAGTTCCATAGACGGAGAAATCGTCCATGAAGACTTCTACAATTTCCTCACAAAAACCATGAAAAATAGCAGACATGCATCTTTGAAAAGTAGCAGGAGCATTACATAAACCAAAAGGCATACATCTATAAGCATAAGTTCCATAAGGACAAGTAAAAGTAGTTTTCTCTTGATCTTGCTTTCTCACAGCAATTTGAGAAAACCCAGAATAACCATCAAGGAAACAAAAAAGAGTTTTCTTAGACAACCTCTCAAGCATTTGATCAATAAAAGGTAAAGGATAATGATCTTTCTTAGTTACTTTGTTAAGCTTTCTAAAATCAATGCACATTCTATAACCAACTACTACTCTTTGGGGAATTAGTTCATCATTTTCATTAGGCACAACAGTAATTCCTCCTTTCTTAGGAACACAATGCACAGGACTCACCATCTACTATCAGCAATAGGATAAATAATACCAGCTTCAATAAGTTTTAATACCTCATTTCTTAACACTTCTTTCATCTTGGGTATTAAACGACGCTGATGCTCAACAACAGGCTTCGCATCAGGTTCCATATTGATGGCATGCTGACAAATAGCAGGAGAAATCCCTTTCAAGTCATCAAGAGTGTAGCCCATAGCTCCACGATGTTTCTTCAAAACTTCCAACAATCTTTCCTCTTCTTCACCTGAAAGTTTAGAACTAATAATAACAGGGTATAGTTTCTTGTCATCAATATAGGCATATTTAAGATTATCAGGTAGAGGCTTTAAATCAAAAACATGATCCTTCTTTGGTGGCATCGTAGTACCCAAATCCTCCACCGCTAAATTGTGTTTGAGTATAGGTTGACGAAGGAATATTTCGTCAAGGTCATTCCTTTCTTCCAAAAAGACCTCACTCTCATGATCCTCTAAATGTTGCTGCAAAGCATTGTTAGGAGCAAGAGCAATAGAGGCAAGTTGAGCAACTTCAAAATCCTTATTAGGCAATTCATCCTTATTAGGCAATTCGGTTTCATAAGGTGCTTTAGTAAATTTAGAGAAATTGAACTCATAAGATTCACCAGCAAATTTAGTAAAAAAATTCTCTTTCTTACAACCTATAACAGCACCACAAGTATTCAGAAAAGGTCTACCAAAAATAATAGGACAACTCTCATTGGCAGCCGAACCAAGTACAAGAAAATCAGCAGGGTATTTAGTCTTACCACAAAGAACTTCCACATCTCTAACAATACCAAATGGAGAGATAGTTTCCCTATTAGCGAGCTGAATAACCACATCAATCTCTTCAAGTTCACAAGGAGCAATTTCATGCATAATTTCCTTGTAAAGCTCATAAGGAATAGCACTAGAACTTGCACCAATATCACATAAACCATAATAGCAATGATCACCTATCCTAACAGAAAGCACAGGAACACTAGATTTCCTAGAACTTTTAGGATGTGAAACAATATTAGAAGCATCTTCACAAAAGATAATATGCTTATCTTCTAAATTTTCAGTGACAAGATCTTTAACCAATGCTACAACAGGCTCAACGGTTATTTGCTCATCAGGTTTAATGGCTTTCTTTGTACTTTTGCTAACAACACCAGTTATGATAGAATGTTCCTTAATTTTGACAGGAAAAGGAACTTTTTCAATATAAGGTTCAGGAATAATGCGATCAACAGTATTAACCTCAATACTTCTAGCTATAGGAGAAACAGATTTATCTTTATAAGGTTCATGATAACTAGCAGGGTGGCCCGCGCATTTGCGCGGTTAGACTCACTTAATATTTTGCCGCAACATTTTCTAAATTTGGCAAAAAATAGTATTTCATATTTGTATATAAATTTGATACTTTAAGAATCATTAATTGAACTTAATTATGTAATCTGTGCATTTGCGATGTTAGATTTTGTAGGAATGCTACATATATTTTTCACATTTGTAGGCATGTATTGTTCCTAGCAGAGGCGAGGAATGAAGAAACATCCTCGCATGGTTTTGTTTGATGGACCTTTCTTTTAACTCAGACAAATATCAAGCTATATTTTCGGAAAAGGATGGTTCTGAACTAATAATAGGTAAAGTACTATCTAATCAAGTGTGCAATAAAAATAAAATTATTCAAAATTCGGAAGGAACTACCCTTTATATAGCAAACGTGGATAACTGAAAATCATTCCCAGATATCCAAATAGTGAAGACAAAAAGTTTCAGCTACCGAAGTTCTTTCGAAAAACATTGGACCAAATCAAATATTTTTACTTATGTTAAAGGATATGTCTTAGATGTATTGCTTCCAGCAGTACCTTAAATCACTGGATGCATCAGCCAGTCCTTTTGCTACTTCTGCATCGTTTCATCTAATCATAATCGCGCACCTTCGAGATTTAACTTGATGCTTTCAACACTTAACTGCAGGTAGTGTGCAGAAAATATATCTAGCTCCCACAATAATCATAAGAAATACAAAACTGAAGCACCGACTGCACATCAACATCACGTGTGTTTTCCAAGAGGATGCCAAACTATCTATATCCATCTAACACCGTCAGTTTTACTGAAACTATGAATAGTGAGTGGAAGAAAGATGTTATAAATTTCCAGCAGATATGACAACAAAAATCTATTCAAGTATACGAAAAGTACATTTAAGGAGCTGTCAGTCCGAAAACAAAGTAGTAATAAGTACATCAGTTATTTACACTTTTTTATTCCAACGGTGAGGAGTTGTTTTCTGAGACTTGTGCATAATTTTGGGAGTGCCTTCACGGGTGCATTGGAGCAGACATTTAGTTACAAAAGGCTAATCATGTGGCCTAAACTCTTCTACGTACCTGATGAGCGGGAGAACATTACCACAGCGCCTGCAGATTATAAACTTGATCCGACGCATATACTTTGTTTGCAAGAACAGAAAAACGAAGCATAACAATGCAACAACACCAGGGGGGCCGGTCGGTCATGGACTCTTGCCACATATATAATAGAATTCTTGTACTTCTTTGCAACCATATATTAGTGCGCATTTTGTCTTCATTAACAAACAGCTTCGGTTTGAACAACCTGAACAGCAGTAAGCATAATAGTATATGTACGAAATTCATCATTTAACCCACGCAAGTCAAGAGAATTTGAGATCATCGCTATGGTTTTGTTATGCAAAGTAATGGAACCGGGAGCGATCCCTGTGACTCTAAAAAGAATTTGAGATCATACACCGGCACCTGACTCAAAGCCTTAATTTGTGGGACACCTGGCTTGCAACAACCTACAGAAATTAGTTCAGGTAATGGATGATATGACATAATTAAGACATGACTTAAATAATGACCTGATGGATAGACGTTGTGTAGTGTACCTTTTTTTTTTTTTTTGAGATTTTTGTGTAGTGTACCTGGGAAAGATATGATGCCGGCCGGAATCGATGGCAATGCGCATGTAGAGCCATGATCTCACTCTCGCCGTGAGTTGCTTCTGTTCTTGTGCATCCATTTGTTTGCATCAGGTACATGCTCTTTCTGCAAATACTCCTTTTAAGTGCTGGATGGCCGTAGGCAAAATCCATGGAGTCAATACTCACGTGGAGCTTAATCAACTTCGTACTCACTCCGTTTAGAAAAGGATGTCTCAACTCTTTCTAAATGTGCATGTATGGATACACTAAAACATGTCTAGATACATGCAAATTTAGACAAAGTTGAGACATCTTTTTGTGAACGGAAGGAGTATAACATACCAATGACCAATCAAAGATAGTGATAAGAAAGAGTAAAGTTTGTGCCGCTCATAATACTGTAGATGAAATCTGATGCGCCTGCTAATTTCTTGCATAAGTACTTTGATCTATATTAGAGGCATCCATCTAGGCTATTGGTTTTGAACGTGAAAATCGAAATTCTTCACGGACACTGAACCCTCCGGCATCAGCGACATAGCCGGCATGCATGCATCTCTATCTCTTGCAACATCGCCGGTGGACGGCGGCGTAGTTTAGAATCAGCCATGAGATATCGATCTGCCAACCCTTGATGCTGCAGTAATTATAGTGCCCTGCAATCAAAGAATTCTTGTCTGCCTAGTAATACTAATAAATCACTCTTGTCAGCGTATATCATAGCAATATGAAGAGCTTCCAATAACAATTAAGTTATTTTCTGAAGAAACGACACACTGAAAAAAAAATCAGACCTGACAGGGCATGTGCGGCGTACCGCGTGGTTATAATTCATGAGCTTTGTGATGGTGATCCCCGAGACCTTGCGTTGTTCCAGGAGGCCAACATACATAATGAGACTGCACAAAGAAAAACTGAATAGATATGATAGACGGAAGGACGTGTGCAAGACTGCAAGGTCTATGAATAATTGTTAGATTCGTCAGGAAATAATCAAGCCAGCTGATGCAAACTGCATGTCGGGTCACCAAGTGCTCCAATGCTGTTGGGCGTCGCACCAGTGTTTGGTTCTTCGAGTTCACTGCCAAAAGAAAAACTGAATAGATATGATAGACGGAAGGACGTGTGCAAGACTGCAAGGTCTTTGAATAATTGTTAGATTCGTCAGAAAATAATCAAGCCAGCTGATGCAAACTGCATGGCGGGTCACCAAGTGCTCCAAATGTTGTTGGGCGCCGCACCGGTGTTTGGTTCTTGGAGTCAGCATGTCACCATCGATTCAAGCAGCCATGTGGGTTCAGGACATCATCACTTCTCGCAAAATTCGCAAAAGGACTCTCCTTGAAGACATTGAGTTAGACTCGGGTCACCTTGAGATCATGGATGTCGCCTCGAGCTAGCTTCATCGGCGTGATAATGGCAACTGTTGCCTCAAGCTCCTCGAAGACCTTGTGATAGACTTAGGTCACCTTCGTTGGCGCGTGATCGCCGTTTTCGTCGAGCTAGCTTCTTAATATTGCAATTTTTTCCTCAAGCTCATCGAAAGCTTTGCTCTGGGCCGAGGACGCTGCCATGTCGAGATACACGGCGGGATGGCCGTTGTGAAGTCAGACCGATCAACCGTCGACATCCACGTACTACTCCATCGTGCACAATATGCAATCTGATATCTCCGCCCCGCGTCGACAATGGCGTGCGTCTCCGCCCGGAAAACAGCGAATTGAATAATCCTTCTGTAAGATTTACGGCGATCAATCTGAGTCCATGATAATCTTTCAGCTTTGACGTAAAGGACTAAAGTGGTAGCCCGATTACGTATCTAGTACCGTGGGATTTATAATCTATACCTAATATAAGATGCCTATGTTGTTATGTATCCTAGGAGGAGTCCAACTCTGCATTGCATACTCTTGTATAGGCAGACCTGATCGATTACGGCTGGTAGCTATTACGGACATGGTCTTTTGCACGTGGTTTTCATATCCTCTAATCTACCGAAGCGTTATGTCTTAATCTAAGCCGTTATTTTCTCTTGCTAGTTTCTTGATTAATCTTAGCTGTCGATTGTTTGTTGTTTTAATAATATAATAGATTCTTAAAACCTTCCTTTGGCATACCGAAATAAGAGGCAAAGGTTTTATAAAAATTTGCAACAACTTGAGAGTCAAGACCATAAGTAGTGCTAATTTTACGATAATCATCAGTATTCATAAAAGTTTTAACACACTCGAAGTCATATTTTATACCTGACTCCCTACCTTTGTCGTTCTCCCATCCTTCAGTATTCTCTTGAATCCGATCAAGAAGGTCCCATTTAAACTCTTCTTTATTACGAGTGAATAATCCAGAACAAGCAGTATCCAATAGAGTTTTATTCTGAAAGGAGAGTCTTCATAAAAGTTATTGATAACGACATTACCAGTAAGCTCATGAATGGGACATTTGAGCATTAATGACTTCAATCTCCCCACGCTTGGGCAATACTCTCTCCATCATAGGGCCAGAAGTTATATATGAGGTTCCGGTCCTTGTGAATCTCACTTGGAGGATAGAATTTAAAGTAAAAGAGATGTACAATTTCCTCCCATCCAAGAGAATGCCCATTCTTCAGCAGTTTATACCAATGTGCAGCTTTACCAGACAGTGATAGAGAGAATAGCTTCTTCTTAACTTCTCCCATTGAAATACCTGCACACTTAAATAACTCGCATAATTCATGTTGATATAACAAATGATCACCAGGATGGACAGTTCCATCTCCTGCATAGCGGTTATTTGTAACACGTTCAACAATTTTCATAGGTATTTTGAATGGGATTACCTGCTCATCTGGCGCCTCCTCTACTACCTTAGCAGTGGTAGGTTTTCCCAAATAGGAATTCAAGAGAAGAGCCCTCCATAATGAATATAGAGCAGGCAAAAATAAAAACAGCACGTACAGTAAAGATTTTCCTTACCAATTCCACTTACCAATAGCGCTACACTCCCCGGCAACGGCGCCAGAAAATAGTCTTGATGACCCACAAGTATAGGGGGTGTATCGTAGTACTTTCGATAAATAAGAGTGTCGAACCCAACGAGGAGCAGAAGGTGTTGACAAGCGGTTTTGATGAAGGATTCACTGTAAATACTCACAGACAAGTTTTTAGGAGTTTTTGATATGACAGATAAATAAAGTACAAGTAAATAAAATGCAGTAATAATAATTGCAGCGAGTGGCCCAATCCTTTCTACAGCAAAGGACAAGCCGGTTGATGTACTTATAATGACCAAACGTTCTTGAGAACACACGGGAATATTGTCAAGTGCTTTCGCTTCATATAGTTGATTAATCTTCATTGTTTTGATAAGTGTTGTGTGGGTGAACCTATGCTAATGCACCGCCCTTCCTAGGACTAATACATACTTGTGATTAAACCCCTTGCAAGCATCCGCAAATACAAGAAAGTAATTAAGATAAATCTAACCACAGCCTTAAACTTTGAGATCCTGCTATCCCTCATGCATCGATATACCAACGGGTGTTCAGGTTTCTGTCACTCCGGCAACCCCACAATTGGCAAACGAATACAAGATGCATTCCCTAGGCCCATAAAGGTGAAGTGTCATGTAGTCGACGTTCACATGACACCACTAGAAGAATAACACCACAACTTAAACATCAAACCATTAAATATTACTCAATATAATTCACTACTAACATCAAGACTTCTCCCATGTCCTCAAGAACTAAACGAACTACTCACAAGACATCATATGGAACATGATCAGAGGTGATATAATGATGAATAACAATCTGGACATAAACCTTAATTCAACGGTTTCACCCAATAGCATCAACCACAAGGAGTAATTAACACCGGGAGAGTTTCCCCTATGAAATAGACAAGATTCAACCCTAGATGTTACAGCAGAACGGAGTGCAGCGGCGGTGATGGTGGTGTCGGCGGTGGAGATGATGATGATGATCCCAATGAAGTCCAGCTCGATGACGGTGATGATGGCGACGATTTCCCCCTCCGGGAGGGAATTTCCCCGGCAGATTTCTCCTGCCGGAGAGCTTTTCTCTCTGGTGTTTTCCGCCTCGTGGAGGCGGCGGAATATTTCCACGATGGTCTCTGCGTCTTAGGGTTCCCAGGGGGTCATGTATGCGAAGGGGCGATGGCTGAGGTGGGCCTGGGCCTCCACACCCCCTGGCGGCGCGGCCAGAGGTGGGCCCGCGCGAGCAGGGGGTGTGGGCCCCCTTGGCTCACCTCAGCTCCCCCTTTTGGCTACCTCCGTCATCTGACAAAATAGGAGCTCCTGGATGTTTTCCTCGAATTATCGATCTTCAGAAATATCGTATCTTGACGACGCTTTTTCCAGCAGAAATCTGACTCCGGTGTTTATTTCTCCAATAATCATCAAACATGCAAAATAGGTAAAATAACATAAGTAACATCTCTAAATATGAAATATATCAATGAATAACAGTAAATTATGATACAAAATAGTGATGCAAAATGGACGTATCAACCCCCCCAAGCTTAGACCTCGCTTGTCCCCAAGCGAAAACTGAGCTCAGTAAACAAGACCACAGGTTTATGGAGTGAAGTGTCGATAAACAAAATACGGACAAGAAGCATCACATTTATTGATACATAAGTCATTCTAGATAGCAACTTCCCTTCATATAATCTTAACTTGAAACAAGTAGAGGGAACCACAATAAAGTGCATAGAGAGAATCATAATTGGTGATGGCAAACTTAAGTTCTTGGTCAGAGAACAATTAACAGATCATACTTATCTTTCGAGCAGAGTCTTATATTAGAGCTTATATTGCAGAACTTACATGCTCAATCATAACAACCTCCTTACAATCATTGATAACTTTCAAAGTTATATTCATTCAGATAAAAGCTTTTGTGCTAGACAAGGAAACATAAAAGATGTGATTAGAAGTATCAAAATATAAATGATTGGATCACAACAATTCAAATGCTTGCTTGAGATAGAGAGGAATAGGTTTACTGACTCAACAATAAAGTAAAGATAGGCCCTTCGCAGAGGGAAGCAGGGATGAAATCATGTGCCAGAGCTTTTTAAGTTTTAAAATCATATAGAGAGTATAAAAATAGTTGTTTTGAGCTATGTATGTCGTTGTCAACGAATCGTAGTAAAGAGAACACTAACCCCTTGTCAACCAGACTTTCAAGAGTGGCTCCCATGAATGACGTTATTTCTACCCAAAGGTAGATCATCCCTCTTCTCTTTTGTTTACACATGTATTTTATAAATTGATATGACACTCCTCCCAACCTTGCTTACACAAGCCATGGCTAACCGAATCCTCGGGTGCTTTCCAACAATCACATACCATGGAGGAGTGCCTATTTGATGATGCTTAACATTTTAATTTGCTTCTGATAAATCATTGGCAAACATGTGAAGAGAATCAAATGGTTAAGTTTGTAATTAATTGGGACTGGGCACCCCATTTGCCAGCTCTTTTTGCAAGTTATTGGATAAGCGGTGTATATGCCACTAGTCCATTGGTGAAAGTCTGTCTGACAAAAGTGCTAGAGAAACTCTACAAAACCCTCATGAGCTAATAAACAGTGACACAAAATGAGGAGTAATAAGTTTTGAATATTTTAAAGGTAGCACATGAAGTATTTACTTGGAGTGGCGCGAAATACCACATAATAGGTAGTTATGGTGGACACAGATGGCAATAGTTTGGCTCAAGGTTTGGATGTATGAGAAGCATTACCTCTCAATACAGGTTTTTGGATAGCAAGGTTATGTAGCAAGCATAAGAGTTGAGAGATACAAACAATTATACAAGTGATAAGAACAATCATGCAATCTTCCTTGGAAGAACAAATAGTTTAACTTAAGAATACTAAGCTTATGAGCCAACAAGAAAGAAAGATCATGGAATAATATATCTGCATGTACTTGATGTCTACGCACGCTTCTATTCTTGTAGACAGTGTTGGGCCTCCAAGAGCAGAGGTTTGTAGAACAGCAGCAAGTTTCCCTTAAGTGAATCACCCAAGGTTTATCGAACTCAGGGAGGTAGAGGTCAAAGATATCCCTCTCAAGCAACCCTGCAATTAAGATACAAGAAGTCTCTTGTGTCCCAAACACACCCAATACACTTGTCAGATGTATAGGTGCACTAGTTCGGCGAAAAGATAGTGAAATACAAGTAATATGGATGATTATAAGTGGTAATTGCAATCTGGAATAAAAATGGCAGCAAGCAAACATGTAGCAGAACTTGTTGTAAACGGTGTTTCAATGCTTAGAAACAAGGCCTAGGGATCATACTTTCACTAGTGGTATCTCTCAACATGTTAGCACAACTGAACGCAAGTAAATGATACTCGGGATTATTCTCCTTCTTGATAACACAAGAGTACTATGTGTAGGGCTGCAAAAGCACTCCTCAAAGTCTGTAATACCCCGCAGTTATAGGACTCGAGAGGGTAGAAATAGGAATTTGCATTTGTGCATTCATGCATCTTTTGGTAAAATCTGGATAATTTTCGCGCTTTTGTGTTAAAAAGAGTCGGGAGTCGATACCAGACGAGTGTCGAGGGTCTGGGAGTTAGACATCGACAGATAGTCTAGAGGTGTCGATACACCCACTACTCATTTTCAAAACATCACTAAATTGGTTATGTCAAATTTTGACATGATCTATTTATAAGTTCTTTAATTTAACACATTTCAAAATCTTCTCCAATCTTTATATACACACTTTAATAATTCAATAACACAAGTTATAATGACAATAAAAAGGAATGAATCATTCCATATGATTTAACACAAGACATACACACATATTATTGTAACATTCAAATGATTCAAGTAAGGATCATAACTTTTAATCCACAAGTTCAAATAAAAATAGAACACACATGTTTGAATTCAATTCTTTACAAGAGTTCATCCACCCAAATACAAGCAACTAAATTATTACAATCTGTCCATTACAAGCAGATTAAAAACTAAATAATTACATCAAGTGTGAGCTTACAAAAGAGAGAATAAAAAATCCTAAAAACTACATCATTACTTCTAAAACTTCAGGAGATCTTCAACCTGCAAAATAAACACCAAAACAAAAGAATTTGTTAATGTTAAAATGTTGCCAACACCATTTGGTGCTGGCATATTAATGTTGAAATCTGATTTATGCCTAACCAAAACAATGGTTTGGTTAGACAAGTGTGGAGTATAAAAACTTAAATCCTGAGGCAACTTTGGGTCTGATCAAAATGGATCATGCTCATTTAAATCCAAAGGCAACATGAGGGGCAAAGGCTTAACACTTAATAGAATCAATTTCAGGCAACAATAGGCAGCAAGTGCTTTCGAGCAGTTTGATCCAAGACCATATAAGAAAGGCAACATAATTCACAGCTCCACTTTATAAACCAGAAAATCAAATACAAGTAAAAGCAGCAATGATATGGTATCACATTTGCCATTAATTGACAAGTGGATCCTAAACCCACTTCTTAAGCTAATTACTAGCTTAATTGGCCACGCACTTGAGTTTAATTAGCAAACCGACTATCTTTAGCATTCCCAATTCTCAGCCAAGCATTTCCTCACAAATATCTGGATCAGATAGGATCAATGAGTCAAGAATGACTCAGAGTTATCACCATGGGTGATGAACTGCGCAGCAGCAGAGCTGAGCTGATCTCCTAGGTGGAAAGGAGTGCAGAATGGTCAAATAGAGCAGCTCGAGGTAGAAGGGGCCACTGCAAGCAGGTTAGTCACCGCAGCTCAGTTATCCTGGTGTCACAAGCACAGGAGTGCTCAAATTTGTATAAATATAGACCCAAGCCGCAGCCACCAGCACACACAAATTCACAGCAACCACAATACACACAGTGCACAACCATCATCACATCCCGATTACAAATCCATCTGTTCTTCACCAAGAACAAGCACAAACCACTAGCCAAGCATGGAGATTACCTAAAATCATCCACCACAAGCCACTAAACCTAGAAGGAGGCCAGTAGCAAGAAGAGATAGGAGAACCACAAGAAGCAGGCCTGGAGGTTGAACCTTGGAGCAAGATTCAGACTCTACCGTAGCTTGATCTGCTCTACACCCAAGGTTGTTAAACATATGAGCTAGAGAGTGATTTAGCAGGTTCTGTAAATGACAGAACCATGCTTGAGTGATTATTTGAGCATCTGTTCTTAACAGAGCCTTGCTCAGCAAGGTGTGGTGCTTTAGAAAGATGGAATTGCAAGCAGAGTACATCTGTGTGTGCAAAAGAATATGACAGAGTGAGACAGGGAGTGAAGTTGTGTGCAAAAGCATTTTGATTGAGCATATACAGAATTACAGGGTGAATCTTAGTGTAGTATCTGTTCTGATTTTGTGTTGCACAACACTTTACCACATGACAGTGAACCAGCAGAGCTGGATTAGCTGATCACTTCCACAGCTATCATTTGGAAGAAGCACAGGAAAACATAAAAGCATCTCTAATCAAGCAAGTTTGCTGTGTAACTCAACATGGAGGCATCACAGTGAGCCACACATGACTAAATGATGTCCTTAACCACCAAATCATCATAGCTAGTACCACTACTAGCTCAGTTATAATTTTTCTTATCACTTTATCACATCTGTGAGCATTTTAAGCCCACAAATAATCCACAGAGTTAATGGAGGGATCTAAACATGAAGATCTACACCATTTCTCTCACATTCAAGCATACAGAAAAATTGCCAAGGCACAGATACACGCATCGGGTAGCAGAGCATCATCTGCTCATCGATTCCTAAGCCAAGGAGGCGTATGAGTAGATATAGCAGCTACTGGAGCAAGAGGAAGAGAGTAGAGGGGATGCAAACGAAGCTTTACCTGGCGTCCATGGCCGTAGCTCCACGGCGGCGAGGCAGGGCTCGCGCAACCGGTGGAGGGGGCGCATGCGAGTAGGGGTACACACCACCACACCATGGCGGCACAGGGGGCAAGCCCTGCGCCCAGCCATGGCGAGCACGCCGGAGAAGAAGAAGACACGGCAGCATCGGATGAACCCTAACCCTAGGGCAAAGGGGATGCGCACGGCCACGAGAGGAAGCGAAGCACGAATCCCTCCGGTGGGATTGGAGAGCGGAGAGCAAGGAGCAGTTTGCCCACATCACGGCGGCGGAGATGGCCGGAGTCGGCCGGGGCAAGGCGGCGGCGGTGCGGGCGACATGAGCGCCAGGGCGAGGTCGGGCTCGGGCTCGAGTGAGAAGAGAGAGAGAGAGAGGAGAGAGTGGCTCGGTCGGTCAACCGACCCGAGCCAAGTCGAGGTTGACTTGGTTCAACCAAGTGGAGACTCAGGGGCATAATGGTAATTTCACACAAGAAAAATCCAAAACTTTCAAAAGCTTTTAAAAATTCAAATAAAATCCTAAAAATACAAATAAAATATGTAAACATATCAGCAGAACATAATATATCCAAATAAAATGTTACTTTGAATTTTTGAAAAAGATTTCTAGAAGCAAAAATTCAAAGGATCCTTAAGTGGAAATGACTTTGAAATATTCCAAAATATTTTCAAAAGAACATAATATGGGAAAATTATGTATCAAGTTCAATATATAATTTGAACTACACTAAGACTGTCATGCTACTCATCCTACCTAAAATTCAAATCAAATCATCAAAAGAAATCTTTAACAAAACTCTGGGGAATTTTTGGGAAAGAATAAAAATCATCTCATTCTATGCATATTAGCATGTATTTGGTTTTTCAACATTGTCTGATACAGACAGTGTTATTGATTTTCAGAACACGCGAGTCCCAATTCGTCGGAAGCTTTAGACTGCACTACCTATCAGTCTCAAGGCAATTTCCATCTTGCATATCCTCGATTGATTAATTTTATCAAATAATTGCAAAGTACTATGGTTTATCATTGCATGAAAAAGAAAAACCTATTTTCGAATGATGTGAATTGTTATGAATATATGGTTGGCTGGCAGTGGAACCACGGATTGATGTTGTGGTGGAGGTTCCACTGTACGGGAAAGTATATACCTAGGATTAATAACCCATGGCCCAGTGATCCTTGCGCCGTATTGAAGCATCAGCCAACAGATTCACTATGGATGGGCTCGTCAGCCGGCGCCGCGGTCGTGCTGCTGATGACCCACAAGTATAGGGGGTGTATCGTAGTACTTTCGATAAATAAGAGTGTCGAACCCAACGAGGAGCAGAAGGTGTTGACAAGCGGTTTTGATAAATGATTCACGGTAAATACTCACAGACAAATTTTTAGGAGTTTTTGATATGACAGATAAATAAAGTACAAGTAAATAAAATGCAGTAATAATAATTGCAGCGAGTGGCCCAATCCTTTTTACAGCAAAGGACAAGCCGGTTGATGTACTTATAATGACCAAACGTTCTTGAGAACACACGGGAATATTGTCGAGTGCTTTCGCTTCATATAGTTGATTAATCTTCATTGTTTTGATAAGTGTTGTGTGGGTGAACCTATGCTAATGCACCGCCCTTCCTAGGACTAATACATACTTGTGATTAAACCCCTTGCAAGCATCCGCAAATACAAGAAAGTAATTAAGATAAATCTAACCACAGCCTTAAACTCTGAGATCCTGCTATCCCTCATGCATCGATATACCAACGGGTGTTCAGGTTTCTGTGACTCCGGCAACCCCACAATTGGCAAACGAATACAAGATGCATTCCCCTAGGCCCATAAAGGTGAAGTGTCATGCAGTCGACGTTCACATGACACCACTAGAAGAATAACACCACAACTTAAACATCAAACCATTAAATATTACTCAATATAATTCACTACTAACATCAAGACTTCTCCCATGTCCTCAAGAACTAAATGAACTACTCACAAGACATCATATGGAACATGATCAGAGGTGATATAATGATGAATAACAATCTAGATATAAACCTTAATTCAACGGTTTCACCCAATAGCATCAACCACAAGGAGTAATTAACACCGGGAGAGTTTCCCCTATGAAATAGACAAGATTCAACCCTAGATGTTACAGCGGAACGAAGTGCAGCGGCGGTGATGGTGGTGTCGGCGGTGGAGATGATGATGATGATGAAGTCCAGCTCAATGACGGTGACGAGGGCGATGATTTCCCCCTCCGGGAGGGAATTTCCCGGCAGATTTCTCTCTACCGGAGAGCTCTTCTCTCTCTCGTGTTTTCCGCCTCGTGGAGGCAGCGGAATATTTCCACGATGGTTCTCTGCGTCTTAGGGTTCCCAGGGGGTCATGTACGCGAAGGGGCGATGGCTGAGGTGGGCCTGGGCCTCCACACCCCCTGGCGGCGCGACCAGAGGTGGGCCCGCGCGAGCAGGGGGTGTGGCCCCTCCCTTGGCTCACCTCAGCTCCCCCTTTTGGCTACCTCCGTCATATGACAAAATAGGAGCTCCTGGATGTTTTCCTCGAATTATCGATCTTCAGAAATATCGTATCTTGACGATGCTTTTTCTAGCAGAAATCTGACTCCGGTGTTTATTTCTCCAATAATCATCAAACATGCAAAATAGGTAAAATAACATAAATAACATCTCTAAATATGAAATATATCAATGAATAACAGTAAATTATGATACAAAATAGTGATGCAAAATGGACGTATCAGCTACTCCTTGCTGCTTTGAGGCGACGGCGGCACGGAAGCCTGGGAAGGAGAGGTCGGCCGCGGCCGTGCTGGACTGCTCGTGGCCTGGTGCCCTGCTGGCTGTTGCACTGCTGTGTGCATGTGTGATGTGTGAGTGTGTTGTGCTGTGTGGCTGCGGGGTTGGTAGGATAGGATGACGATGGGGATTGGGGGGAACGAGCTCAGGACTAGGTCACGCTTTGGATTGAGGCTTTAGTGTTATGTTGGGCTGGGCCTTGACTAGAGGCAGCGATTTTTACTGGACTTTTTTCCTAAATTTGGGTTATTCGGGTTGTTCGGGTACCGGGACTACAAACCCGAGTTTCCCTAATGTATTTCGGGTTTTCAATATTGCCAGCCGAAATTGTGTTCGGGTTTGTCGGGTTCGGGCTATACGGGTTCAGGCTCGGGTTTTTCGGGTTCGGGGTTCGGGTTTCGGGTTTTGTGCCCACCCTGAGTCGATGCACTCCCATGTCCGTGACACATTGGGGCTCGGCGAAACCGCAGCGGGAAAGGTGGAGGGTGGTTGCTATTTGCCGCACATAGCGTTACCTATGCTCAACCATATTACCAGGCAGAATACTCCCCCAAAGATGTTTGAGCGTCGTCGGAATAGCTAGTTCTTTTTGGAAATTTTCCACATATATTACGTCAGCAGGCAGCCTCATTAAAACCATGTCAGTCCCTTTCGATACCCTGATAAGGAAAAGAATGCGTCAATTACCTGCCGCCTTAACCATTATCGATCGTTACATCACGAACTAGTGTTCCGATCAACTACCCCGGGGGTTCGTCGGTCCAGCTTACAGAATTTTTATTACATAAACTATAACTAGCTAAGTCGTGTGCCACAGAATATGCTTTTCGAGAACAATGCTTGAACTTAACCTTTCTGATTGATGTAACTATATCAACACAATCTGCAAAGATAGTTGTAGCCGCATCCCACCATTGAGACACCCAAGAGAATTTGCTAGAGCGAGGCCATCCCTCGTTGCCATGGCTTCCATTGTGACCACATCCAAACCGTGTTCAACATACAAACATTGAGCAGCAATAAAATTACCACGGGTATCTCTAAGGATAGCACCCGTAGCACCAACATTCATATGAGAATAGAATGCAGCATCAACATTTAGTTTAATGAACCCCGGACCTGGTGGAATCCACTTCTCGATCGCTCTTGTCCCAAGATTTCCGAGCGATTTCTTATAGTTGTTCTCTATAGCAAGCACATATATTAGCCATTTTGTTACCGGTGGTATAGACTCGTTGTGAGTAATTTGACGCCGCAACCACCCAGGGCCGGCCCGGGGGGGTCAGGGTGTGCGGGCCGCCCCAGGGGTGCCCCTATACATCGACCTGGTCGATGATAGGGATGAATCGCACAACCCGGCGATTAACTGGACCTGGCCCAGTAGTAGCTGGTTCGACTGTTTCGCGCGTCGCTGGTTTGACTGTTTCACGCGTCACGAGTTCGATTCCCAGGTTCGAATTTGACTTTTTCGCGCGTCGCGCGTCGCTCTGCCAATGCTGTGAAAAACCAGCGACGCAGTACTAGATTAGGGCGCACGACGGTTTGCCTACTAGCAGAGTAGCATCCCTACTGATTAGTCTGTTTCCTGTTTCGACTTTATTCTGTTTCGCTAGCAGAGTAGCATCGCTCGACTTTATCCTATTTAGACTTCTCTTGCAAGTTTCTTCTTTAAATGCAGTATATTTGAACAGAAAATATTTTTGAATTTAAAATAAAAGTGTACATGAAATTTATGCGCGTCAACGGATAGGTTCCATTCCTGTATTCGGTTTCGAGTTTCGTCAACTGTAACTTCTCAATTTTGAATCGATATTCGAAATATTTTTGGACAATTTTTATCAAATTCATCGCAGTCGGTCGATCGTTTGGAATATCATTTGACGAGTAGGTTAATGTCAACGTTCCACACAACTTTCAAATTGTAACTTTTTTGTTTCGACGGTCATATACGAGATATCTTGTACCGTAGGTTTAAAAGTGAACAAAAAATGTATTTGAACGGAAACTAATTTTGAACGATTTTAAAAGGCGAACAGAAAAAGTCGGTGAACGGAAATTATTTTTGAACGATTTTAAAAAAGTGAACAAAAAATGAATTTGAACGGAACCTATTTTTGAACGATTTTAAAAGGCGAACAGAAAAAGTCAGTGAACAGAAATTATTTCTGAACGATTTTCAAAAAAGTGAACAAAAAAGGTATTTGAACAGAAATTATTTTTGAACGATTTTAAAAGGCGAACAGAAAAAGTCTATGAACATAAATTATTTTTGAACGATTTTCAAAAAGTGAACAAAAAAGGTACTTAAACGGAAACTATTTTTTAACGATTTTAAAAGGCGAACCGAAAAAGTCAGTGAACGGAAATTAATATTGAACGATTTTCAAAAATGTGAACAAAATAGGTATTTTGAACAGAAATTATTTTTGAACGATTTTAAAAGGCTAACAAAAAAAGTATGTGAACAGAAATTATTTTTTAACGATTTTCAAATAGAGAACAAAAATAGGTATTTGAACGGAAACTATTTTTGAACGATTTTTAAAGGCGAACAGAAAAAATCTATGAACGGAAATTATTTTTGAACGATTTTAAAAAAAATGAACAAAAAAAGGTATTTGAACGGAAATTATTTTTGAACGATTTTAAAAGACGAACAGAAAAAGTCTGTGAACGGAAGTTATTTTTGAACGATTTTCAAAAAAAGTGAACAAAAAAGGTATTTGAACGGAAATTATTTTTGAACGATTTTAAAGGGCGAACAGAAAAAGTATGTGAACATAAATTAATTTTGAACGATTTTCAGAAAAGTGAACAAAAACGCATTTGAACGGAAGTTAGTTTTGAACGATTTTAAAAGGCGAATAGAAAAAGTCTATGAACGGAAATTATTTTTGATCGATTTTTAAAAAGAGAACAAAAAATAGGTATTTGAACGGAAATTATTTTTGAACGATTTTAAAAGGCGATTTTCAAAAATGTGAACAAAATAGGTCTTTTGAACGGAAATTATTTTTGAACGATTTTAAAAGGCGAACAGAAAAAGTATGAGAACATAAATTATTTTTTAACGATTTTCAAATAGAGAACAAAAATAGGTATTTGAACGGAAACTATTTTTGAACGATTTTTAAAGGCGAACAGAAAAAATCTGTGAACGGAAATTATTTTTGAACGATTTTTAAAAAAATGAACAAAAAAGGTATTTGAACGGAAATTATTTTTGAACGATTTTAAAAGACGAACAGAAAAAGTCTGTGAACGGAAGTTATTTTTGAACGATTTTCAAAAAAAGTGAACAAAAAAGGTATTTGAACGGAAATTATTTTTGAACGATTTTAAAGGGCGAACAGAAAAAGTATGTGAACATATATTAATTTTGAACGATTTTCAGAAAAGTGAACAAAAACGCATTTGAACAGAAATTATTTTTGAACGATTTTAAAAGGCGATTTTCAAAAATGTGAACAAAATAGGTCTTTTGAACGGAAATTATTTTTGAACGATTTTAAAGGCGAACAGAAAAAGTATGAGAACAGAAATTATTTTTTAACGATTTTCAAATAGAGAACAAAAATAGGTATTTGAACGGAAACTATTTTTGAACGATATTTAAAGGCGAACAGAAAAAATCTGTGAACGGAAATTATTTTTGAACGATTTTTAAAAAAATGAACAAAAAAGGTATTTGAACGGAAATTATTTTTGAACGATTTAAAAAGACGAACAGAAAAAGTCTGTGAACGGAAGTTATTTTTGAACGATTTTCAAAAAAAGTGAACAAAAAAAGGTATTTGAACGGAAGTTAGTTTTGAACGATTTTAAAGGGCGAACAGAAAAAGTCTATGAAAGGAAATTATTTTTGATCGATTTTTAAAAAGAGAACAAAAAATAGGTATTTGAACGGAAATTATTTTTGAACGATTTTAAAAGACGAACAGAAAAAGTTTGTGAACAGAAATTATTGTTGAACGATTTTAAAAAAGTGAACAAAATAGGTATTTGAACGGAAATTATGTTTGAACGATTTTAAAAGGCGAACAGAAAAAAGTGTATGAACATAAATTATTTTTGAACGATTTTCAAAAAAGTGAACAAAAAACGTATTTCAACAGAAATTGTTTTTGAACGATTTTAAAAGGCGAACCGAAAAGTCTGTGAACGGAAATTAGTTTTGATCGATTTTTGAAAAGAGAACAAAAATAGGTATTTTGAACGGAAATTGTTTTTGAACGATTTTAAAAGGCGAACAGAAAAAGTATGTGAACGGAAATTATTTTTGAACGATTTTCAAAAAGGTGAAAAAAAGGTATTTGCACGGAAACTATTTTTGAACGATTTTAAAAGGCCCTCAAACATACATTACAAGATTGTCTCATATATGACCGTCGAAAAGAAAAACTTACAACACGAAAGTTGTGCGTTTAGTTGAGATTAACCTCCTCGTCAAATAATATTTCAATCGGTCAATTAAGTACGACAAATTTGATAAAATTCTTCTAAAAAAGTTCCGAGCATCGATTCAAAATTAAAAAGTTACAATTGACGAAACTGGAAACTAAGTACGGGAATGGAACCTACTCATGGACGCGCATAATTTTCGTATACACATTTATTTTAAAGTAGTTCGAACATGCACTGACACATATACTGCATTTGGATAAGAAACGTGCAAGAAGCAGTTCATTTCTTACAACTCTGAACGAAACAGGAAACAGCGAACGAACTAATATTCCAGTTTTCAAAAATAAATGAAGTACGCTTGTACATGCAGCTAAAAAGAAGTATGAACTTAGTACGCTTTCGAGAGAAAAAGGAACGCGCACGAAAATGTGAAACAGGAAACAGTTGAGTCGATGTGAACGCGCACGCGCCGGAACCCCAATATGGGCCGGCCCAATAGAGCGAAGGGGGTATGCGACTGCTTGTTATGATCGACCAGGTCGATATATAGGTTTTGCCCTGCCCCAGGCCATCAAAATCCAGGGCCCCATATAGGGATACTGTATACCTACGTATATGTAGTTTAGCCCAGCAGAAAAAAAAGGACTACATGGGCTAGTGGGCCGTCTGTGTGGTGCCTGGCCAGGGAGGCAATGCGTCGCATGAGTGAAATAAGCTCGCTCCTTCCAGCTTCCCCTGCCGCCGATGGATCGATCCAATCGGCGTCAGTTGCGAATTGCGATCGCCACCCGCCGTCCGAGCTATCGTCGCTCCTCGCTCGCTCCCGGCGCTCTGTCCATCGTTGCTGGCTCGGTGGCTCTCTTGACGACGTGAGGTACTGTACTGAACTACTGAATATTTCTCTCGATCTCGCTCTCGCTCAACGCTCTCTGCCTCTCTCATAGTCTCATTCTCTCAAGTCTCATCGCAGCAGGAAGACAGGAAGGAACATCGGTTAATCGCCTCACAGATTTCAGGAACGCAGGGCCCCTGATTGCAAGGACGCTCCTGATATAATTTAGTAGTGTGTTCTGAATTTGAGGTCTACGATGACTCAAGAGAGGTTAAATGGTTTGGCAACATTATGCATTGAGAAGCAATTGTTGGATGACATTGACATCAACCCTATTATAAGTGACTTTGCATCAAGAAATGTTACAAGAAACTTTTAAGGTAATATGTATAAATTATTTGGTATGCTCCTTCTTATAGACGCATCATAAGATATTATCAACAGTTGTTTTACATGTATATTCATTATTATTATTATTACGATATCTAAATTAGGTGCCACAAGTTTTAGTTTCGCCCCGGGCCTCGAAAATCTCAGGACCGGCCCTGCAACCACCACAGGTACCAGCAGCCGGTCAGAAGAACTAGTTAAATTCATCGGGCAACCCAATATTGTGTTCGACACTCCTGAAAAATGTCCACCACCAGGGTGTTGGCTACATGTCCAAGGAATAAGTGCACTGAAATAGATGAACATAGCAGGTGAGGTGATGACAATGAACAGCAATGAGGGAACGTCCTAGAGAAGCATGTGATGCTTCATCGAACAACGTGGAAGGTGGAGGCCGGAGCACCATGGAGGTGAGAAATAGCCAAGACTAATTTGAGAGATACATGAAAAATGTGATAAAGAAACTGACTTGCTAATGTTGGCACAAGGAGCACTTTTGGCATGGTCGACAATACTATGGAAAATACGTATACGCATGCTTTTCGTGTTGTGAGATGTTATCTAATACGGTAGTACATCGATGCAAAAAAAAACTAGTCCCTAACGGTAGTGCAATACTGAAATGTCAAACTGGTGATAACTGGTCCTTCTAGAATTATTGGGCATGTTGAATTTCAAAAGCACCACACAGCAAAACCGGAAAGTCCCCTATTACCGGAAACGGAATTTTCATTTTCATGGTCATTCCGCCGTAATATATGTTGTTTTGTTTTTCGTTCAGCAAATTTTGTTTCCATTTCCGTTTTCCACGGGAAAGTTGGCAAGATTCCATTGTGTTTTCATCCCTAGTGCTGGCTACATGTCCAGGGCGAGTTAGATGAACATGAGAAGGTGAGGTGATGACAATGAGCAACAAGGAGGGCACGTCCTAGAGAATCATGTGATGTTTCATCGAACGACATGGAAGGCAGAGGCCGGAGCAATAATGAAGGTGAAAAACAACCAAGACTAATTTGAGAGATACATGAAAAAGTGATAAAGAAACTTACTTGATAATGTTGGCCCAAGGAGCAATTTTTGCATGGTGAAAAATAGTATGGAAAATAAGACGCTTTAATGTTTTGAGACGTAATCTAATACTGTAGTACATCAATGCAAAAAGAAAATACCCTGGTATAGGAAAACGTTCTATCGTCATTTTTGAAATCTAAGAATTGCGATGGTCTTCTTTAAAAAGTTAGAACTTTTCGTGTTGAAATAAGAGCTATCCATCAATAACTAAATCCCCTAGGGTTTCCGACCTTGGGTTTTTTTCTCCTTCAGCGGCGATCGCCGAAGTTCTTCAATTTTCTCCGCGGGATCTCTCTCGTTGGTGTGGGCGGGTGCCTCTAGCATGCTTCTATGCAGGACTCACCCCAGCTTGAGTTCTCGCCAGGGTTTTGAGCGACGATGGAGGGGGCGGGAAGAGGTTCTCGTCCAGGTAACATGGAGGAACCAAGCGCGTTACTGGAACGGTTACATCTTGAAGAAAACAAACTTGACGATCTGATCTGGGAGGAAGATTCAGGAGCTCTGGCTGAAGGACCGAAGTGGCTCGCCATCGCGCGGGTCCTCACTGGGAAAAGCTTTAGTCAGGGAGCTCTCATCGCGGATATGAGGGCGGCGTGGAACCCGGCGCAACAGGTGATGTGGAGAAGGATAAACCCTGATCTCTTTACAATTCAGTTTAGTTGTTTAGCGGATTGGAACAAGGCGTTGCATCAAGGTCCATGGGAATTTAGAGGTTTCGGTGCTTTAATCATGGCTGAGTACGATGGTTTTTTCTAACCCAGAATCCATCAAGCTAGACAAATTGGAAACATGGTGCCAGATCCATAAACTATCGGATGCTGTCTTGAAGAACGAAGGTTTTGTGAAAAATATGGCGAAAAGAATTGGAGAAGTTCAGGAACTGCAGATTACCCTGCCTAGTGGATTCATTGGTCAGTTCATACGAGTTAGGGTTAAGCTGGATGTCAACCAGAAGCTGACCCGGTTTGTGAGTTTTACAAGGGCTAGAAAACGGAATTTTATCAAGTTAAATTTGAGAAACTCCCTACTTTCTGTTTTGCCTGTGGAAAACTTGGGCATTGGTACCAGGAGTGTGGGTCGGGAGAACATGAAGAAGATAAGCTCGAGTGGGGTGCCTTCATCTTAGCGCCGAGAAGGGATCGTGGTGTTGGCCGTGGAGTGGGACAACAGTGACAAACTGACCAAGCTTCTGGTCGAGGCCGTGGCGGGTTCGGAAGAGGAGATGGTGGAAGAGGATTCCCATCTAGAAGTGGTTCTGGTTCAGAGGGAGATGCAAATTCTATGCAGCACAGTTGGAGATGGAATAGTCAGCAAAATCAGGGCAATAGAATGGATGTGGTGGATAGTGCTAATGGGAAAACTACGGATACGCTGATGACTGATGTAGTTGCTTCTGCACGGAAGCGACTAGCGATGGACCTGATGGCCTTTGACGTAGTTACCTGCGTCAAAAGAATATGGTTAGGTTGAGACTCCAAGTGCAGAGTGTATAGTATAGTGAAAGACAGTTTTCCCCACGAGGGGTGACTCGAGGGTTTAATATCGAACTCTCAGGGAATCGGTAGTGAAAGATTTATCTTCTTATCCTTCTCTTGAAAACCTACAAAACAAAGTAAATTGTTTTGTGCCCTCAACCTCACCTAGTGGTTGTCAAGCACAAGGTGTGAGAATGATATGAAAATATAATGAATGCAAAATAGTAAATAAATATGCAATGATAATAAATAAATATGCAAGGATGGTGGAAACAATGATGGATGATATTTTTGGGTTTTGTATTGTGAATGCAAGATGCAAATGTGTTTTTGTATTTTCGGATTTTTAAATGACATAAAATGTAAAATGGGTAAAAGTAATTGGAAAGGTGTTTCTTATGATTAAAAATGGATAGTGGTTCATGGTTTCACAAATGCACTCTCTCTTTAATAAAGTGGTAGATAATGGAACATAGAATTGACATATTAGATTGCAACATAAAGGTTTCATGACAAGTTACTAATTATATGGGCATCACGTCCTAACATAAAGATCTTTTGTTTATTAATCTCTCTTATTATACTCCACTAAGATGGGAATTAAATCGAGCTATCCTAGTATGAAGATAAATTGGAGTATAGCATTAAGTTCTATGACATGAAGTTAAAATAAGAACTTGCTAGATCTAGTCATGGAGTAGTGGCAATGGTCACACCCACATCTCCGTAGCAAGGTATTTTTCTTTATCCCTAGTGAGGCAACAAAGTAAGGTAAAATACCCAAGTGGATCGTGGAACTTCTCTCACTTTCACCGCACTAGCCACCCCCCGTTACTCCAACTAATGCATACGTTCCCCCTCACACGCTCTCATACACATGCTTGATCAAAACAAGTAAACAAGAACGGGGTACATAATATGCATCTACTTTCATAACTGAAACAAAACTATTGCAATCTCAAACATATATTAACTCATAAAAAGATCCACCACAAAGGTATTACATAGATGACCGTAATCATGTTCAGCAGCTCATATGGTACTAATTAGTGAAGCTAAAGAGAGGAGAGATACATGAGTTACTTCCACAAACCCATAGTCCAGGGGTGGACTACTGCCTCTTCATCATGGAGACGATGGAGAAGTCGTTGGAGAAGATGGAGACCACGCCGGCAGTGTAGGAGTTTGCGCGATAGAAACAAAAAAATCTCTCACATGCGGAAGCAACACTTAAGATCCAATCTAGAAGATGCAAGTAACGGGGAGAGTAGTTCATCATACCCTCGAAGAACACGCGCGTTGAACGTTTAATTCAACGCAGCTCGGTGAAGTTGTTGAGGATGTTCAATCCGATCAGCACCGCAAATTAACGAGCAGCACCTCCAGAGGCTTGCACACGTACAGCTCGATGACGTCTTGTAACATCCCAAATTTAGAAACTAAGAAAAACTTAGTTTTACAAGACCCAAAATTCAGAACCAACAAAAACTTTTGAAATGTTTTACTGATGATTTTGTTTTCCTTCCCATTGCTATGTTTGAACTTGTGTGACTTGTTGTTTAAGTTGTTTGATTAGTAAATACAAGACCCAACCAATATAAAAATATATTTAACTTTGGTGATCATGTTATGACAAGAAAATATTCTATATATCTTTTTCATTCTTATTTTGGCCAACTCCATTTCAATGATACTTAGTTTAGCAACAACCAAAACTAATACCCATTATTTGAGAAAGTAAAAGTATTTCCAAAACCATGTGTTCCCAAAATATGGAGATCTATATGCTATCTCCTACCTATTTCTCAACCCTGATATTTTGCAGGTGTATAAAACTCCCATTTTATAAACTCCTAATTTCATTCCATTTGAAAATAATACTAGTGGGAAATATATTACCCCACATATGTTGTCTTGCTCAAAACCCATTTCAAAAATACAAAGGTGAAGTTGAGATAGTTTTAAACATCATCTTGTCATAATTAAGTGTGATCATTTTTATAAGATAGTATTGTTAATCATGTGAATGGTGGTGTGATTAATTCTTGTGGTTTGAATTGTGTGGACTTGGAAGTGATGTTGATCTTGTTGTGATTATTTGCTTGTTGGACTTCTGATTGTATTGATTGTTAATTCTTGTCTTATTGTTTGCTTGGGTGAATATCTACACCAATATACTTGGGTGCTAAGTTGGAAACCCACTGGTCCCCAAATATGGAAGGTGACTTAAACTTAAAAGCAAACTCCTCAAATTACTCAACAAATGGGAATTAAGATCATGAGTTAAAGAAATGATCTTAATAAATAATTTTCTCTACTTAACTATCTATTTCCTTCAAACCAATATTTTTTCTCTATGAAAATAAAAACTATTTGAAGTTGATATGTTTGTCAAGGAAGTTCCAAGAGTTCCAAGATTAATATTTTGAACTTGCTTAAAATTTCTAAAAGATTATAAATTTGTATTTAAACAAAATGCCATATCTAAAACCTATGAACAAAAGTTGTTCAAAAACATTTTATTTTAACAGACCAATTTTTGTGTAGCTTCTACATGTATTGGGGAGGCTACATAAATATTTTCAAATTTTTCTAAAATGTTTTAGTGCCTCAATTAAATACCTAAAGTGCTACTGAAAATAAAAGAAATAAAGAAAAGGACTTAGTTGCAAATAGAAGGAGAAGTCCAAGGGGGTTTCCAGAAAAGCAGCGTCGTCTTCCCTGTAGCAGCAGTGGCCGTCGCCGTGTCGTCCTCGCACAACGCCGCTCGTCGCCCGGTCCCCCTCTCGCTCCTCCGACCGCGGCCATCCAGGAACGCACCGCGTCGAACCCCTCTCTCTGCTGCCCTGCGAGTGGTATGGAGAACGCCACGACGCCGCACCTCTGCTCTCCCTCACTGCCCATGCCGCCGTGCACCTCTCCCGTGTGTCACACTGCCCGGACCCCCCCCTCTCTCCACTCTGCTCTCGCTGCCCAGCGAGGAGGATAAGACCCCCCACCTCGACGATGCTCTGCTCCCTCACTTTCACTCTTTGCTCACCTGCCCGTCTCTTTCCTCTCTCTCTATTCCCTCACCACGGCCGAACCATGTCCATGTCGCCGTTGCACGCAGCCATCGTTTGAAGCAGCCCGAGCACCTCTAGGACCGCCAGGAGCTCCGCCTAGTCCTCCTCCACCGTCACGTACAAGGAATCGGACCGGGGAGCTGGGGATCGCCGCCATCGACGCCGTCTTCTTCCTCACGGGCCGCCGCGCTCCGAGCTCGATTCCGACGTCTTCACCACACCTCTGCACCAGCGGTCGTTACCCACGCGTCAAGGGTAAGCTGGTGCATCTTCTGGACATGCCCGTGCCTCCCCTCTCTTCGTAGAACGTCGCGTTGATGGTAGACCGTACCGTGCCGCCGCCGGAGCTCCCCAGCGCCGCCGTCTCCGGTGTCGTTATGGTCCAGCGCGCCGCCACTAGATAGCCCTCTCACTTGCGAGTAGATCCAGTGTAGCAGCTAGGTCCCGCGCGTACTAGAACGTCGATCCCTTGCGCGTCGCCGCCGGTGATCACCGCGGCCGTGCGCGTCGTCACCGTGCACGGTCCTCACTTCAAAAGGATACGCGCACGTAATCTAGCACATCCACCGCAGCAGCCCAGTGGCACCACACCGTGCCGCGCTCGCGCGCGACGTGAGTTCGAACCCCCGTAGACGCAAAGGCACAACCCCCTTTTTCCTTTCTTTTTCCGCGCTGACAGGCGGGCCCCACTGGTTAGTGACCGTGGTGGCCAGCACAGCCCACACACGCCCAGTCAGCGCCATCGTGGCCTCTGGTCCACGGGTCAGTTGTTGCGGCTAGCCCAGCCCTGGGTATAAAACGATCCGGTAGTTTCTCTGGGAATTAAAATAAGTAGACAGATTCAAATATAAATAGGTAAAATCCATAACTTTTTAAATACTTGTCCAAAAATTACAAATAAGGTACCAAAATGTTCAGAAAAATAAGGCCTGTCTTTTGGTGTAGATCACCTATCCAAATAAATTAGTTTATCTGATGTTTTATTAGAATAAAGAAAAAGGCAGAAAAGAAAATGCTTTTAGAAAATCTTTAACTTTAAAAATAATGATCCAAAAATTAGGTTTGACCTATGAAAACGTTCAGCAAGTGATAACCTTTATGATCCACCTTGTTTCCAAACATGGATCATTATTTTATAGTGTTGTTTAAAATAAATTAACAAAAGGGCAGATTTAAAAAGAATTTTATAAATTAATCTGTAATGATTTTTGGAGCAAATCCAATTTTGCTAGGTTCCTAGTGTTTCACTTTATCATACCCTAGCTTGGTGTGATGGCTCCACTTATAAAGACTAATTGGTGGCCTAACTTTTGTCTGAAGTATTTCCTGTTTAAAGGAAGGTGCTTGTTGTTAATCTTTGCCTGAGATAGTTTTGGGATCGATGGACCTAGCTAGTGTATAGGTGATAGACTACTGACCAATAAAATGCCCTCGTAAGTGTAGATCCTAGCTATTGCCCGAATGATTAGTTCGAAGCTTACGGTTTGTTACTTGTCTGTATACCACTTGTGGTTTGGTTTGCTTGTTGATTGTTGTGTTATTCTCATGTTTGCGACGCTAGATATAAACACTACCGGAGTGGTCTTTGGAACGGAGTTATTGAGGAAGGGGAATTTGTTGAACCTGAAGATCAAGACCAAGGTCACTTTGCCGAGCAATGCAAGCTATTCTCTGAGCTTGCATCTATATACATCTATTTTTGGTTCACATGTTTTACTTATAAAGAGCATCAGTGATTTATGTGGTGTTTGCCACGAAAGTATGATTTTGAAAACCCTTTTCCAAATTATAAGTATATTATTTTGACACCCTATATGGAGATATTAGCTGGAATTTCTTTTTCAAACTATAGTATGGGAAAATTATTGTTTACTCAAAACTCCTTTGAAAATACTTGTGTGTGGCTATGGAATGCCGAGATGTCGGTGTTGAAGTGGAGAAATGGAGAATGAAGATGTTTATGAAAAATGCACATTGTGTCTTTGTACTATGACAACCAGCCGATAATCTGTGCGACCACATTTACCCACATATGGGAAAGGGCGTAGTCATATAGTTTGCTCATATTAGTACTGGATGCCTCAACAACGGGGATGACCCCGTTCCTTGAGGGGATGGTCTGAGGACCTACCCCCTGACCTGGGTCCTCTTAAGAGAAGTCTGCCAACAGAGTTGGTATGAGTGTATTGGAGAAAGAGGATTGAAGGTTCCACCATAAATCGCCGGGCAGAACTACGAGTCCTCACACTTAGATTCCGACGGGCTGGGTTAAGTGTGTTGGAAAGTATCGTAGCGGTAGGGTCCTATACTAGCATGAGCAAAGGACAGGCTACGGTCGGTGACTCAACTTCGCATACACCTTGTATGGCGGGACGTGGCTGACACGATGAGTTACCGGATGGATGTGGGAAAAGCGTGCTACCTCTGTAGAGGGTAAAACTATTCGAATAGCCGAGTCCTCGGATATGGACAGTTGGGAGGCTGTCCTCTGACCATGTGCAAGTGTTGAGATTTGAAAATAAAATGGAGATGTGTTGTATCTGCAACTCTACCGACGGGCTGGTATGAGGTGCTGGAGAATGATTTGACCATGACGGGCTATGGTCGAGAAGTGAAGAGTTTTGTAATTTGAAAGTGGAAAATATTTTAGGCAACTATACCAAAGGGCTGGTATAAGGTTGTTGGAAAATGATTTGACCATGAAGGGCTTGGTCGGAAAAGGAGGAGTTTTGGGAGAAATAAACAAAATGGTGAATTTCCGGGAAATTTTTTAAAAGAGACTTCTTATCACTTTTCAACAAAGATATATTTCGGGAAAAGATTTTAAAGAGACTTCTTACAAAGACAGATTTATGGGAAAAGTTTAAAAGCCTTCTTTCCTTTTTCAATAAAGATATAGAGGTTTCAAAACAAGGTTTTATTAAACAAAAGGCTACCTTCTCTTTTCAACAAGGATATAGAGTTTTCAAAGCAAACGAAAATTTGTTTAACCAATAAAAAGAGTAGTGCATGCTCATTCCGGGGGTAGTTTGCGAGTACATTCAAATGTACTCATATTGGTTTCGTCCCTGGCTATTGTCTTAGCCAGATTCTGAAGATGAGAAGTCAAAGAAGAAGACTTCACTGACGTCGATGCGAACTAGGGCGCTTCCCAGTCAGCTGCCTGTAGGGTTAGCAAGTGACTTGGGCTCCACGTTGATTTTGTGATTTCCGCTGCGAGTACCTGATGAAGTTATGGCTTCAATCAAGTAAGGAAATTTATTCAGTATTTATGGGTGTTCTGTGATACCAATTTGAGTTATGTGCAACATCAGACTGATCATGGGATTGTTGCAGGAAACATAACGAGTATCTCGGATACCTAATCCGGGGTCCCACAGACTTGGTATCAGAGCCATCCTGACTGTAACAGACCTTAGTTAGCATGGACGTTAGTTAGGAAAGGAAATATTTTGTTAAAAATATATTGTTAACAAAAACATATTTTTATCAAAGGAAGCCCAAGAAAATAGCTTCCACTCTTCTCACCTTCTCAAATATTTCTGAGTCTTATCCCTCTATTTAAGATTTTCCAAGGATTTCTCTACTCCCTCTTACCCGTTCAAAGTACTTGACGATGAACCCAAGTGAGACCTGATTAGCTAGTACCTACAAGAAGAAGCTTCCATCTCAAATGTTTAACATTCAACATCAAGGTGATTGATCTGCAAATACCAAGATTGTCAATGTCAACCACGCAAGAGGTCTCGAAGACCTCAACTCAATATCAACAATTCCACTCGGTTACTACCTCGACAATCTCAATTTTTCCCGCTGAAGCCTAAGGCGACAAAATGAAGACTTCAACAGCCCTGTTTCACCAAGACTCATAGGATCGATAAGATAAGCTCGTTTTACTTGAGCAAACCCCATCTTCCACGGTATTAAACGTCTGTTGGTGCTAAAAGTGCCTTGATTGATCTTTGCTTGTGTGTTGCATTTATTGTGTGTTGTTTTCCTTGTGTGTTTCACAAAACACGCCTTGTCGGGAACCCAAAGTAACCCACTTTTATCTGTTGCTTTATTTTGACTGTTAGCAACAAAACCTTTTTGCCTTGTTGGCCATAGATGTACTTTTTTATCCTTTCAAAAGTCCGACTTAGAAAACCCTTCAGAAAATTTTCCCTAGTAAGAGAGGCAAGGTATGGAATACTCTCTAACCCAAGACTCTGTGACCTTCTGCAAAACGGATAGCGGCCTTCATACGTCGTTTTGTACAACCACATCAAGCCATCGAGAAAGATGAAGATTCAAGACCCGACGGTAGATGACACTGGTCGTATCCCGTCGGACTAACAAAAGAATATGAAAACTAACATAACTAACATAATTTATCTAACTTTAATCTCTCATCTAACCAAATTTTGCAAAATACTAACTGCTTTTTCTAGACAAAGGAATAAGTGCCATAGGACGACTCAAAACTAGTTGGTAGAAAGGAGACTTTAGGAGGATATAAGAGTGTTGGACTATAAGATTATTAGTCAAAAGGATCCCTTAAGAATCTAGTTGATGAGATCAAACTTTGGTGGATTGTTGGTAATATCAAAAATTTGGGTTTAGAATAGAAGTGAAAACTCGAAGAGGTCGATAAAAAATTGGGTTTGAACAGATGATATATTTGATTAATACTCTGGGGCTAACCAGTTGTGGTCCCCAACCATTGGTGGTTATCTGGAGCTAGAAGACGTGACCCTTGATTTAAGGTTTACAAGTAAATGTGAAAGTTATTGGATTTTTAGGAAGCACTTGCTGATAAAATGATGTTTGGATTGGTTAGAAGCAAGTAAATTAAGAAGAATACTCCGGTGTTGGAATGTTTAGTGTGATTCTTAGAGCAAGTGACCTTTGTACTAAATTCTTATGGAATTATAGGAAGTGGTCAAAGATGAGTTAGTAAATGAGTAGATCGTTGTATGCAAGAAATAATTGGTGGGGATAAGTGAATGTTTATCGGATTCGAGGAATCAATATGACTTGGTCTAGTAGCAGGCATTCTATGTGAAAGTAGTTTTTAGAGTTTGTCACGCTCTGTTTGGATATTCTTAGAAGGATCATTTATCGTTGATTAAGAGATCAAGGCCCAAAAGTGTGGAGATAAAATCTGATTTGGTTAGAAAGTGGGGCAATTCTTGATGGAATGGTCACATGACTGTTGGATGCTTTATTTAGCTTTGATGATATGATCGTGGGAAAATAACCACCTGAAGAGTAAGATAATATGAGATATGCCTATCTATGGAGAGAAATCAATCAAGAAATAATTGGTGGACCGCTACGATTTTTGTGGTAGAAGGTAATGGGAAGATTTGCCTTAAAGGTTTGATGGATATTCGCTAGATTGAAAGATAATATGATAAAGAGCTTATGCCCGAGAAGATGATGGTGGATTAATAACTTTGGCTTGGGCAAAAGCCATGATTCAATTAACTAGTTGATAGTAGTGACTTACCAGAGATGTTGGAATGGTATTTTGAGACTCGAGAATTAGAGGCCTGTGTAAAGTTGGATGTTTTGGATTTTAGGTATAAAAAGTTTGATGTTCAGAGTATAGCACCCAACTCCCTTGAAAACTAACTAAAGCCCCTCAACCAGAAAGTTTTCCCGGAAATCCTAACTATCTGGTGCTCTCTAACTTACTTATGAAGACACCTGCGAAACTTCGTGAAGACCCAGATCAAAGAAGCCTTTTAGGACCATCCTTTTTCCGACAAGCCGAAGGAAGAAAAGCGTGAAGAAGATCTACCGGAAGTCACTAAGAAGAATCAAACGACGGAAGCACCTGATGTTGGCAACATCAACCACCAAGCAAGTCAGACGCCCTTAGAAGTTTATAACATCCCTCTACTAACTAGAAACCAGAGAGAGTCGAGTGCTCAGACTTGACGCATCCTGAGAACAACGCATCCCACCTGTGACCCTCATAAGGAGACAATATCAGGAAGTGATATCTGCACCGATCCAAGCACCGAGGAGTGACAACCAAGACAAAGGTCGTCAAGCTACTCAAGAAGAATGATGCCTCCAAGTCAACTCCAGCTGCGACTTTCAACAAGACCGATTAAAAGATCCCTTTTTAAGGGGGAAGACATGCACTACGTATACCAGAACATGTCAATAATTAGTTCCTTGCGCCTTAGCCTTATAGTGTCTGGAAACAGCCAGCCAGGACTATCCATCAGCGTCGATCGTCAAGTCAACCCCATCATCAAGGAGCTGAACTCAACACAGAAGATTATCAACAAAGAAAGCCTCGCAACATCAATTAGTCAAGATCTCACATGGCGACCTCACTGAAGAAGCAACAACCTCGGAAGTATAGTCAGCCCAAAACCCGTGGCCTCGTGCTCCCCTGTTACCACCGGGCAAATCTCGAATGTTTTAAGGGGGGAAGGATCTGTAACATCCCAAATTTAGAAACTAAGAAAAACTTAGTTTTACAAGACCCAAAATTCAGAACCAACAAAAACTTTTGAAATGTTTTACTGATGATTGTGTTTTCCTTCCCATTGCTATGTCTGAACTTCTGTGACTTGTTGTTTAAGTTGTTTGATTAGTAAATACAAGACCCAACCAATATAAAAATATATTTAACTTTGGTGATCATGTTATGACAAGAAAATATTCTATATATCTTTTCCATTCTTATTTTGGCCAACTCCATTTCAATGATACTTGGTTTAGCAACAACCAAAACTAATACCCATTATTTGAGAAAGTAAAAGTATTTCCAAAACCATGTGTTCCCAAAAATATGGAGATCTATATGCTATCTCCTACCTATTTCTCAAACCTGATATTTTGCAGGTGTATACAACTCCCATTTTATAAACTCCTAATTTCATTCCATTTGAAAATAATACCAGTGGGAAATATATTACCCCACATATGTTGTCTTGCTCAAAACCCATTTCAAAAATACAAAGGTGAAGTTGAGATAGTTTTAAACATCATCTTGTCATAATTAAGTGTGATCATTTTTATAAGATAGTATTGTTAATCATGTGAATGGTGGTGTGATTAATTCTTGTGGTTTGAATTGTGTGGACTTGGAAGTGATGTTGATCTTGTTGTGATTATTTGCTTGTTGGACTTCTGATTGTATTGATTGTTAATTCTTGTCTTATTGTTTGCTTGGGTGAATATCTACACCAATATACTTGAGTGCTAAGTTGGAAACCCACTGGTCCCCAAATATGGAAGGTGACTTAAACTTAAAGCAAACTCCTCAAATTACTCAACAAATGGAATTAAAATCATGAGTTAAAGAAATGATCTTAATAAATAATTTTCTCTACTTAACTATCTATTTCCTTCAAACAATATTTTTTCTCTATGAAAATAAAAACTATTTGAAGTTGATATGTTTGTCAAGGAAGTTCCAAGAGTTCCAAGATTAATATTTTGAACTTGCTTAAAATTTCTAAAAGATTATAAATTTGTATTTAAACAAAATGCCATATCTAAAACCTATGAACAAAAGTTGTTCAAAAACATTTTATTTTAACAGACCAATTTTTGTGTAGCTTCTACATGTATTGGGGAGGCTACATAAATATTTTCAAATTTTTCTAAAATGTTTTAGTGCCTCAATTAAATACCTAAAGTGCTACTGAAAATAAAAGAAATAAAGAAAAGGACTTAGATGCAAATAGAAGGAGAAGTCCAAGGGGGTTTCCAGAAAAGCAGCATCGTCTTCCCTGTAGCAGCAGTGGCCATCGCCGTGTCGTCCTCGCATGACGCCGCTCATCGCCCAGTCCCCCCTCCCGCTCCTCCGACCGCGGCCATCCACGCACGCACCGCGTCGA
The DNA here is from genome assembly GCA_947311845.1 of Poa pratensis. NCBI lineage: Eukaryota > Viridiplantae > Streptophyta > Magnoliopsida > Poales > Poaceae > Poa > Poa pratensis. Next base: position 85,952,281 of record CAMZMU010000074.1, on the reverse strand, counting down.
ACCCCTCTCTCTGCTGCCCTGCGAGTGGTATGGAGAACGCCACGACGCCGCACCTCTGCTCTCCCTCACTGCCCATGCCGCCGTGCACCTCTCCCGTGCATCGCACTGCCCGGACCCCCCTCTCTCCGCTCTAAGCTGCCCAGCGAGGAGGATAAGACCCCCCACCTCGACGATGCTCTGCTCCCTCACCTTCACTCTTTGCTCACCTGCCCGTCTCTTTCCTCTCTCTCTCTATTCCCTCACCACGGCCGAACCATGTCCATGTCGCCGTTGCACGCCACCGTCGTTTGAAGCAGCCCGAGCACCTCTAGGACCGCCAGGAGCTCCGCCTAGTCCTCCTCCACCGTCACGTACAAGGAATCGGACCGGGGAGCTGGGGATCGCCGCCATCGACGCCGTCTTCTTCCTCACGGGCCGCCGCGCTCGAGCTCGATTCCCTCTGCACCAGCGGTCGTTACCCACGCGTCAAGGGTAAGCTGGTGCATCTTCTGGACATGCCCGTGCCTCCCCTCTCTTCGTAGAACGTCGCGTTGATGGTAGACCGTACCGTGCCGCCGCCGGAGCTCCCCAGCGCCGCCGTCTCCGGTGACGTTATGGTCCAGCGCGCCGCCACTAGATAGCCCTCTCACTTGTGAGTAGATCTAGTGTAGTAGCTAGGTCCCGCGCGTACTAGAACGTCGATCCCGTGTGCGTCGCCGCCGGTGATCACCGCGGCCGTGCGCGTCGTCACCGTACACGGTCCTCACTTCAAAAGGATACGCGCACGTAATCTAGCACATCCACCGCAGCAGCCCAGTGGCACCACACGTGCCGCGCTCGCGCGCGACGCGAGTTCGAACCCCCGCAGACGCAAAGGCGCAACCCCCTTTTTCCTTTCTTTTTCCGCGCTGACAGGCGGGCCCCACTGGTCAGTGACCGTGGTGGCCAGCACAGCCCACACACGCCCAGTCAGCGCCAGCATGGCCTCTGGTCCACGGGTCAGTGGTTGCGGCTAGCCCAGCCCTGGGTATAAAACGATCCGGTAGTTTCTCTGGGAATTAAAATAAGTAGACAGATTCAAATATAAATTGGTAAAATCCATAACTTTTTAAATACTTGTCCAAAAATTACAAATAAGGTACCAAAATGTTCAGAAAAATAAGGCCTGTCTTTTGGTGTAGATCACCTATCCAAATAAATTAGTTTATCTGATGTTTTATTAGAATAAAGAAAAAGGCAGAAAAGAAAATGCTTTTAGAAAATCTTTAACTTTAAAAATAATGATCCAAAAATTAGGTTTGACCTATTAAAACGTTCAGCAAGTGATAACCTTTATGATCCACCTTGTTTCCAAACATGGATCATTATTTTATAGTGTTGTTTAAAATAAATTAACAAAAGGGCAGATTTAAAAAGAATTTTATAAATTAATCTGTAATGATTTTTGGAGCAAATCCAATTTTGCTAGGTTCCTAGTGTTTCACTTTATCATACCCTAGCTTGGTGTGATGGCTCCACTTATAAAGACTAATTGGTGGCCTAACTTTTGTCTGAAGTATTTCCTGTTTAAAGGAAGGTGCTTGTTGTTAATCTTTGCCTGAGATAGTTTTGGGATCGATGGACCTAGCTAGTGTATAGGTGATAGACTACTGACCAATAAAATGCCCTCGTAAGTGTAGATCCTAGCTGTTGCCCGAATGATTAGTTCGAAGCTTACGGTTTGTTACTTGTCTGTATACCACTTGTGGTTTGGTTTGCTTGTTGATTGTTGTGTTATTCTCATGTTTGCGACGCTAGATATAAACACTACCGGAGTGGTCTTTGGAACGGAGTTATTGAGGAAGGGGAATTTGTTGAACCTGAAGATCAAGACCAAGGTCACTTTGCCGAGCAAGGCAAGCTATTCTCTGAGCTTGCATATATATACATCTATTTTTGGTTCACATGTTTTACTTATAAGAGCATCAGTGATTTATGTGGTGTTTGCCACGAAGATATGATTTTGAAAACCCTTTTCAAATTATAAGTATATTATTTTGACACCCTATATGGAGATATTAGCTGGAATTTCTTTTTCAAACTATAGGATGGGAAAATTATTGTTTACTCAAAACTCCTTTGAAAATACTTGTGTGTGGATATGGAATGCCGAGATGTCGGTGTTGAAGTGGAGAAATGGAGAATGAAGATGTTTATGAAAAATGCACATTGTGCCTTTGTACTATGACGACCAGCCGATAATCTGTGCGACCACATTTACCCACATATGGGAAAGGGCGTAGTCATATAGTTTGCTCATATTAGTACTGGATGCCTCAACAACGGGGATGACCCCGTTCCATGAGGGGATGGTCTGAGGACCTACCCCCTGACCTGGGTCCTGTTAAGAGAAGTCTGCCAACAGAGTTGGTATGAGTGTATTGGAGAAAGAGGATTGAAGGTTCCACCATAAATCGCCGGGCAGAACTACGAGTCCTCACACTTAGATTTCGACGGGCTGGGTTAAGTGTGTTGGAAAGTATCGTAGCGGTAGGGTCCTATACTAGCATGAGCAAAGGACAGGCTACGGTCGGTGACTCAACTTCGCATACACCTTGTATGGTGGGACGTGGCTGACACGATGAGTTGCCAGATGGATGTGGGAAAAGCGTGCTACCTCTGCAGAGGGTAAAACTATTTGAATAGCCGAGTCCTCGGATATGGACAGTTGGGAGGCTGTCCTCTGACCATGTGCAAGTTTTGAGAGTTGAAAATAAAATGGAGATGTGTTGTATCTGCAACTCTACCGACGGCTGGTATGAGGGTGCTGGAGAATGATTTGACCATGACGGGCTGTGGTCGAGAAGTGAAGAGTTTTGTAATTTGAAAGTGGAAAATATTTTAGGCAACTATACCAAAGGGCTGGTATAAGGTTGTTGGAAAATGATTTGACCATGAAGGGCTTGGTCAGAAAAGGAGGAGTTTTGGGAGAAATAAACAAAATGGTGAATTTCCGGGAAATTTTTTAAAAGAGACTTCTTATCACTTTTCAACAAAGATATATTTCGGGAAAAGATTTTAAATAGACTTCTTACAAAGACAGATTTATGGGAAAAGTTTTAAACGACTTCTTTCCTTTTTCAATAAAGATATAGAGGTTTCAAAACAAGGTTTTATTAAACAAAAGTCTACACTTCTCTTTTTCAACAAGGATATAGAGTTTTCAAAGCAAACGAAAATTTGTTTAAGCAATAAAAAGAGTAGTGCATGCTCATTCCGGGGGTAGTTTGCGAGTACATTCAAATGTACTCATATTGGTTTCGTCCCTGGCTATTGTCTTAGCCAGATTCTGAAGATGAGAAGTCAAAGAAGAAGACTTCACTGACGTCGATGCGAACTAGGGCGCTTCCCAGTTAGCTGCCTGTAGGGTTGGCAAGTGACTTGGGCTCCACGTTGATTTGGTGATTTCCGCTGCGAGTACCTGATGAAGTTATGGCTTCAATCAAGTAAGGAAATTTATTCGGTATTTATGGGTGTTCTGTGATACCAATTCGAGTTATGTGCAACAACAGACTGATCATGGGATTGTTGTAGGAAACATAACGAGTATCTCGGATACCTAATCCGGGGTCCCCACACGTCTCCCTCTTCTTGATCCAGCAAGCTAGAGGGTGAAGTAGGTGGGATCGATTCCAGCAGCACGACGGCGTGGTGGTGGATATGGTGGAGAGTTCCCGCGGCAGGGCTTCGCCAAGCGGTGCACGCGAGGTAGAGGAGCAGCAAACAAATGGTGCGGCCAAGCCTTAGTCATTTGGTGCGCCTCTCTACTCTCTTATATAGGCAAGGGAGTAGCGGACACTTAATTCCCAAGGTAGTAACCTCCCTCTTTAAAGAGTGGTAAACCCTTCTCCTTTAAAAGGTAGTAACCCCTCTTTCAAGAGTGGTAACCCCCCATTTAAGGGCTGCCCACTGATTTGCCACATGGACCAAGGAGGGCTGGTTAAATGGACCAGTGGGCCACTCTTGGTCGTCGGGGACAGTGGGCTCCATAGTGGGACCCTCTAGAACCTTCTAGAACATTCTGATACTCTGCCGAAAAATTCCCGAACTTTTCCGGAACCCTTAAATCAACTTACCATATATAAATCTTTACCTCCAGACTCTTTCGGAGCTCCTCGTGATGTCTCGGATCTCATCCGAGACTCCGAACAATATTCGGACACCATTAATAAAATTATCCCAGAGCTACTCTAGCGTTTCCGAACGTTAAGTGTGTGACCCTACGGGTTCGAGAACGTGCAGACATGATCGAGACACCTCTCCGATCAATAACCATTAGAGGGACCAGGATATCCAAAATGACTCCCACACATTCAACGAATATCTTTATCGGTTGAACCACTATGTCGTGGACTACTATAATCCGTATACAATTTCCTTTGTCACACGATATTTTACTTACCCGAGATTTGATCATCGGTATCACTATACCTAGTTCGATCTCGTTACCGGTAAGTACTCTTTACTCGTTCCGTAATACAACATTCTCTATGACTAACTCATTAGTCATGTGCTTGCAAGCGTTACTGAATGTTCACTACCGAGTGGGCCCAGAGTATATCTCTCTGAAAAACGGAGGGACAAATCCTAGTCTTGATTCATGTAATTCAACAAGTACTTTTAGAGATACCCGTAAGACACCTTTATGATCACTCTGTCACGAAGCAATGGTTGATGTCCCCAAAGTATTCTTCCGGTACCGGGAATAAGATGATCTCATGGTCTAAGAAACAGGATACTTGACAATAAAAGGCATGACAATATAAACTTAATGAAACGATCAATATTGTTATGCTTAGTCGGGTATGTCCATCACGTCATTCTTCTAATGACATGATCCCTTTAATTAATAAACAACTCATGTTCATGGTTAGGAAACAATAACCATCATTAATTAAAGAGCTAGTCTAGTAGAGGCTTACTAGGGACGCGGTGTTGTTTATGCAACCACACATGTATTATGTTTCCGGTTAATACAGTTATAGCATGGAAAATAAACATATATCATGAAAATGGAAATATGATAATAACATTTATTTATTATTGCCTCTATGGCATATTTCCAACAGGCAGCGCCCCGCCGGAGTTTTCCCCTCCAATCTGCAACTCCAGGTCTCTGTTTCGTGGTTTCTGTGTTTTGGCGGCGCTCCTTTCCGAAGGGCGTTGGGGGCTATTTTTATAGTCGGTTTTAGGTCAAGACGGAGCCTCTGGAAACAAGATCGATGACAGCGGAGCCTCGAGGCCTAGGTTAGTGGGCCCCACACGGCCAAGGAATCTGGTCACGTGGGCCCACCTAACTTGGCCCTCGGGTCTCCGTTTCTTCGCTCCCACGCTTCGTTCCTTCCAAAAAATTATCCTCGTAAATTTGCAGATTATTAGGACGTCGTTTGGGTCCCTCAAACATCAAAATACAGAAAATAGGGTTTTCTGCCAGTGCAGGTTAATTCCAGAAAAATAGGGAAACTATGAAATATTCCCAAAATCAATATAAAACAATGATATAACCCTTATATGATGCAAATATGATTGAAATATAAGTAATACAATGCAAAGTTCATATATGTATTTTACATGCATCAACATCCCCAAGCTTAATCTATACTCGTCCTCGAGTATGAAGGTGATAAAACTAACATGGACTTTGCTTTTTAATACTATCAATGGATATCAAAGTTGATTACTATTGCTACATAGAGTCAAATGATTCATTCTTCAAAGGAGTAGCAATATACAAGATAGATTATGAAGTGATATCAAATATTCAATGTAAGGATGTTCAATGATAATTCACAAAGTGTAACATAGAAGAAAGTACTATGGACCAAATGTATGCATAATGAAAAATAAAAATATCATATAATGGTCATAGAGTATTCTTGTAAATCTGAATATAAAAGGTGGACACTTTGGAAAGATATATGAATGAGTAGAGGTAAAACATGAATAAGTTTCATCTAACTTCCAAACGCTTCTACTTAAGTTAATGTTTGCAATGTGGTATTCATTGGTGTCAAGCTCTCATTACCCCTATCATAGCATCTTGAATGGTTAAAGTTTAAAGTGAAAGCAAATATGAGTAGTGTGCTTGACAAACTATGGGTTGAATGCCTCATGCCCCGTGAATACGAGTACCTACACCACGGTGTTACTCAACTTGGGACACAAAGCAAGTTCAAGTTAATGTCATTGTAAGTAATATAATAGCGTCATCAAAAGCGTCAACTGGGGCACCTCTTGTTCCAGGACATGGAACAAGCCCATGTCAAAATGACAAGACAAACAAATAAAATGAACAATCTCAACACCCTTTTTATTTACTATTGGTATAGCTTTTTATTGTGAGGTGCATCACTGAATGTTCACCATAGCATGTAAGTAAATTTCCACCATGAATGATGCATGGCTTAGATTAGCGGCCAGGCGTCTCTCTAGCCATTTATACAAACTCATTAAACTTACTATGTTTCCGCATTTATTTGGCACCATGATAAGCATCCATAAACAAAAGTACATGATATCAACTAAATATAATTAAGAGCATGTTAAAAGCTTGCCATGTGACAACACATATGAGCTAACTCCCAAACAAGACTCTTGTCAAGCTCACAACTTCATAATTTTAATCACAATGGTTCATGTTTATTAAGTGCAATAAAAGTAAAGTGTGCATCAAGTTCGTGAGAGCTCTTTAACCAACTTTTCCCATAACAATCAATATATAAGCATTTTAATTCAGAAGAATAGATAATACAAAATAACATGATAAACATACTCAGAATAGCATAAAGTTAATAGGTAGATATGGTGGACTCATTGGAAAAACTTTGGTTGAAGGTGTTGGAAAAGAAGTTTTTACTTGCTGGAATTTTGGGCTAGCAAGAGGGAGAAAGTTGACAGTCTAAATACATGCATAAGTGTCCATAGAACTAACCAATCCATGTTAAACAAAGTAAAGTAACATTCAGCATCAAAACATGAATAAAAGATAGCTCTTGATAAAACACTTGCAAATTAATACTCATTAAAAGCACATGAATCATGCAACTATATGTATCTTTTTGAATCAACTCAAACATCCATTTCCCAATATATTAATAGCATCCAACTTAATTCAACCCAAATTTCCAGTAGCTCTTTCATATATAAATGATAGTGGTGGTCTCAAAACAAAAATCAAACCGAAATAAAAACAAATAAAAGATGCTCCAGGTTTATGCGATAAGGTGCATTGATCGAGAAACAGAAGTTAGACGTGTGCAAACTGAGAGTGTGTTGGTCCAGTGGGGTTGTATTCACATCCCCAATATTATGGTCTTCAACATCCTTGGATAGCTCTTGGTGCATTTCCTCTAATCCCTGTGGAAAAAACTTCAAAACACCGTTTTTACCATTTCTTTTCTGTGGGGTGATATTAGTAGTGATAAACAAATGAATTGCTTGCTACATAAAATCCTTAAACAAAAATTCATATGAATGTCCATAAAGTTTATAATGTTTTATGCCTACTTATAAACTCCATTGGATCAAAAAATTCAAGTTAAAAGTTCAAAGAATGAATCAAACTAAATGGGACAGAATCTGTTCAGAAAAACAGCAGCAGCAAAACGCATTTTCCTATGCTACTTAAATATGTCAAAAAATCTGAAAAAATTCATGCTTACAGAGGATGAAAAGTTGCAACTACAGTTAAAATATCAGCTCATTCGGACTTACAGAATAAGAATGAAAAATCATACCGTGCACAGATTCGTGCTGGAATAAAATCTCCGAATGCAAAACACAACTTTTTCAAGCCAAAATGGGTAAAACTTGGCACTTTATTAAAAATTTCAGAAACAAAACTAAAAACTAAGTCTCTTGTTATATCAAGAGGACACAAAGAAAATCAAAAATAAAAAAAACTGGGTTGCCTTCCGTAAAGCGCTTTCTTTATAGCCGTATAGCTAGGCTTCTTACTTGATATTTATTGTAGACGAAGCTCATGAGGGAGCTTGAACTTTGATGTGTCCCTCTTCCTTGAAAAGTGTTCCATGCACTTCTTGTGTGGAAACTGAAACTTCACATTCCGTTCTTTTGAATCAATGATAGCACCTGTGGTACGAATAAAAGGTATTCCAAGAATAATTGGACTAGATGTTTTATTCCCCATATCCATGATTAGAAAATCAACAGGTACAAATGTCACATGCAACTCTATCATAACATCACTTACTTTTCCTAAAGCATGTTTAATAGAATCATCAGCAAGTGCAAGTTCAATAGAGCATTTTTCAAGATTCTTTAATTCATGAACTTCATATAATTCTTTAGATAAAACAGAAACACTAGATCCTAGATCTAATATAGCATGGTGTGTCTCTTTTCCAATGGTTACTAGTATTTTAGGAATCCATATATCCCCAAGCTTAGGTGGTATCATAGCTTCTTGGTTGTACCTAGCAATCTTTTCTTTTAAAACATGATTAGCAATATAAGAACCAAAACCTTCTTGGTTAACATTAATGGAAGGATCACTTGCAAACTTTTGTAAGATAGATATTAATTCATGCAAGCTACAATTATCTAAGTCAAGTAATGGTTCCTTGACTTCACTAAACATTTTAACTTCCTCAACTTTTCTTTCCCTATTATATAGATTAAATATTTCATAACGGTCATCAAAAACATCTTCTGGTACTTGGGCTTTTTCTAAACTTTCTTTATTTTTACTTCCAAAAGCAAGCCATCAAGTATAATATGAGTGTTAGCATCTGTAGTATTCATAAAAGAACCTCACATTCGTTATCCAAAAAGACTAGAGGTTTCAGACAATCCTCTATAAAATATATGCATGGGCATCAATCTCTAAGACCATGTTCTATTCCAAAAGCTATACCTCTAAACCTTTCCCATGTTTTTACCAAAGGTTAATCCTCTTCTTGTTTAAAGGTGATAACTATTTGTCTAAGATTACAAACTTTTCAGTGGAACAAAATCTTTCAACGAATGCAGCTTTTAAATTAAACCAAGTGCTAAATTTCCAGGTGGCCATCTTAATATCCAATCTAAGGCTTTTCCAGCTAGGGAGTAGGGAAAAAGCATAACTTTAATCATATTAACATTGGCATGGTTCAAATTTAACACTTTGCATCTTTCATTAAACTTCCTAAGATGAAGTATAGGATCTTCTTTTGGTTTCCCATAAAAACGGTGTTCATAAATCATTTTAGTGATATTATGATCTACTTCAAATTTTCAGCAGGGATATTCATATCTTGAGGAAAGTTCTTAACACTAAATGGCCAAAAGGTTCTCTTTTCCATTATGCAAGTTTTTATGTGTTTTTTAATTTTTTATGCAAAATTGAAAATAAAATGATACTAAACAATGCGAACCAAAATAACAAATGCAACACAAAATGCAAAACTGCAAATAAAATATGCAAACCGAAATATAAATATGATATGCAAGACAATAACAAAACAAAATAAAATGATTTGAAGGTAAAGATGGATAAGATGATGCTCACGTAGGTGCAACCTCCCCAACCTTGGGTGTTTGCACAAGTTGGTGATGAAGTTGACTTTGTTGTGAGATACTCCTCTACTAGTCTTAGGCAACGAAACCAGAAAGTGTGGCGCGTGGCTTGAAACTAGTTGGACAAATCTTTACAGCAATGATTCCCCGGCAACGGCGCCAGAAAACGTCTTGATGGCATTTGACGTAGTTACCTGCGTCAAAAGAATATGGTTAGGTTGAGACTCCAAGTGCAGAGTGTATAGTATAGTGAAAGACAGTTTTCCCCACGAGGGGTGACTCGAGGGTTTAATATCGAACTCTCGGGGAATCAGTAGTGAAAGATTTATCTTCTTATCCTTCTCTTGAAAACCTACAAAACAAAGTAAATTGTTTTGTGCCCTCAACCTCACCTAGTGGTTGTCAAGCACAAGGTGTGAGAATGATATGAAAATATAATGAATGCAAAACAGTAAATAAATATGCAATGATAATAAATAAATATGCAAGGATGGTGCAAACAATGATGGATGATATTTTTGGGTTTTGTATTGTGAATGCAAGATGTAAAAGTGTTTTTGTATTTTTGGATTTTTAAATGGCAGAAAATGCAAAATGGGTAAAAGTTATTGGAAAGGTGTTTCTTATGATTAAAAATGGACCGGGGTTCATGGTTTCACAAATGCACTCTCTCTTTAATAAAGTGGTAGATAATGGAACATAGAATTGACATATTAGATTGCAACATAAAGGTTTCATGACAAGTTACTAATTATATGGGCATCACGTCCTAACATAAAGATCTTTTGTTTATTAATCTCTCTTATACTCCACTAAGATAGGAATTAAATCGAGCCATCCTAGTATTAAGATAAAATCAGAGTATAGCATTAAGTTCTATGACATGAAGTTAAAATAAGAACTTGCTAGATATAGTCATGGAGTAGCGGCAATGGTCACACCCACATCTCCGGTAGCAAGGTATTTTTCTTTATCCCTAGTGAGGCAACAAAGTAAGGTAAAATACCCAAGTGGATCGCGGAACTTCTCTCACTTTCACTGTCGAGTTACGAAACTCGGACACCGGAGGTGCGAACACCTCCTAGTTGTTCGATACAAGGGCGCGAGGTACTCCTACGTCAGTCCCCAGAGAACGAGCACGAACACACAAGATTTTACCCAGGTTAAAGCCGCATCGCCGCGTAATGCCCTACGTCCTGCTTATCTGGCTTGATTGATGGTGGATGATGTCGTACAAGGTGCAGCTTACAAACCTCCCTTCTACGCTCAAGGCCTATCCGAGCTTCACCCCGGGAAGGTCTCCGAGGTGATGTCAGCCAGCCCCGAGCTATGTGTCTAGTAGGAATTGTTGTTCTCCTCCATCTGTAACATTGGGCCTCCTTTTATACCCAAGGGGACACCACATATGGCTACTCTAGAAGTTTCCTAACGTGGGGCGGCACGCGTCGAGCTACTCCACCAAGTGGCAAGTCTCGGCCGTCGTCGTGGCGCCGTCCATGCCGCTGCATCCGTCGGCCTGAGTTGGTGGCCAGTCGGGTCTTGTCCTTGGACCGGGCATCACACCGGGCTCTGCGCCTGCTCTGCTGAGGCGGCGTGTCAAGTCTTGTTGATGCCCAGGCTGTGCCGGGTGGCAGGTCTGTGCTGCCTTGTCTCTGTTGCCTGCCACGCTTCCTTCCTTGCGAAGCCATCACCGGGATGGTCACGCAGGAATTGATGTAGTGCAACCTAGGCACACACCACCAAGTGGACCAATGACAAGAGCAAAGGTCAAGGCACTTCATGATAAGGTGAATTCGCTCCTATCCATGTGTGATCTCGATACTCCTTTGAATGGCTTGCTACTTCATTCCGATACCTTGTGCATACTCAGGCATGACCCTCCTGAAGATCTCCAAGGAAGTGTAGAAGTTGGACAAGAATCGAGTCAAGAAGACGAAGGAGAAGGAGAGAAGAATGGGAACAAGTCCCAGGCGGCGGTACTACCGCCGGTGGCGGCGGTACTACCGCCCCAGAACCAGCCGAGCCAGACGCGTCCCCACCGGAGTCCAGCCGAGCCAGAAGAAGCTGGGCGGTACTACCGCCCCACGGGCGGTACTACCGCCCCAGCGGTACTACCGCCGAAGCTACCGCCGAAATCAGCCCTCTGTTCGTTCGTCCAGCACTCCAGCGGTACCGTAGCGGTACTACCGCGGCCAGCGGTACTACCGCTGGGCCTGGCGGTACTACCGCTGCAGTTGACTTCGAAAGCAGAGCAGGCCTGCCCAGCGGTACTACCGCTGCGGCGGGAACCTTTCGGGCTGAGGACCCGTGTCTCCTCACTTATCCACCCCTATCCCACCTAGACTATAAATAGAACCTCCCCATCTAGATCTAGGGTTAGACTATGATTTGGGAACTAAAGTAGAGCCTTGCTCCTTCTTCTCAAAGTGTCTCTTTCCTCCTATGGAGATGAATCAAGACCTCCACATGTGGAGATGAACCAAGGCCTCCTCTTGAGGAGAAGATCCCTGCGTGGATACCAAGGCTCCGCTTGTAGTTGCGATTACTTGCTAATCTTCATCTAGGTGATTCTATTGGGTTGGTTGGATTGACCAATTGGACAAACAATCCTAAGAGTAAGGTGTGCTTGGGAGAGGAGGATTGGGGGCTGCCCTCGGGGATTTGTTACCAGTCGATTCTTGCCGGGTTGCTACTTGCTATTTACCCTTGTGTGTTTGATTTCCCCTCTTTGTGTTCATCGTTCTTCGCGTGTTCTTCGTGTTCATCCTTCCCTCCGCACAAATCCGTGAAAATCGGGACCTACCCGCATCATATGGTATCAGAGCTCTAGGTTGACACGGATTTGATTTGTGTTTCCACCAAATCCACCAAATTTTTCTTCGTTTTTGAGAAATTCGAAAATTTCCACCAAAAATAGCCTTGCCTTGATTCGAGCCGATCTGTCGATTCGTTGCGTTTTTGGTAGTTTTTGTCCATGGATCTGTTGCTTTAGGACCCCCTCCACCTTTGTTTGCGTTCCCTAGCCTTAATTTTGCCGATTTCCCACGAATTCGAGGAATTTTGGAGCCCAATTCCGCCCAATTTCGAGTCAAACTCGCGCAGATCCGTGCGCAGCGGTACCTCCAGCGGTACCGAGCGGTACTACCGCCAGAGCGGTACTACCGCTGGAGGCAGCGGTACTACCGCCAGGGCAGATTTTTCAGAAATTTTTTCTTTTCCTCGGTTCGTTTTTGGCATTTCCTCTTTGGTTTGAGTCCTTTCTTGGTGTGCTACGTCTACGACATCGACAAGCTTCCGCAGCAACGCATCATCAACGCCAAGCGACGACGCCACCAAGGACTCGACATTCCCCACCATCATATTCCGTTGTGAGCCCTTCTTCCTTTCGCGCAACTTAACCTATTGGACTAGCTCGGTGATATTGCGAGGCATTGCACGTGTTGAGTGTTTGTCTTCAAGTATTGGCGAGTGTGTATCGTTAGAGAGCTTGGCACTAGCAAAAGAGAAGGAATCATCGTCAAAAAGCAAAAATCAAAAAAAAAAGAGAAAAGAAAAGAATCAAGTGGTGCCAAGTTCATCTCTTGTAGGTTGCGACAAAGCTAAGACCGCCAAAGTGAGTGTGAGTGTTAACTCTTGTGCAAATCCGTTGCCCACAAAAAGCAATTGAGCTAGCGTCCTTCTTGTGTTGGGTGACATTTGAGCACGTAGTCTTCGTTAGGTTGTCTATCTTCGAGTGCTCGCCCTTTGGTCCCAACCCCATCATTCGCTTTTGTGTGTGTTTCTTCATCATTTGTGGTTGGAGTTTCTTTGGTAATTTGATCATTGTGGATTTTCTCTACCTTTGACAATATACTTGTCGGCGGGTTTGCTTGTTTCGTTTGCCACTTCATACCTTCCTATCCTCATAAGTGTGTGTGTTGGGTGTTAGAACCGGATACTCTCCTCTCAAGCCACATTATACTTGGGATATAGTTTGTCTTGGTTTTTCCTTACCACATCTCACTTGTTTCTTGAGAAAATGTTTAGGGGAAGTACAAACGGAAGCTCAAGCTCGGATGAGGAAATCCATGGTGGAGTTCGCGGTGATCATGGCTATGTCACCAATCCGAGTTCGTCGGTCTTCGACACCTTGTTCGTGATGGCTTAGGCCGCTACGAGCGCCGTCTCCAAACTCATGATGCCAACTTCAACGCAATCAATGCGAACATGGAGCGGATGACCGAAGCTATCAACAACCTTGCGCGACAACGAGCTCCTTCACGCTCAAGCCGTACAAGAAGCACCTCAAGGTCGACACAAGCACATCATGGACGTCATGAACCTCGACAAGAACGTCAACATGATTCAAGGAGCGACGCCCATGAACGACCTCCTCCTATCGTTGAACAACCACATGATCTTCACGCGAACAATGCCAATGCGCATCAAGAACAACCTCACCAAAATGATGATCGTCGCGCACGCATACCATCACCACCACCGCCACGACGTGATCGTCATGACCCATTGGCTAATGACAATGGCGTTCCGGGTGCGAATGACTTTGGTGAACAAGGACGTCACCCTCGTCATCCTCCAAGGCCACGTCATCAAACCATGACAATGCGAACAATGTCGAGCAACCCGTTCCTCAACAAGAGCTACCTCCTCAACATGCGCCTCGTCAAGAGCTTCCTCATGATCGTCACCAACACCAACGTTCCGAGTCAAGTGATAACGAGTCAAGCCAACACAATGGTGATGGACTCAACCGAAGGAGACGTGGACGTGCATTCCCACGTGGTGGCCAACGTGACGACTATGATGACTTGACCAACGTCCGCTTTGACATACCCAAGTTCTACGGCACAAGTGATCCGGAAGCTTACTTCTCATGGGTACTCAAGGTTGACAAGATCTTCCGTGTGCAACGCTTCTCCGACAAAAAGAAGGTTGCCTTAGCCTCGATGGAGTTTGAAGAGTATGCTCTCTTGTGGTGGGAACAACTACAAGATGCTCGCGTCGCTAACCACCAACAACCAATTGACACTTGGGTTGAAATGAAAGAAACCATGTACAAGCGCTTCGTGCCAAGCCATTACACTAGAGACTTATACAAGAAGTTGCAAGAGTTGAAGCAAGGTTTGAAGTCGGTTGACGAGTACTACAAGGAAATGGAAATCTCCATGATGAGAGCCAATGTCAACGAGTACGAAGAGCAATCCATGGCTCGTTTCATGAATGGCCTCAACTATCCCATCAAGAAGATCGTGGAGTTCCAACCATATGCCTCTTTGGTTGAGCTAGTACATCAAGCTTCCAAGGCCGAGCGCCACGTGCTTGAAGAGCTCAAATACCTCAAGACAAAGGCATTCTACGCCAACAAGCCTTCTTCGTCAACTCCTACACCTTCACAAGCTCTTCCTCAAGCGAACACTCGAGGTCCTCCAAGAGTCTCTACTTCGACACCTCAAGCGCCTCAACCTTTCAAGAAAGTACCTCCCTCCTCCAAGGCGCCTCAAGGATCTTCGTCCGGCACAAGACTTGCAATGTTACAAGTGCGGCGGACAAGGGCACAAATCTTTTGAGTGCACCAACAAGAAGGTCATGATCATCAATGACATGGGAGAGTATGAATCTATGAGTGAAGATGAGTACAATGCTTTGAACAAGGTCGCCACAATGCAAAGTGCTCAAGAAGAAGAAAGTGAGATATATTGTGATGGCGACAACAAAGACCCTTCCTTGGTTGTGGCAAGAGCTTTAACCACCAATGTTCAAGTAGAAGAAGACCAAAGATGCAACTTGTTTCAACAGAGCGGGAGTCAATGGAAAGTCCATCAAGGTCATCATAGATGGTGGAAGTTGCCACAACCTAGCGAGCAAAGAACTTTGTGATAAGCTCAACTTGAAGTTCAAGAAGCACCCACATCCTTACCATGTGCAATGGTTGAGTGATACCGGAGCCGTCAAGATTCAACACATGGTGCAAGTGTCCTTCAAGATTGGAGCCTATGAAGATACGGTTGATTGTGATGTTGTGCCTATGAACGTTTGTCACTTACTCCTTGGGCGTCCATGGCAATTTGACAAGGGTGCTATGCATGATGGAAGACAAACTACTATAGCTTCAAGAACAACGACAAGACCTTCGTCCTTCGTCCCATGACACCAAGTCAAGTCATCGCCGACAACGCCAAGACATTGCAAGGGCACAACAAGATCGTTCGTCTAGTGAGATGAGTGGTGAGCGAGAGACCCACCATAAAGTGAGTGAGAGCCACAAGCCAAATGAGTGTGACACTTCAAAGAGAGTTCCCACAAAACTTACACTATTTGCCACAAAAGAGAGATGAGGGAGTTGAGAGAAAACCCATCCACCCTCACTATGTGCTCATATGCAAGGGTGAAGTTTCTATGACTAACACTTTCACAAACCTTCCTCCTTCTTTGTTGTCTCTTTTGAAGGACTTTGAAGATGTCTTCCCTCAAGAGTGCCACCGGGACTACCTCCTCTACGCGGAATCGAGCACCGCATCGACCTTGTTCCCGGCGCACCGCTACCAAACCGCGCTCCTTACCGCACCAACCCCGAAGAGACAAAGGAGATCGAGCGGCAAATACAAGAACTTCTTGCCATGGGACATATCCGCGAGAGCTTGAGTCCGTGCGCCGTGCCCGTCATCTTGGTACCCAAGCACGACAACACTCTTCGCCTTTGCATGGATTGTCGCCCCATCAACGCCATCACCGTTCGGTATCGCCATCCTATCCCTCGCTTGATGATATGCTCGATGAGCTTTGTGGTTCCGCTATATTCTCCAAAATTGATCTTAAAAGTGGATATCACCAAATACGCATGTGTGAAGGTGATGAATGGAAGACCGCATTTAAAACTAAGCTTGGTCTTTATGAGTGGCTCGTCATGCCATTTGGTCTTTCCAATGCACCTTCTACTTTATGCGTCTCATGAATCATGTTTTGCGTCCTTTCATTGGCAAATTTGTTGTGGTATACTTTGACGACATCCTTATTTATAGCAAGTCTTTGGAAGAGCACACTTCTCATGTTGCTCAAGTTTTGTTGGTTCTTCGCAATGAAAAGCTTTATGCAAATCTTTCTAAGTGCACTTTTGCCACCAACAAACTTGTTTTCTTGGGTTTTGTTGTTTCTTCGGATGGAGTGAAGTGATGAGCAAGATACAAGCAATTCGGACTTGGCCTTTTCCGACATCACTTGAGGAGTTGAGACGTTTTCTTGGTTTTGCCGGATTTTACCGCCGTTTCATCAAGGATTTTTCCACAATTGCTTGCCCCCTCCATGAACTTACAAAGAAGAATGTACCTTTCATTTGGGGCAATGCACATGATTTTGCTTTCAATGAGCTCAAACGGTTATTAACCGAAGCACCACTCCTTGCCCTTCCGGATTTCTCTAAGACATTTGAGATTGAATGCGATGCAAGTGGATTGGGCATTGGTGGAGTGCTTATGCAAAATGGTAGACCCATCGCATACCATAGTGAGAAACTAGATGGAGCTCGCTTGAATTACCCCATTTATGACAAAGAGTTATTTGCTTTGGTTCGTGTTTTGGATGTGTGGCAACATTACCTTCGTCCTAAGGAATTTGTCATTCATTCCGACCATGAATCCTTGAAATATTTGAAAAGTCAAACAAATTTGAACAAAAGACATGCTAAGTGGGTTGAGTTCATTGAGTCTTTCACTTTGTAATCAAATACAAGAAAGGTAAAGACAATGTGGTCGCGGATGCTCTATCCCGCAAGGCCAACCTACTTACACGTCTTGACATTAGTGTCTTGGGTTTGGATGAGATTAAAGAGTTGTATGCTACCGATGCTTTCTTTGGAGACATTTTCGCTCAATGTTCGGAGCACAAAGGAATTGGTGATTTCTATTTGCACAAAGGTTTCTTGTTTAAGGCTAACAAACTATGTATACCCGAGTCTTCGCTTCGTTTGGTCCTTTTGAAGGAATCTCATGGAGGGTCTTAATGGGACATTTTGGACGTGACAAGACCTTTGCATGCTCTCCACAAACTACTATTGGCCAAGGATGTACCGGATGTGAACCGCTTGGTGCGACGATGTTCAACATGTCTCAAAGCTAAGTCTACTCTAAACTCTCATGGTTTATACACACCTTTGCCTATTCCACATCACCCATGGTCCGATATAGCTATGGATTTTGTCTTAGGACTCCCACGCACTAAAACAAACAAGGATTCCATCTTTGTCGTCATTGATCGCTTCTCTAAAATGGCACACTTTATACCTTGCAACAAGAGCGACGATGCTTCACACATTGCTACTTTGTTTTTCAGGGAAATCGTCCGTCTTCATGGAGTGCCCAAGACCATTGTGTCGGATCGTGACACCAAGTTCGTGAGCTATTTTTGGAAGACTTTGATGGCCAAGATGGGAATCAAGCAACTATTCTCCACCGCATACCACCCTCAAACCGATGGCCAAACCGAAGTGGTGAACCGAAGCCTTCCACACTCCTTCGTGTGTTGATCAAGCCTAACTTGAAGAATTGGGAAGAGTGCATCCCACACGCCGAGTTCGCCTACAATCGAGCACTACATCGCGCAACAAAGAGAACACCCTTCGAGGTCGTCTATGGCTACAACCCCTACACCGCGCTCGACATGCTACCACTTCCACTCGTGAGCAAGTCAACATGGACTTCGACAAGCGTGCCGCTTACATGAAGAAACTACATGAAGAACAAGCCACGCTTGAGAAGCACAACGAAGACCATGCTACGAAGATGAACAAGAACAAGCGCCCCATGATCTTTGAAGAAGGAGACCTTGTTTGGCTACATCTACGCAAGGACCGCTTCCCCGATGAGAGAAAGTCTAAGCTCGCGCCAAGAGGAGATGGTCCTTTCAAGGTTCTCAAGCGCATCAACGACAATGCATACAAGATCGACATATCCAAGTCCAAGTACGGCGTCCATGACACCTTCAACGTCGCCGACATCTCGCCTTACCTTGGGAACCCAAGTGATGATGAGGACGAAGAGTCGAGGACGACTCTTTCCAAGGGGGGGGGAGATGATGTAGTGCAACCTAGGCACACACCACCAAGTGGACCAATGACAAGAGCAAGAGTCAAGCACTTCATGATAAGGTGAATTCGCTCCTATCCATGTGTGATCTCGATACTCCTTTGAATGGCTTGCTACTTCATTCCGATACCTTGTGCATACTCAGGCATGACCCTCTTGAAGATCTCCAAGGAAGTGTAGAAGTTGGACAAGAATCGAGTCAAGAAGACGAAGGAGAAGGAGAGAAGAATGGGAACAAGTCCCAGGCGGCGGTACTACCGCCGGTGGCGGCGGTACTACCGCCCCAGAACCAGCCGAGCCAGACGCGTCCCCACCGGAGTCCAGCCGAGCCAGAAGAAGCTGGGCGGTACTACCGCCCCAGCGGTACTACCGCCGAAGCCACCGCCGAAATCAGCCCTCTGTTCGTTCGTCCGGCAGCTCCAGCGGTACCGTAGCGGTACTACCCCGGCCAGCGGTACTACCGCTGGGCCTGGCGGTACTACCGCTGCAGTTGACTTCGAAAGCAGAGCGAGGCCTGCCTAGTACCGCTGGCTCCAGCGGTACTACCGCTGCGGCGGGAACCTTTCGGGCTGAGGACCCGTGTCTCCTCACTTATCCACCTTATCCCACCTAGACTATAAATAGAACCTCCCCATCTAGATCTAGGGTTAGACTATGATTTGGGAACTAAAGTAGAGCCTTGCTCCTTCTTCTCAAAGTGTCTCTTTCCTCCTATGGAGATGAATCAAGGCCTCCCATGTGGAGATGAACCAAGGCCTCCCCTTGTGGAGAAGATCCCTGCATGGATACCAAGGCTCCTCTTGTAGTTGCTACTTGCCAATCTTTCATCCTGGGTGATTCTATTGGGTTGGTTGGATTGACCAATTGGACAAACAATCCTAAGAGTAAGGTGTGCTTGGGAGAGGAGGATTGGGGGCTGCCCTCGGGGATTTGTTACCAGTCGATTCTTGCCGGGTTGCTACTTGCTATTTACCCTTGTGTGTTCAATTTCCCCTCTTTGTGTTCATCGTTCTTCGCGTTATCTTCATGTTCATCCTTCCCTCCGCACAAATCCGTGAAAAATCAGGACCTACCCGCATCAGGAATCTCCTGCCACGTGGTTGGTCCCCAACCCCGGGGAAGGGGCAGTCCCCGAGGAGGCTTTCCTGTCTTTTAGGGTCTCTCCGGGGCTAATTTCCTTCCTGGGACCCCGGGGCGCGTGACCGGCGTGCGGGGGACCCCATGTCCCCGCACGCTGACAGTAGCCCCCGGGCGCCCATGGGCGGTCATTGAGCTAATCCGCCGGTGGGCGCCCACCGCGCGAGCCCGGGCGGTCAAACTCGTCAACCGCCATGATATCCTGCGCGGTGGCGTGCGACCGAAGGGTGCGCCTCGGTTTCTGTAGGGGTGGTAACCGCGTCGCGGTTACGGCTGGCGGCCCCACCACTTGCTCCGTGGCCAAAGAGCAGTTTTAATGTGGGGCGGAATGGGAACCGCCCACGCGCCTCCCCCTCTGGTTATATCAGGGCTGGCCTTGCGCGCTCTGTCTTCTCTTCTCTATTCGCCTCCTCCTCCTTCTTCCCTTCGTCTTCTTCATTCTAGAACCACTCTTAGTCCCCTCCCAGACGGCAACCAAGGAGAGGTCGGCGAAGAAGGGCAAGTCTAAGAAGACGGATCGCATGTCCCAGCGCGAGATTTCCTGGGAAGAGTGGCGCACAACTCGAGCCTTCTTCCCACCGGGTTTCCCGCCGGAGAACCTCCCCGGCTTGAAGGAGGCCGTTGCCAGCAAGAGTAACGAGAATGGCCAGACCATGATCTTCCACGCTTCATCGCCGCCGGGGGATTTGTCTCCCCTCGACGTGCGCGTATTTGCCTGCTTCCTGCTGGCGGGGTTGGCCCCGCCAATGTCGCTCTTCCTTCATGCGGTGTTGAGCGGGTATGAGCTGTCCCTCGCTCATCTCCATCCCAACGCCCTTATGCTACTGGCCATCTTCCAGCACTTCTGCGAGACCTTCGTCGGCGTCAAGCCGAACGTGGCTCTCTTCCGCCACTACTTCTGCCCCCGGACCGAGGCCGGGGACGCGATTTCTGGCTCCGTCACCTTCAGCTTCCGCACCAATTTCGCTGGCACATTACCCCCCTTGACAAGCATCGCTAGTTCGAGTGGCGGCACGATTGGGTCTTCGTTTGCTTCCCGTGGGCGGACGATGCCCTGGCGGAGCCCACGGAGGTACCCGTCCGCCTGGACAGCTGGTCCGCCCCTGGGGAGAGGGACGCCGAGCTCGCCCCGGTGTTTCAGTGAATCCTCTCCTTCCGCGAGCATGGCTTAACCGGCCGCGACATTGTGGCACACTTCATCGGCAACGCCATCGCCCCCCTGCAGCTTCGCTCTCACTGTATGTGGGAGTATGAGGGTCCCCTCGCCAAGACCAGGTTGTTCAAGTCAAGAGTGCTCCCTGAGGCGTTGAATGGCTTGGTGAACGGCCTCTGCGGAGGGTCCTCAGTTTACGTGGGACTTTCCGCCGGAGTCGTTCCCTTGTATGAGGACGGGGACCTAGACGGCATCATCGCCTCCATGCTGGAGTGCAACGAGTGGGGGATTCTCCCGCTCTGGCGGGCTCCGGGGATGGTCGTCCCCCGGGCACCCTCCGAGGGTCCCTCGGGGCCGGGGAGCTCATGTCGTCTCCCGGGGGCGTCGGATCCCGGGGAACCTTCCGGTGGCGGGAAGCACGCCGTCGTCGAGGAGGATGAATTTGACATGGACCCAAGCCCGCTATACCACCGTCCTCGCGTCTCGGCGAGGCCACGAGCGGCGGAAGGGTTGGCCGCCGCAGGACACGAGTCTTCTGATGACGCCCCTCCGCTCGGGGGATTTCTCGCGAAGGGCTCATGGTCCCTCCGCCTAGGTTCTGCCAGGTATAGTTTTTTCCTTCTGTGTTTCCTCCCTAGGGAGTGTGTGCTCATCTCTGATCTTCTTCTTGGTGTTGTGGCAGCCCCCAACCTTCGGCAGCGTCTTCAAAGAGGGCCTGCGTGGACCTGGGCGCCCTCGTCCCTCCACCGAAGAAGGCTCATTCCGGCGTACCTTCCGGAGCCGGCGCCTTCCTTCCGTCGGTGCCCATTACCGGGGGTCTGCTTCTTGACTCTCTCTTTTCTTGATCATTGGTGACCGGCTTCTTTATCCTGACTCTTGTTGTTTCATCACTTCTCTCCAGGGGCTGCTCCCGATTCCTCCCTTCTTGAGGCCGTGGCAGTAGGGTCGTCGTCCGAGGACAGCGACGTCGATGAAGGCCTCCGATTCGAGAGGCGCTCATCGGTTAGGCCACTTCGCCCTGGCCCTGACCTCATGGAGTTGGATACCGAGCTCCCGCCTCCTGCCCAGAGCGAGGGCGCACTTCTGGTTGTGCCCCCAGCCCAGGGGCGGGTAGCTCCCAGGACACGGCGGGTCCCTCTCTGGTCCTTCGGGCCGGGAGCGGGGTGGTCCCCGCCTCCGGCTTGATTCTAGATTCTTCTGTCTTCTCTTCCGCGCTCACCGTGCGGGATAACGTGGAGCTGCAACAGCAACTACTGGTGGGCGCAGTGGCCAAGGCCCGTGAAGATAACGAGTAGGCCCAGGAATCTCTCCGTCTCCAGCGCACGGAAATCGAGCTTGGCCACCGTGAGCTTGAGGAGCGGATCACGGGCGTCCAGGCCTGGGAGCAGCAAGTGTCCGCCACCCAGGCCGTTGCCGACGCCGCTCTTGCGTCTGCGGCGCTAGCTGCGGAGGAGGCCTCCGCCCGGAAGGCCGATGCTCAGCGGGTTTTGGTGGCCGCAGTCGCAGCGACGAAGCGTGCAGAGGGTGGCCAGCATGGAGACGCGGGAGCGACGCAGTTGGTTGCGGCCCAATCCAGGGCCCACACCCTCGAGCTCGCCTCCCTTGAGCAGGAGAGAGTGGCCATGGTGGACACCCATCACCTGGCCTTGGCGAACTCCGAGGCGCGGGTCCGGGACCAGGACGAGAACCTGCATGAACTGCAGCTGCTCGTCCAGGAGATTCGTGCCGGCGCCGACGCGGCGGTGGCACATGAGCAGGCGGCCACGCAGGCTGCCGCAACCCTCGAGAGTGATCTCCGCCGGCAACTAGGGGATGCGGAATCCCACCTCGCTGGTCTCCAACAGAGGATCGACGAGTTGTCCTCCGACCTGAGGAGTCGCGACCGTCGTCTGGAGCGGGTGCGCCGGGTCAGCGAGGAGAACAGGGAAAACGCCCGTGCGGCCTTGGAGATGCTCAACAAGGTGGACCAGCGGACGGAGCTGGACTATAAAAATAGTCTGATGCGGGTGATGGCCGCGGTGGACCTCCCTCCCGGGGAGATCAACGGCCTGGACATTGCAAGCCTCTCCATCTTCTTTGCCGACATGGTGGGGAAAATGGAGGTCTTGAAGGAGACGATGGTGCGGCGACTCCGCGTTGAAGGCGTCGAGGCCGGCTCCCAGGTTGCCGGCGTTCTTCTTCCCCGAGTGTATTCCCTGCAACCCCACTTCCCTTTCGATCAACTCTTCGAGGAGTTCGAAACGGAAGAGGACCGCACGGCTGCGGAGCGCGCCGTTGCCCCCGTGGTAGAGCAGGTGAAGGCCCGGCTGCGGAGAGGTTGAGTTTCTCCGGGGCCCTCTCCCCGCGTAGTCTGTTAGTACTTGTGTAATAAGCAAAACCTACCCCACGCGTGTTATGTAGCCAATCAATTTTTATTCCCCGCGAGGCATGTACCCGGGTCGTTGTTGATCTCCGCCTTTTCCAGGATCCTGAGTCGCGGGCCTTTACTGTGTGAGTTTTTCCTCCCTATGTTCCGGGGGTACCCTTACGCGCCCTGCGTGGGTCCCGAGAGAGCGTCGGAGTGGATCCAGCAGTCCCCCTCTCGAGACACGTCTCCGCGCAAGGGTCTCTCCGTTCATCGGGGAGCTGTCCTGGCGGAGGTCCCCGGGCTTGATACCCAGGCAAACCTCCGAGAACCGCATCTCCCCTTTGAACGCCCTTTCTACATGCAGGCCTCGCCGCTTTGGCCCAATCTTCCTTCCCCCAGGAAAAGGCGGCTTGATATCCGATTGACTGATGCATGTAAAATGCATACATGAACTTTGCATTATGTTACTTATATTTCAATCATATTTACATCATATAAGGGTTATATCAATGTTTTATAATGATTTTTTGCGAATATTATATTTATTTCCTATTTTTATGGTATTAACCCTGCGCAGGCAGAAACCCCTATTTCTTTATTTTAATGTTTCAGGGACCCAAACGACGTCCAAATGACCTGCAAATTTACGAGCGTTAATATTTGGAAGGAAGAAGACTTGGGGGCGAAGGAAGCGAACAAGCAGAGACCCGAGGGCCAAAAGAGGTGGGCCCACGCGGCTCCTGTACCTGGTCACGTGGGACCCATCAACTTCCCCACGTGGCTCCGATGTCATCCGTTTTCGTCTCCGTGGCTTCTTCTTGACCTAAAACCGACTATAAAAATAGTCCCCCGAGGAGTTTCGTGAGGAGGCGGCGGAGAAACAGAAAACCACGAAACAGAGAGTCAGAAGGCTGCCGCCGGAGAAGATTGGAGGGGGAAAACGCCGCCGGAATCACTTCCGGAGGGCTCCACCCCCCTCCAACGTGTTCATCATCAACATCTACAGCAATATCATCTCTATCTCCCCACTGTAAAATCTTGGCAAACATGATGTATGATGCAATATACTTTTCCCATGATCTATTGTGTCTCCCCATCTATGTTTGAGAAGTGATTTGTTCATGGCAAAAGTGAAATAGTTCGTTGATTGGTTGCATACAAGTTTTGTTATCTTTTATGATTGTCTTGATGTACAATGTATGAGTGCACGCATATGTTGGGGAATGCATGTAAGGTGATCACCGTAGTGTAATGGATTGAGTAGGACGAGACGGAGTAGACAGAAACCGTGGTCTGAGACTTGAAGTTACTTTATGGGGGATATATTTGGGGGACCCTAGAACTTAAGTCTATGGTGGGACAATTATGTCTTAATAATTCTTGTGCTTCTCATTTACTTGGCCATGAGATCCATCATAAGAGTTGTGTAATTTGCTCATTTACTTGGCTACACCTATTTATGGCTCCTATCTAAAAGAAACAACTAAGACTGAAACATATGCTTCACTAATTGTGACAACCAAACGAATGAAATATCAATTGCTAAAACACTTGCTCCCTTGAGATATTTTCTACTTGCTACTTTGAGAAACTTGCTTGAGAAAACTGCTGAGAGAAACTTGCTCGAAGAAATTTGCGTTTGAAACTTGATTGAGAAACTTGTTACTAGATAAACCCATTCCACATCACTTGATTTCATTAGTTAGTTCCTTTCATATTTAAACTTATTGCTTTGCACAAACGGCCATATAAGAGGGTTATAGGGCTTTAGAGAATAGATAGTTTACCTTCAGCTTCTCGTGGGTTCGACACTCAAATACTTATCGAATTGTGCTACAGTGATTCCTTGCTCTTGGGGATTATCAAGTACTTTTCTGGCGCCGTTGCCGGGAGCGTTATGCTAAATTTTTATTCTTGTTTGCATTGCATACTAACATATAAATCTAAAACACAAAAAAATTATAAAATGGAAAACAACCAAACAATTGTAGAATTGTATAATATCTATCTTGAGTTAGAACATGAAGTGTTTGAGTAGAAAATTAAATTTTATTTGCATAACAATCATGTTTGTGGTAGTACTAATTCTTTGAACACGTTTATTGCTAATACTAAGGAAAACCTTAAGCTTGGGAAGTTTGTTTTGATGAATATGATATTTTTAGTCCCCCTACTATTGAGGATGAAAGTGATTTAATTGAGTTTGATGATCCAATATGCTCATTAGATGATAAGTCTTTATGTGGTGATTCTATTCAAAACTATGTGGGTATGTTTAACTTTAATGCTTGCAACTATTATGAGAGAGGAAGAGATAAGAATCCCCTTTATGTTTCTATGTTATTTAAAATGCAAGCTATTGATTATTATATGCATTGGTTACCTCAAATTTGTTGCTATTTATTCATATATAAAATTTCAATGCATAGGAAGAGAATTAGACTTAAAAGTAAATCTATTATATAATTAAAACACAAGACAATTAACGGATCAGATTAAACAGCTAAAAGTTAACGGTGTAGATTTATAAGTTCGATTAGTAGAACTTTTCGCGACGTGCGGAATCAAGATCTATTACGAGAAGGATAGAGACTTGCATGCACACGGGTAGATAATACCTTCTTCGACGACCCAACCTGTTATTTTATATACGCTAGATCGTAGACGCAATCGAGGACAAGGGTTGTCAAATTCGATTGAAAGGATAACACGCGGGCCGTTTTCTCCGGCCGGCCGGCCGGCGTTGGCTTCCAGGTTCGTGCGTGGAGCAACGCAATTATTTGTCTCCTGCTAAATCAAGGATCCTCAGTTTACGGCAATCTACGACGAGCGGAACAAGGCAACGGTGGCTACGATGGATGGCGAGTTGGCCACTCCAAGCAGCAGACATAAGACGAAGGCAGCAGAAGTTGGGCTAGGATTATTTTCCGTCGTTCAATCCATCAGGTATAATCAGATATATTCCAAGGTCGTTTTCTCCATTGAAATTAGTTGCAGGGACGGAGCAAAATCTTCTTGATCGTTTGAGTACCTGTAGAAGAAAGGCAACCATGAAATCGTTTTGATCCACGACTACAAAAGTGTAGGGCATGAACACGCAGAGCCGGAAACTACAATAACGGCGGCGGCAACCATGAGGCCAAGGAGCGAGATCCCAGGCGGCCAACAGCGTAGATGAGATAAGGGAATACAGCATCGTACCGCCGATCGATGCCTAGCATGAAGCGCGCGCCGCGGCAACCAAGAGGCGAAGGATCGTCAAGCGATCCTAGGCGGCCAACAGCGTAGATGAGATAAGAGAAGACCGCGTCGTGCCGCCGGTCGATGCCAAGCATGAAGCGTGAAGTTTGCATGTCCGCCGACGTGTTGCAGGCAAACCTAGAGGTAGAAGGAGAGCTGGGCCAGCTACGAGCAGCAGGCTCCAGACAGTGTGAACTTTTCAGCCAGCCGGAAGGATAGAAAAATGACGTACTACTCCAACCATGATAGTTTTTACAGGACCATCCACGGCTGATTTTATTGGCACAACATTTATCCGTGCATGGATGAAATTCATAGAGTGGCTAATGATGCGAGTGAGGCCGAAAGAGGCGACCCCGACCCCGTTCCAACCCTAGCCCCTAGGGCGCCGCCGCCGCCGCCGCCGACCTTGCCTCCGGCACCCTCCCCGCCGCCGCGCGGCTCCCTCCCCCTCCTTCCCTCCCTCCCCACCTCCCGCCGCGTCCGCGCCGCCCCAGCTCTCCTCGCCCGTCCCTCTTCCAGCCCATCCCCTGTCGCCGCCGTCGGCGCACCGGCCGAGCACAGCTCGGGCTAGGGCCGGCGCCGGCGGCTGTCCTCTACCCGCGTCGTGGATGGCCTCGCGGGGCGGCTCCTCTTCGGCAGCGGTGAACCTCGGGCGACGGCGGCCCGGCTCCGGCCGGGGTAGCGGATCGACGGCGACGGCCTGCTGCGGGGCGGCGCGTGGCTGCGGGTGTCGAGGTGCAGCGGTGCTTGCTGGCCGCCCCATGCGGCCCAGATCTGGGCCCATCGGGCCCATCTGGGTCAGGGCGGGCCAGTTTGACCTGCTGTGTGATCTGCAGATGTTGGGGAGGTGGAGGATGCAGGTGCAGCGGCTATTGCGACCGACCTGGTTGCAGCGTGGCGGCGAGCTTCACGGACCCGTTTTGGGACCGGCTGGACTCCATTAGGACTGGTATGCCCCCATGGGGGCTTTACGGGCCCGCTGGGCTCGGCCGGACCTGACAGAGACTGGTGTGCTTTGCTGCCCCGTCCGGTCGGCTACCGTCCTCGGCGGTGGAGGTTGTTCCCTCCCGCTCGGTCGCGGTACTACTGCGCCCGGTTCCTACTCCTCACCTCCGTCTGGCAGACAGCTTGACCTCTACTTCGGTGAGACGACGATGGTGGTGACTTCGGTTTCGTTGGCGCATGGTGGTGGGCGGCTAGTCTGGTGGTTTCGAGGCTCGACCTCGTGTTACCGATCGTCCGGGGTGGTGGAAGGGGTTTCGGGAGAAATCCTTGTCGGGTTCGACACCGACGCGGTGTCGCCTCCGGGTGGCATCCTTCCTTCCTGAAGGGCGTCGAGGCTACCCTTCGCTTCCCTCCGTGCCGGGGAAACCCTAGGACCAGGGCCCTGGTCCGGGCAGCAGCATGGCGTCCCTTCTTGAAGGGGCTGCTTGGTACTCGTCGATTCGGTACTAGGAGCGTGTTGGTACTTTGTTGGAGAGGGCGCAGCGGTTGCGGATCATCATCGTTTTAGTCGATCCGCCTATGTCTCCTTTTTGTTTCTTCTTCTTTTCTTCTCTTCCCCTTGCTTTGGGTGTATGTTTTGCTGCCGCCCCAGCATGTTGTGACTGTTGGTTGTATCGGGTTGTTGCTATATTTATATAGCGGGGCTACGGCCTATTTCGTCCAAATTCATAGAGTGCCCAAGTGCATATGCATCAACATACGCAAGTTGTCAAAATCTAGAATATAGAACTGTGGGGCAAAAGCTTTGCCCCAACCATTTATTAAGAAGAAGGTGCCCGGTTTATTATTGGAAGAAACCGGGCGAAAACCATGCAACAAACACCAACAACACGGGAGGAGCCAACATAACCACAACGGGCAACACCTACCCAACAACAACCCGACCGGCGAAGAACATGCCCAACCTACAACAACCACGAACTAACAACACAACATCTGAAAAGGGCCCACAAATCAAGTAAAGCGAAGGCGAAAGGTTTCCAAACGATGATTCTTTCTTCTCCTACAAAGAGACTTCTCCACCTTCATGATAACATCCTCCGAAGCCTCTCCCGTCAAGACAGAAGCAATATCCTTGCCATATCCAGGACAAACCGCCTCCAAATCGACGAGCAAGTCGCAAAGCTCTTTACCAAAGAGTGCCTCGGAGTGAACTGTCTCATCAACCCGATCACTCAAAGACGAGAGAGTGTTTGAAGCAACCAATGCTCCACTATCCATACAGGCGGGCGGCTGACAGGACTCGGACAGAGGTGAAGATGGCCCTATGTCCATCGCCAAGGACTCCAAAGTGCCAAGCTCCATCGAAAGCACCGTAGCTGACTTGCCACAAGGCTCATGTAGCTCAGCCAAAAGCTGTCCAACAGGAGCCACAACCATCTGAAGATCAGACGGCGTTGCATGAGGAGCACGAGGAGAAAAATCTCCAAAGAAACAACCAGGCTCCTCAACAATGGAACCAATCTCGGGCTCGGGCGGGAGAGATACCACCGATCTTGAAGAGTTGGACATTAATGTATGTTAGCTCTCTGTAGGTCTCTAAACCTAGGTCACGCCATTAGAGGTGCAGAACGGTCAAAGAGGGCTGCCGGCGTAGCGGCAACAACGACATATGCACGTCTGACGAGGCCTAGACCCCACCAAGATCTCCGTCTTTGACCACCAGGAGCCGGATCTCGGAACAACTACCACGACGGGAACATGCTCATCTTCATCGACGCCGGTCGGAGGTCTTCTTAACCTTCCCCGACCCGGTCCGCTCCGTCGTCTTCAAGCTGAGCCACCTCGCCAGGAGCTTCCCGGGAGCTGCAAGGCTGCGATGCCCTGAATGCGGGCTGCAGCTGCCGCCTTTGTCGTCGTCGACAACGTCCAGGTCCACGGCGGGTCGCGCACAGTGTAGTAGTCACTGAACTTGCCGTCCACCGCACTCCGCCTTTCAAAAACAGGGAGGGCGAGATGCAGCCTCGCCCACAGGGAAGACCATATCTGTAGCTCCAGCGTGCATTCACATGACCACAACAATCACCTCCAAGAGCATGGCCTGGAATAGGAGAAAGGGTATTTTTCTTGGGAGTGGATTGGGTACGGTCAATTGACTCAATGGGAGAGAGAAAAGGGATTTCTCTTACATGCATTTCAGAAGAAAATTATAGAGTAGACTGTCATTTACGATCACTGAGCGTGTCCTTAAATATGTAGTGAGATGAACAATAGCAGGATAAAAAAACTAATATGTATAGAAAACTTTGGAAAAAGAATCACCTAAATAATCAGGGTAACAAGGGTGTATTTAATAGATGCCAAAAGAAAAATGTGGCTATGCAAATATACGATCTAATTCGTAACAATAATTAAAATTCTATAAATTCAAGAAAATTCAGTTCTGAATTGTCACATGTAAATATGACGAAACTAAAGCACAGAGGAGGAAGAAGATTAAAAATGATAGAGGGATGGGAACAATATTTTATGGGACCCAGTGATGTTATAAATGTGAAACACTACGGGAAACGCCAGATTTGTCGAGCGCCATATCTATACCGAGCGGCACCGCTCGGCATACAGCACCATATGCCGACGGCCTGAGGAAACCGCTCGGCAAAGTACCATGTTCGGCAACTGGAGCCTATGCCGAGGGTTCTTGTTGTATCCCGCTCGGCATAAACATACGCTCGGCATAAAGGCTCTGAACGCCGAGCGTAATGCTCGGCAAAGACGCGTCGCTCGGCAGCAGCATCCGGAGTCTGACGGATCCTTGACGGCGGTTGAGATACGCTCGGCATACGGGGACGCTCGGCAAACACACTAGTGTTGTTTTGCAAAAACGTGAGGTAAAAAGGGTTTGGCCTGGGATTTGAACCCAGGACATACATCAGCATCAGGATTTCATAAGTATAGCAACCTGAGCATCAGGATTTCATAAGAGAAGTCATTGCAAAGTCTGTTTGCATCAGGATTTCATAAGTTTGCATCACGATTTCATAACAGAATATTCAACACATATTTTGCATCCAGTTTTACAGATATCCATCAGGCACCACCAACTAGATACTTAGTTCAGCAAAATGCAGCACAAAGCAGTAGCTTCAACAACTAGATACTTAGTTCAGGACATTGCTAGATACTTAGTTCATATTCAACTACTAGACCAACTAGTTCAGGACATTGCTACTTGACCAACTAGTTCAGTTCAGCGCAGCAATGGGATCAACTGAAGATGAAGCACTGGTGGCTTGCTCGAAAATGGCGTGAAGCTGAAGACCACTATGTCCCCCTCCTTTAACTTGAACTCACGCATAGCATTTGCCCATCCGGTTGATATTTTTGCATTCGGCCTAGTCATTCCCATCTTCATCTTCACTTCAACTGGTCTACACCTCGGGAAACTGTATTCAACAAGGAGCTTCAAGGGCTTTGCAAGATATGGTTCCAGGTAGGCTTGGCTATAAGTGGCTACAAACTCCTGTCCAAATATAAAGATTGCAACAATTATATAGGTAGCAAACAGAAGATGCAGCAAACAGTCTCACCATCTTGCTTCCATTATCCCTTGCACATGAATCCGACATCCTGTAGACATAAAATTTGATGGGTGACACCGAAGAACAGTCAACCAACTCTATCAACTAGTCCACTTGATGTGAGCTCAGCCACATATCACTTGCAAATATCATATGATTGTCAAAGCCTCTAGTTCCCTTGTGACGAGGTCCTACATATGCAACAAAATCAAATATAAACATCAAGCAATGTACTACACTACTACATAACAGTAGCTATATGGGATAAACAAGTTTTTCATAATGATCACCTCTCCTGATAAACAGGGGTCCATCCACAGCATATCCCACATGTTCATCAGTGGAAAATGATCCACTGTCCTCAGTAGAGATGCTCATAGCCCTCTCTGTATCAAAGCAACATGAATATTAATACCAGACTAACCTCTGTATGAACAACAATTCAATGGAATTTATCAAAAACGCAGCAAAAGACAGCTGTCCCCAATACCAACACCTAGGAGTCGAATTTGCATCAGTTGAACATTATACACAACATATAAGTCCTATCCAGACCCCAAATCTCACTTGTGTTGCCCCAAATCTCAATCCACTCGCATCTCGCATCTGCCCCAAATCTCAGTCCTATCCAGACCTCTCAATCCTCTCCGGGCCGGCGGTGCACCAAGAGGCACGGCCGGAGGAGGAGCCCGTCGCCCAGCTACAAGGACGCCGCCGTTGAAGAAATCGCTAACCCTAGACTCAGCTAACCCTAACCCCAGCAAGAGAGGGGTGCACGGAAGAACAGAGCGGGGGAGGGACAGTGCAGACTTACCAACTGGGCGACGGGATCCGCGGGGAGGCCTTGGCGACGGGATCCGCCGGGGAGGCCGTGGCGACGGGCTCCTCCTCCGGCCGGAGATGGGGATCCCTTGTGCCTCCGGCAGGCGACAGCGGCCTTCATGGCGGCCGGCCTCGCTGCCGGCGTGGAGGGCAGGAGCGGCGAGCACTGGCGTGAAGGGGAGGGGAGTAGGCGGCGGCGGCACAGGCGTGAAGGGGAGCGGAGGAGAGTGTCGACTGGGAGGGGTGGGTGAGTATATTTAGGTCGCACCCTCTCTATGCCGAGTGCCAGTTCACATGGGCCCTCGGCAGACTATTTTTCCTATATAAAAAATAATAGTTAAAATTTTAATTAAAAAACTTCTTTGTTGAAATGTTCCAAGATTTCCTAAAATAAAATTTTAAAAAAATCAAATCAAAAGAGCTTACTTATTGAGAGAGACTAAACAAAAGGGTTAGCAAATATGACCTACCCAACACTCCCATTTTGGGTGGAACTGACGTAAACATGTGAAAACATATGTACAAAGTAGGTTTTATATCTTCATATGACCTACCCCAACACAACCAAGTGGCAAATTCCACTGAGCTGCCCCCATTCGACACCCGTGGGAGGGGTAGACGACACGGTAGACTTCGGGTCAACTTTGTCGAAAGGGGGGCTCCAGAGTGTCGGAACCACACCAAAGGCTAGGCTGTGTCATGTAATATGCATTAGAGTGTGGTGGTAGGCTTTAATAGAAATTTGAGACTCCTAGGTGTGACCGGCTTCACACGCCACACTTATCATGCACGAAGACTATGCTCTTCTAAGTTGAAACTCCCATTTTGGGTGGAACCGACGTAAACATGAGAAAAATATGTACAAAGTAGGTTTTATATCTTCATATGACCTACCCCAACACAACCAAGTAGCAAAGTCCACTGAGCTACCCCCATTCGACGCCCGTGGGAGGGGTAGACGACACGGTTGACTTCAGGTCAACTTTGTCGAAAGGGGGGCTCCGGAGTGTCGGAACCACACCAAAAGCTAGGTTGTGTCATGTAATATGCATTAGAGTGTGGTGGTAGGCTTTAATAGCAAATTTGAGACTCCTAGGTGTGACCGGCTTCACACGCCACACTTATCATGCACGAAGTCTATGCTCTTCTAAGTCGAAACTCCCATTTTGGGTGGAACCGACGTAAACATGGAAAACATATGTACAAAGTAGGTTTTATATCTTCATATGACCTACCCCAACACAACCAAGTAGCAAAGTCCACTGAGCTACCCCCATTCGACGCCCGTGGGAGGGGTAGACGACACGGTTGACTTCGGGTCAACTTTGTCGAAAGGGGGGGCTCCGGAGTGTCGGAACCACACCAAAAGCTAGGTTGTGTCATGTAATATGCATTAGAGTGTGGTGGTAGGCTTTAATAGCAAATTTGAGACTCCTAGGTGTGACCGGCTTCACACGCCACACTTATCATGCACGAAGTCTATGCTCTTCTAAGTCGAAACTCCCATTTTGGGTGGAACCGACGTAAACATGTGAAAACATATGTACAAAGTAGGTTTTATATCTTCATATGACCTACCCCAACACAACCAAGTAGCAAAGTCCACTGAGCTACCCCCATTCGACGCCCGTGGGAGGGGTAGACGACACGGTTGACTTCGGGTCAACTTTGTCGAAAGGGGGGCTCCGGAGTGTCGGAACCACACCAAAAGCTAGGTTGTGTCATGTAATATGCATTAGAGTGTGGTGGTAGGCTTTAATAGCAAATTTGAGACTCTAGGTGTGACCGGCTTCACACGCCACACTTATCATGCACGAAGTCTATGCTCTTCTAAGTCGAAACTCCCATTTTGGGTGGAACCGACGTAAACATGTGAAAACATATGTACAAAGTAGGTTTTATATCTTCATATGACCTACCCCAACACAACCAAGTAGCAAAGTCCACTGAGCTACCCCCATTCGACGCCCGTGGGAGGGGTAGACGACACGGTTGACTTCGGGTCAACTTTGTCGAAAGGGGGGCTCCGGAGTGTCGGAACCACACCAAAAGCTAGGTTGTGTCATGTAATATGCATTAGAGTGTGGTGGTAGGCTTTAATAGCAAATTTGAGACTCCTAGGTGTGACCGGCTTCACACGCCACACTTATCATGCACGAAGTCTATGCTCTTCTAAGTCGAAACTCCCATTTTGGGTGGAACGACGTAAACATGTGAAAACATATGTACAAAGTAGGTTTTATATCTTCATATGACCTACCCCAACACAACCAAGTAGCAAAGTCCACTGAGCTACCCCCATTCGACGCCCGTGGGAGGGGTAGACGACACGGTTGACTTCGGGTCAACTTTGTCGAAAGGGGGGCTCCGGAGTGTCGGAACCACACCAAAAGCTAGGTTGTGTCATGTAATATGCATTAGAGTGTGGTGGTAGGCTTTAATAGCAAATTTGAGACTCCTAGGTGTGACCGGCTTCACACGCCACACTTATCATGCACGAAGTCTATGCTCTTCTAAGTCGAAACTCCCATTTTGGGTGGAACCGACGTAAACATGTGAAAACATATGTACAAAGTAGGTTTTATATCTTCATATGACCTACCCCAACACAACCAAGTAGCAAAGTCCACTGAGCTACCCCCATTCGACGCCCGTGGGAGGGGTAGACGACACGGTTGACTTCGGGTCAACTTTGTCGAAAGGGGGGCTCCGGAGTGTCGGAACCACACCAAAAGCTAGGTTGTGTCATGTAATATGCATTAGAGTGTGGTGGTAGGCTTTAATAGCAAATTTGAGACTCCTAGGTGTGACCGGCTTCACACGCCACACTTATCATGCACGAAGTCTATGCTCTTCTAAGTCGAAACTCCCATTTTGGGTGGAACGACGTAAACATGTGAAAACATATGTACAAAGTAGGTTTTATATCTTCATATGACCTACCCCAACACAACCAAGTAGCAAAGTCCACTGAGCTACCCCCATTCGACGCCCGTGGGAGGGGTAGACGACACGGTTGACTTCGGGTCAACTTTGTCGAAAGGGGGGCTCCGGAGTGTCGGAACCACACCAAAAGCTAGGTTGTGTCATGTAATATGCATTAGAGTGTGGTGGTAGGCTTTAATAGCAAATTTGAGACTCCTAGGTGTGACCGGCTTCACACGCCACACTTATCATGCACGAAGTCTATGCTCTTCTAAGTCGAAACTCCCATTTTGGGTGGAACTGACGTAAACATGTGAAAACATATGTACAAAGTAGGTTTTATATCTTCATATGACCTACCCCAACACAACCAAGTAGCAAAGTCCACTGAGCTACCCCCATTCGACGCCCGTGGGAGGGGTAGACGACACGGTTGACTTCGGGTCAACTTTGTCGAAAGGGGGGCTCCGGAGTGTCGGAACCACACCAAAAGCTAGGTTGTGTCATGTAATATGCATTAGAGTGTGGTGGTAGGCTTTAATAGCAAATTTGAGACTCCTAGGTGTGACCGGCTTCACACGCCACACTTATCATGCACGAAGTCTATGCTCTTCTAAGTCGAAACTCCCATTTTGGGTGGAACGACGTAAACATGTGAAAACATATGTACAAAGTAGGTTTTATATCTTCATATGACCTACCCCAACACAACCAAGTAGCAAAGTCCACTGAGCTACCCCCATTCGACGCCCGTGGGAGGGGTAGACGACACGGTTGACTTCGGGTCAACTTTGTCGAAAGGGGGGCTCCGGAGTGTCGGAACCACACCAAAAGCTAGGTTGTGTCATGTAATATGCATTAGAGTGTGGTGGTAGGCTTTAATAGCAAATTTGAGACTCCTAGGTGTGACCGGCTTCACACGCCACACTTATCATGCACGAAGTCTATGCTCTTCTAAGTCGAAACTCCCATTTTGGGTGGAACTGACGTAAACATGTGAAAACATATGTACAAAGTAGGTTTTATATCTTCATATGACCTACCCCAACACAACCAAGTAGCAAAGTCCACTGAGCTACCCCCATTCGACGCCCGTGGGAGGGGTAGACGACACGGTTGACTTCGGGTCAACTTTGTCGAAAGGGGGGCTCCGGAGTGTCGGAACCACACCAAAAGCTAGGTTGTGTCATGTAATATGCATTAGAGTGTGGTGGTAGGCTTTAATAGCAAATTTGAGACTCCTAGGTGTGACCGGCTTCACACGCCACACTTATCATGCACGAAGTCTATGCTCTTCTAAGTCGAAACTCCCATTTTGGGTGGAACGACGTAAACATGTGAAAACATATGTACAAAGTAGGTTTTATATCTTCATATGACCTACCCCAACACAACCAAGTAGCAAAGTCCACTGAGCTACCCCCATTCGACGCCCGTGGGAGGGGTAGACGACACGGTTGACTTCGGGTCAACTTTGTCGAAAGGGGGGCTCCGGAGTGTCGGAACCACACCAAAAGCTAGGTTGTGTCATGTAATATGCATTAGAGTGTGGTGGTAGGCTTTAATAGCAAATTTGAGACTCCTAGGTGTGACCGGCTTCACACGCCACACTTATCATGCACGAAGTCTATGCTCTTCTAAGTCGAAACTCCCATTTTGGGTGGAACTGACGTAAACATGTGAAAACATATGTACAAAGTAGGTTTTATATCTTCATATGACCTACCCCAACACAACCAAGTAGCAAAGTCCACTGAGCTACCCCCATTCGACGCCCGTGGGAGGGGTAGACGACACGGTTGACTTCGGGTCAACTTTGTCGAAAGGGGGGCTCCGGAGTGTCGGAACCACACCAAAAGCTAGGTTGTGTCATGTAATATGCATTAGAGTGTGGTGGTAGGCTTTAATAGCAAATTTGAGACTCCTAGGTGTGACCGGCTTCACACGCCACACTTATCATGCACGAAGTCTATGCTCTTCTAAGTCGAAACTCCCATTTTGGGTGGAACGACGTAAACATGTGAAAACATATGTACAAAGTAGGTTTTATATCTTCATATGACCTACCCCAACACAACCAAGTAGCAAAGTCCACTGAGCTACCCCCATTCGACGCCCGTGGGAGGGGTAGACGACACGGTTGACTTCGGGTCAACTTTGTCGAAAGGGGGGCTCCGGAGTGTCGGAACCACACCAAAAGCTAGGTTGTGTCATGTAATATGCATTAGAGTGTGGTGGTAGGCTTTAATAGCAAATTTGAGACTCCTAGGTGTGACCGGCTTCACACGCCACACTTATCATGCACGAAGTCTATGCTCTTCTAAGTCGAAACTCCCATTTTGGGTGGAACGACGTAAACATGTGAAAACATATGTACAAAGTAGGTTTTATATCTTCATATGACCTACCCCAACACAACCAAGTAGCAAAGTCCACTGAGCTACCCCCATTCGACGCCCGTGGGAGGGGTAGACGACACGGTTGACTTCGGGTCAACTTTGTCGAAAGGGGGGCTCCGGAGTGTCGGAACCACACCAAAAGCTAGGTTGTGTCATGTAATATGCATTAGAGTGTGGTGGTAGGCTTTAATAGCAAATTTGAGACTCCTAGGTGTGACCGGCTTCACACGCCACACTTATCATGCACGAAGTCTATGCTCTTCTAAGTCGAAACTCCCATTTTGGGTGGAACGACGTAAACATGTGAAAACATATGTACAAAGTAGGTTTTATATCTTCATATGACCTACCCCAACACAACCAAGTAGCAAAGTCCACTGAGCTACCCCCATTCGACGCCCGTGGGAGGGGTAGACGACACGGTTGACTTCGGGTCAACTTTGTCGAAAGGGGGGCTCCGGAGTGTCGGAACCACACCAAAAGCTAGGTTGTGTCATGTAATATGCATTAGAGTGTGGTGGTAGGCTTTAATAGCAAATTTGAGACCTAGGTGTGACCGGCTTCACACGCCACACTTATCATGCACGAAGTCTATGCTCTTCTAAGTCGAAACTCCCATTTTGGGTGGAACGACGTAAACATGTGAAAACATATGTACAAAGTAGGTTTTATATCTTCATATGACCTACCCCAACACAACCAAGTAGCAAAGTCCACTGAGCTACCCCCATTCGACGCCCGTGGGAGGGGTAGACGACACGGTTGACTTCGGGTCAACTTTGTCGAAAGGGGGGCTCCGGAGTGTCGGAACCACACCAAAAGCTAGGTTGTGTCATGTAATATGCATTAGAGTGTGGTGGTAGGCTTTAATAGCAAATTTGAGACTCCTAGGTGTGACCGGCTTCACACGCCACACTTATCATGCACGAAGTCTATGCTCTTCTAAGTCGAAACTCCCATTTTGGGTGGAACGACGTAAACATGTGAAAACATATGTACAAAGTAGGTTTTATATCTTCATATGACCTACCCCAACACAACCAAGTAGCAAAGTCCACTGAGCTACCCCCATTCGACGCCCGTGGGAGGGGTAGACGACACGGTTGACTTCGGGTCAACTTTGTCGAAAGGGGGGCTCCGGAGTGTCGGAACCACACCAAAAGCTAGGTTGTGTCATGTAATATGCATTAGAGTGTGGTGGTAGGCTTTAATAGCAAATTTGAGACTCCTAGGTGTGACCGGCTTCACACGCCACACTTATCATGCACGAAGTCTATGCTCTTCTAAGTCGAAACTCCCATTTTGGGTGGAACGACGTAAACATGTGAAAACATATGTACAAAGTAGGTTTTATATCTTCATATGACCTACCCCAACACAACCAAGTAGCAAAGTCCACTGAGCTACCCCCATTCGACGCCCGTGGGAGGGGTAGACGACACGGTTGACTTCGGGTCAACTTTGTCGAAAGGGGGGCTCCGGAGTGTCGGAACCACACCAAAAGCTAGGTTGTGTCATGTAATATGCATTAGAGTGTGGTGGTAGGCTTTAATAGCAAATTTGAGACTCCTAGGTGTGACCGGCTTCACACGCCACACTTATCATGCACGAAGTCTATGCTCTTCTAAGTCGAAACTCCCATTTTGGGTGGAACCGACGTAAACATGTGAAAACATATGTACAAAGTAGGTTTTATATCTTCATATGACCTACCCCAACACAACCAAGTAGCAAAGTCCACTGAGCTACCCCCATTCGACGCCCGTGGGAGGGGTAGACGACACGGTTGACTTCGGGTCAACTTTGTCGAAAGGGGGGCTCCGGAGTGTCGGAACCACACCAAAAGCTAGGTTGTGTCATGT
This sequence comes from Poa pratensis, assembly GCA_947311845.1. Taxonomy (NCBI): domain Eukaryota; kingdom Viridiplantae; phylum Streptophyta; class Magnoliopsida; order Poales; family Poaceae; genus Poa; species Poa pratensis. Next base: position 85,913,256 of record CAMZMU010000074.1, on the reverse strand, counting down.
AATATGCATTAGAGTGTGGTGGTAGGCTTTAATAGCAAATTTGAGACTCCTAGGTGTGACCGGCTTCACACGCCACACTTATCATGCACGAAGTCTATGCTCTTCTAAGTCGAAACTCCCATTTTGGGTGGAACGACGTAAACATGTGAAAACATATGTACAAAGTAGGTTTTATATCTTCATATGACCTACCCCAACACAACCAAGTAGCAAAGTCCACTGAGCTACCCCCATTCGACGCCCGTGGGAGGGGTAGACGACACGGTTGACTTCGGGTCAACTTTGTCGAAAGGGGGGCTCCGGAGTGTCGGAACCACACCAAAAGCTAGGTTGTGTCATGTAATATGCATTAGAGTGTGGTGGTAGGCTTTAATAGCAAATTTGAGACTCCTAGGTGTGACCGGCTTCACACGCCACACTTATCATGCACGAAGTCTATGCTCTTCTAAGTCGAAACTCCCATTTTGGGTGGAACGACGTAAACATGTGAAAACATATGTACAAAGTAGGTTTTATATCTTCATATGACCTACCCCAACACAACCAAGTAGCAAAGTCCACTGAGCTACCCCCATTCGACGCCCGTGGGAGGGGTAGACGACACGGTTGACTTCGGGTCAACTTTGTCGAAAGGGGGGCTCCGGAGTGTCGGAACCACACCAAAAGCTAGGTTGTGTCATGTAATATGCATTAGAGTGTGGTGGTAGGCTTTAATAGCAAATTTGAGACTCCTAGGTGTGACCGGCTTCACACGCCACACTTATCATGCACGAAGTCTATGCTCTTCTAAGTCGAAACTCCCATTTTGGGTGGAACGACGTAAACATGTGAAAACATATGTACAAAGTAGGTTTTATATCTCATATGACCTACCCCAACACAACCAAGTAGCAAAGTCCACTGAGCTACCCCCATTCGACGCCCGTGGGAGGGGTAGACGACACGGTTGACTTCGGGTCAACTTTGTCGAAAGGGGGGCTCCGGAGTGTCGGAACCACACCAAAAGCTAGGTTGTGTCATGTAATATGCATTAGAGTGTGGTGGTAGGCTTTAATAGCAAATTTGAGACTCCTAGGTGTGACCGGCTTCACACGCCACACTTATCATGCACGAAGTCTATGCTCTTCTAAGTCGAAACTCCCATTTTGGGTGGAACGACGTAAACATGTGAAAACATATGTACAAAGTAGGTTTTATATCTTCATATGACCTACCCCAACACAACCAAGTAGCAAAGTCCACTGAGCTACCCCCATTCGACGCCCGTGGGAGGGGTAGACGACACGGTTGACTTCGGGTCAACTTTGTCGAAAGGGGGCTCCGGAGTGTCGGAACCACACCAAAAGCTAGGTTGTGTCATGTAATATGCATTAGAGTGTGGTGGTAGGCTTTAATAGCAAATTTGAGACTCCTAGGTGTGACCGGCTTCACACGCCACACTTATCATGCACGAAGTCTATGCTCTTCTAAGTCGAAACTCCCATTTTGGGTGGAACGACGTAAACATGTGAAAACATATGTACAAAGTAGGTTTTATATCTTCATATGACCTACCCCAACACAACCAAGTAGCAAAGTCCACTGAGCTACCCCCATTCGACGCCCGTGGGAGGGGTAGACGACACGGTTGACTTCGGGTCAACTTTGTCGAAAGGGGGGCTCCGGAGTGTCGGAACCACACCAAAAGCTAGGTTGTGTCATGTAATATGCATTAGAGTGTGGTGGTAGGCTTTAATAGCAAATTTGAGACTCCTAGGTGTGACCGGCTTCACACGCCACACTTATCATGCACGAAGTCTATGCTCTTCTAAGTCGAAACTCCCATTTTGGGTGGAACCGACGTAAACATGTGAAAACATATGTACAAAGTAGGTTTTATATCTTCATATGACCTACCCCAACACAACCAAGTAGCAAAGTCCACTGAGCTACCCCCATTCGACGCCCGTGGGAGGGGTAGACGACACGGTTGACTTCGGGTCAACTTTGTCGAAAGGGGGGCTCCGGAGTGTCGGAACCACACCAAAAGCTAGGTTGTGTCATGTAATATGCATTAGAGTGTGGTGGTAGGCTTTAATAGCAAATTTGAGACCTAGGTGTGACCGGCTTCACACGCCACACTTATCATGCACGAAGTCTATGCTCTTCTAAGTCGAAACTCCCATTTTGGGTGGAACCGACGTAAACATGTGAAAACATATGTACAAAGTAGGTTTTATATCTTCATATGACCTACCCCAACACAACCAAGTAGCAAAGTCCACTGAGCTACCCCCATTCGACGCCCGTGGGAGGGGTAGACGACACGGTTGACTTCGGGTCAACTTTGTCGAAAGGGGGGCTCCGGAGTGTCGGAACCACACCAAAAGCTAGGTTGTGTCATGTAATATGCATTAGAGTGTGGTGGTAGGCTTTAATAGCAAATTTGAGACTCCTAGGTGTGACCGGCTTCACACGCCACACTTATCATGCACGAAGTCTATGCTCTTCTAAGTCGAAACTCCCATTTTGGGTGGAACCGACGTAAACATGTGAAAACATATGTACAAAGTAGGTTTTATATCTTCATATGACCTACCCCAACACAACCAAGTAGCAAAGTCCACTGAGCTACCCCCATTCGACGCCCGTGGGAGGGGTAGACGACACGGTTGACTTCGGGTCAACTTTGTCGAAAGGGGGGCTCCGGAGTGTCGGAACCACACCAAAAGCTAGGTTGTGTCATGTAATATGCATTAGAGTGTGGTGGTAGGCTTTAATAGCAAATTTGAGACTCCTAGGTGTGACCGGCTTCACACACACTTATCATGCACGAAGTCTATGCTCTTCTAAGTCGAAACTCCCATTTTGGGTGGAACGACGTAAACATGTGAAAACATATGTACAAAGTAGGTTTTATATCTTCATATGACCTACCCCAACACAACCAAGTAGCAAAGTCCACTGAGCTACCCCCATTCGACGCCCGTGGGAGGGGTAGACGACACGGTTGACTTCGGGTCAACTTTGTCGAAAGGGGGGCTCCGGAGTGTCGGAACCACACCAAAAGCTAGGTTGTGTCATGTAATATGCATTAGAGTGTGGTGGTAGGCTTTAATAGCAAATTTGAGACTCCTAGGTGTGACCGGCTTCACACGCCACACTTATCATGCACGAAGTCTATGCTCTTCTAAGTCGAAACTCCCATTTTGGGTGGAACGACGTAAACATGTGAAAACATATGTACAAAGTAGGTTTTATATCTTCATATGACCTACCCCAACACAACCAAGTAGCAAAGTCCACTGAGCTACCCCCATTCGACGCCCGTGGGAGGGGTAGACGACACGGTTGACTTCGGGTCAACTTTGTCGAAAGGGGGGCTCCGGAGTGTCGGAACCACACCAAAAGCTAGGTTGTGTCATGTAATATGCATTAGAGTGTGGTGGTAGGCTTTAATAGCAAATTTGAGACTCCTAGGTGTGACCGGCTTCACACGCCACACTTATCATGCACGAAGTCTATGCTCTTCTAAGTCGAAACTCCCATTTTGGGTGGAACCGACGTAAACATGTGAAAACATATGTACAAAGTAGGTTTTATATCTTCATATGACCTACCCCAACACAACCAAGTAGCAAAGTCCACTGAGCTACCCCCATTCGACGCCCGTGGGAGGGGTAGACGACACGGTTGACTTCGGGTCAACTTTGTCGAAAGGGGGGCTCCGGAGTGTCGGAACCACACCAAAAGCTAGGTTGTGTCATGTAATATGCATTAGAGTGTGGTGGTAGGCTTTAATAGCAAATTTGAGACTCCTAGGTGTGACCGGCTTCACACGCCACACTTATCATGCACGAAGTCTATGCTCTTCTAAGTCGAAACTCCCATTTTGGGTGGAACGACGTAAACATGTGAAAACATATGTACAAAGTAGGTTTTATATCTTCATATGACCTACCCCAACACAACCAAGTAGCAAAGTCCACTGAGCTACCCCCATTCGACGCCCGTGGGAGGGGTAGACGACACGGTTGACTTCGGGTCAACTTTGTCGAAAGGGGGGCTCCGGAGTGTCGGAACCACACCAAAAGCTAGGTTGTGTCATGTAATATGCATTAGTGTGGTGGTAGGCTTTAATAGCAAATTTGAGACTCCTAGGTGTGACCGGCTTCACACGCCACACTTATCATGCACGAAGTCTATGCTCTTCTAAGTCGAAACTCCCATTTTGGGTGGAACTGACGTAAACATGTGAAAACATATGTACAAAGTAGGTTTTATATCTTCATATGACCTACCCCAACACAACCAAGTAGCAAAGTCCACTGAGCTACCCCCATTCGACGCCCGTGGGAGGGGTAGACGACACGGTTGACTTCGGGTCAACTTTGTCGAAAGGGGGGCTCCGGAGTGTCGGAACCACACCAAAAGCTAGGTTGTGTCATGTAATATGCATTAGAGTGTGGTGGTATTTAATAGCAAATTTGAGACTCCTAGGTGTGACCGGCTTCACACGCCACACTTATCATGCACGAAGTCTATGCTCTTCTAAGTCGAAACTCCCATTTTGGGTGGAACTGACGTAAACATGTGAAAACATATGTACAAAGTAGGTTTTATATCTTCATATGACCTACCCCAACACAACCAAGTAGCAAAGTCCACTGAGCTACCCCCATTCGACGCCCGTGGGAGGGGTAGACGACACGGTTGACTTCGGGTCAACTTTGTCGAAAGGGGGGCTCCGGAGTGTCGGAACCACACCAAAAGCTAGGTTGTGTCATGTAATATGCATTAGAGTGTGGTGGTAGGCTTTAATAGCAAATTTGAGACCTAGGTGTGACCGGCTTCACACGCCACACTTATCATGCACGAAGTCTATGCTCTTCTAAGTCGAAACTCCCATTTTGGGTGGAACGACGTAAACATGTGAAAACATATGTACAAAGTAGGTTTTATATCTTCATATGACCTACCCCAACACAACCAAGTAGCAAAGTCCACTGAGCTACCCCCATTCGACGCCCGTGGGAGGGGTAGACGACACGGTTGACTTCGGGTCAACTTTGTCGAAAGGGGGGCTCCGGAGTGTCGGAACCACACCAAAAGCTAGGTTGTGTCATGTAATATGCATTAGAGTGTGGTGGTAGGCTTTAATAGCAAATTTGAGACTCCTAGGTGTGACCGGCTTCACACGCCACACTTATCATGCACGAAGTCTATGCTCTTCTAAGTCGAAACTCCCATTTTGGGTGGAACGACGTAAACATGTGAAAACATATGTACAAAGTAGGTTTTATATCTTCATATGACCTACCCCAACACAACCAAGTAGCAAAGTCCACTGAGCTACCCCCATTCGACGCCCGTGGGAGGGGTAGACGACACGGTTGACTTCGGGTCAACTTTGTCGAAAGGGGGGCTCCGGAGTGTCGGAACCACACCAAAAGCTAGGTTGTGTCATGTAATATGCATTAGAGTGTGGTGGTAGGCTTTAATAGCAAATTTGAGACTCCTAGGTGTGACCGGCTTCACACGCCACACTTATCATGCACGAAGTCTATGCTCTTCTAAGTCGAAACTCCCATTTTGGGTGGAACTGACGTAAACATGTGAAAACATATGTACAAAGTAGGTTTTATATCTTCATATGACCTACCCCAACACAACCAAGTAGCAAAGTCCACTGAGCTACCCCCATTCGACGCCCGTGGGAGGGGTAGACGACACGGTTGACTTCGGGTCAACTTTGTCGAAAGGGGGGCTCCGGAGTGTCGGAACCACACCAAAAGCTAGGTTGTGTCATGTAATATGCATTAGAGTGTGGTGGTAGGCTTTAATAGCAAATTTGAGACTCCTAGGTGTGACCGGCTTCACACGCCACACTTATCATGCACGAAGTCTATGCTCTTCTAAGTCGAAACTCCCATTTTGGGTGGAACGACGTAAACATGTGAAAACATATGTACAAAGTAGGTTTTATATTCATATGACCTACCCCAACACAACCAAGTAGCAAAGTCCACTGAGCTACCCCCATTCGACGCCCGTGGGAGGGGTAGACGACACGGTTGACTTCGGGTCAACTTTGTCGAAAGGGGGGGCTCCGGAGTGTCGGAACCACACCAAAAGCTAGGTTGTGTCATGTAATATGCATTAGAGTGTGGTGGTAGGCTTTAATAGCAAATTTGAGACTCCTAGGTGTGACCGGCTTCACACGCCACACTTATCATGCACGAAGTCTATGCTCTTCTAAGTCGAAACTCCCATTTTGGGTGGAACGACGTAAACATGTGAAAACATATGTACAAAGTAGGTTTTATATCTTCATATGACCTACCCCAACACAACCAAGTAGCAAAGTCCACTGAGCTACCCCCATTCGACGCCCGTGGGAGGGGTAGACGACACGGTTGACTTCGGGTCAACTTTGTCGAAAGGGGGGCTCCGGAGTGTCGGAACCACACCAAAAGCTAGGTTGTGTCATGTAATATGCATTAGAGTGTGGTGGTAGGCTTTAATAGCAAATTTGAGACTCCTAGGTGTGACCGGCTTCACACGCCACACTTATCATGCACGAAGTCTATGCTCTTCTAAGTCGAAACTCCCATTTTGGGTGGAACTGACGTAAACATGTGAAAACATATGTACAAAGTAGGTTTTATATCTTCATATGACCTACCCCAACACAACCAAGTAGCAAAGTCCACTGAGCTACCCCCATTCGACGCCCGTGGGAGGGGTAGACGACACGGTTGACTTCGGTCAACTTTGTCGAAAGGGGGGGCTCCGGAGTGTCGGAACCACACAAAAGCTAGGTTGTGTCATGTAATATGCATTAGAGTGTGGTGGTAGGCTTTAATAGCAAATTTGAGACTCCTAGGTGTGACCGGCTTCACACGCCACACTTATCATGCACGAAGTCTATGCTCTTCTAAGTCGAAACTCCCATTTTGGTGGAAC